>OZ010720.1:14507780-15107780 GCA_963932345.1 Ophion ventricosus | reverse complement strand
ACGATTAACACGATCACTACGTTTCACGTTCTCGCAACGAGACACTGCATGCGACTGAGGCTTCAAGCTAAACTGAACCGGCGATGTACGCAGTTTAGACGAAAATTTTTTGGGAACTCCCATCGCGCCATATAAGGAATAGATAGGCCACTGAAAGGAGACCGCGCACCCCTACTTAACCCCACCACTATACCATTCTGAAGTGAAAGGGTATGAAGGTGAATTTTTACCATGCAGTGCCTCAAAATTATTGTACCGTACCGCACGATAATTTTAACGAAGCGCGCACGATAATTTTTACCGAGAGCACAATACATTTTCCTATAACACTCATTAAATATTATAATAAATCTTAAAATAACTGTTATAAAGACGATACTTTTTATAGGCATTTTTGAAAGGCATAAAATAATAAAATGCACAGTAAAATTTCGTTGATATTATATATTTTTTAAATTTAAGTTTTGCGTATTTCGTTACACATCAAAATTTACTAGAAAATCTGGTAAAATTTTCTATCTGAAGAAGAAATTTTATTTTATTTTAGTGAAACCTATGTTTTACTCAGTAATAATAAGCGAAGTTTCAGGGTTGTCATCTGGTTACCGTTACTGCACGGTAATTTTTAACATTTAATTCTCTCCGTGTACCAATACAGCATTAGTATTTGTCTGCCGATTTCATAATAGCACTGAATTAACTATATCTATATTGTCAAGTATTTTACAGTAGTTCATAGTTATTTCGGGGATAATAGATAGTCAAACATGTCACCCAAATCGTATGTTTAGATATACATTTCGCTTATAGTTGTGTTAACCTTATTATGATCACGGTGTCAATAAACTATAGGGGATTTTACTATACCCTCTTTTACCATAGGTGTTTTTTGTAAATTCTATGCATTTTCCTCTCAGTGTGCGTCGTGTAATTGTCCACCATTCCTCAGTGTGCGTCGTGAATTGTCCACCATTCTTTTTCCTCTTTTGATTTCAAACTTGGCTTTGCGCTCATTCTTTTTGTAATCGTATCGTTTCTGAAATGTCGTTCGATTCATTAAGCTCAAATAATTTCCTGATTTTCGGCAGAATTCCAAAGTCGGACCATCGATTTTCACGAATTTTCCCATACATACTCCTCTGACTCTTTTCCGGCCATTTTTCATGTACACTTTCCGGAAAAATCGAAATCTTGGGATAAATCCAGTGGCCTTCTCTAAATTTACAAAAATCCTTTTCAGAACCCCCCCATTAAGCCTCCCTGAGGCGAATAGGGCTGCGTCTACGAAATTTTGAATTGTTTCTTTCGACTTTCATGCAATTTCAAGGGTCTACCCAATGGGAAATTTTTCGCTGATTACGAATATCATGGAGTTTTTGTGGAAAGCCCAAAATTACGTCGTCTAAACGTGAAACATGTGTTTTTAAACTCTTTCGGCGATTTTTAATAGAAATTGAGGGTTTATAGAGAAATCAATGGTGCATTCATGTTCCAGGCGTGAAAATACATTGATAGAACATCCTCTAGCGAACAATCCGTTTCCGCAGCCGAGTTCTATGCCAGGGAATAATGGAGCATAGTTTCCCGCAAATATGACTTATTTGGAATAAACTTGCCATTGTAAAGACAATGAATTAAAATAGATCATGTTAATACGCCGCACAAGTACCACCTATGGCGTTTCAGCAGGACTCTGCCGACTCATCATCGTGTGTATTGCCACCTTTGAATTCGAAAAAAATAGTCTACCTAGCACCATCCATTAGCAGCGGGCGGCTTCATATGCAACCGACGAATATGTTTTAATTTAATAACGGGCAGTAACCCATGAAAAAATGTACAGCTGGTCCGACATTGGCCCAATACTGCGCCAACTCTCCTGTATAATTGGTCATTCCCTGGCATAAATGTCGGTCCATTAATGGACCATTGTCGGAATGATATCTTCGGGCCAAGACTGGCTACCGACATCGGACCGACATTGGACTCAAAACCGGCCCGACAGTAGTGCCAAGGTTGGCCCAAGTTACAGCCAAGACTATGCCATCGTTGGTATTAAGAGCGGCCCGACGCTTGTGCCAACGTTGGCCCAAGTTCAAGCCAATATCGTACCAACGTTGGTCCAGTCCGTAACCAACAGTGATACGATAATGCCCCTAGTGTCCACCGATATTAAGTATATTATGGCCGTTTTTTGTTCAATATATATGGTAATGCGCAGTAATGAATACAACATTTTCTCAGAATAACAAAAATAGAAATTATTATTAATTCAGGTAAGTACAGATATTGTAATTTATTATATGTTATCATTGTACTTATTATATCAGACTTATTTCGCAAATAATACATTAATGAATAACGAAACATATACTGGTTCGTGGCACTAGCTTGAAATTCACTATCAGCGTCACTGGTATCTTCGTCATTTGCGTTAAAATGTTTTAGTTATTCATTTTCGCCCTGTTCGTTCTCATCATTTTTATCGTCCCCATGTTCAATCATTTCTTTCACATACTCGAGAGTATTTTCACATTCCGCTTTTTTATTATTTTCGGGGATTTTTTTCTCCTTCAAATATGACTCTTTCGATTCATGACACATTTTTCGTGCTTCACTGACAGTGTATTTCAACATCATTTTTTTTAATTTTCTGCGCTTTTTCCAGTTTACCATATCACTTTTCTTTATTCATATTGAGAATACGGTAGGAGTATAAGGGAAAAAATTAGTATTGCAAGAAAAAGCGACGATGGACTCTACTGTTTGTTGGCGATCTGCATCCATACGACACCAAATGGCGACTCGCGAGCAGTTCATAAGATACGTAACGGGGAGTGTTACCGACCCGTGATCGGTTCGAGCTATCCATGCCAACAGTCGGTTTTTCGTCGTTAGACGATACTGTCCCGACATTGGCATATTGCGGTATGCCGAGATTAGATATGAACGTAGGACAATTATGGCAGACAGTATTGGCCCACGGTCGGCTCCAGTAGTTCACCCCAACGGTCAGCTCTCCGGGGATCGCCCATACTGGCCCGACATTGGTATAGTACCGGGTGCCGGGATTAGAAATGAACGCATGACAATTAATGGCAGTCAGTATTGGCCCACGGTCGGCTCCATCAGTCTACGCCAACAGTCAGCCCTAGGTCGTTAACCGGTACTGTCCCTACATTGGCGTAATGTTGGATGCCGGGCTTAGAAAAGAGGATCGGCTAAAAAATGGCAGAACCGTTGTATCAATGTTGGGCCAACATTGGTTGCCAACAATCGGTTAGCCAGTACTGGGCCAGACATCGGCCGTATTGTTCGTGTCGGCAATTTTTTCATGGGAATAGATCCCCTCTTCGTCGAGAAAAGTCCCGTGCAGAAGGCCGTATAGGCAAAAATAGGTAAGTTGCAGGTTTGATTCCATGTGTAGGCGAAAAATTTTCTTCGACAGAAATCGTTTCAGGAGGTCAAGAAATGGCGAATTATGATGAAAACCATTAACGTATGATGAAAAATCATAAGATTAACGGGTTACGTGGGATTCGAAGCCGAAAAAAGCATATTGTTTCTATTTTTTTTAAATATAATATATAAATTATTTTATTCAAAATATTAAGCACATGAATGAGCAATATTTTAACAATATTTTTAAAAATTTTCATCCAAAAATTTGGGAAATTCAGTCGGTGAGATCTAGTTTCTGGAGACCCCTCAACAAAAAGTGTCCTCGTGGTGGTCAGGATAACGCATGATAACTTTATCTGAAATGAAAAAACCAAATTTTTTCTGTTAGTAGATAAGTATAGCTCGTGATTGAACGAAGGATTAAAAAAAATTGAAACTTGAATTTTTTGCAGAGTTGTATGCAAAATAGTTCAATTTTTGGTACAATTTACACTACATATAGCATTGTAAAATTAGTTGTAATCGAAAAAAAACCTTCGTTCAATGACTAGTCAATGCTATTTTGAAGAAGTGTGCAAAATTTCAATAAGATCGGTGCATTCGTTTTTGAGAAATCGTGTCCACCGACCTCAAAAATAGTGTTTTGAGATAAATGCGTATACCTGCATCGCTCCCGGCCGGTCTTTCCCAACGGGGGGAACTCCCAAAGGCTCTCTCTCCTAGACTTTTACTCCGATTGACTTGAAACTTTGGGAGAATATTCTAGACATATTGTACGATTAGATAATAAAATTTTAAAAATAGATTCTTTGAAATTTTTAAACCCACGTAACCCCTTAAGGTAACACTCTCTAGATAGTGTTACCTTAAGGGGTTACGTGGGTTTAAAAATACATATATAACAGCTTTTCTGAAGTTCATGCAAATCGAATTCCCTGCTTCTATCTCAATGAAATTCGGAAGACATGTTCCTTAAAGGGCGTAGACGTGCGCTAAGAAAGGATTTTTCGAAAGTCAACCCCTAAGAGGATAAAATGGGATGTAAAAGTTTGTATGGAAAATTGTAGTCCTTGCGTATATATATTTTTGCGTATATAGAAATTTTTTAACCAAATTTTCACACAATCTAGATAAAATGTCACATTTTAAAATGTATATCATGGTTGTTCAATAAAATTCAGTTTTATACATAAAAAAAATTCTTAAACATGACCTTACTTTTAGCCGTCTCAGGTGTACGTAAGCCCTTAACAGTTACATTGTGTCAGACGATAGCTCAGGTAAGTTTTTTCATCTTTTGTTTTTTGTATAGTAGTAAGAGTACAATTTCATTTTATATGGAATGGAACCATGTCTCTGTGTGCCTGTGGATTAGATTAGAAAATGGCGAGACGCTCTGGGGATGAAGTGGGTCGAGCACTCTGTCCTCGTGAAAGAGTTGACTATTTCGAAGATAAGAGCGAGGACGACGACTTTAATTGTGTAGAAGATTTATCACAATAAATAGTTTTACATTGCAAAATTTGTATATTTTATATCGACACCTCCTACATTCACACCTCAAAAAAATGTTCATGTACATTTAAATAAGGGTTGAAATTTCATAATATTATTTCGCAATATTTTTTCATTGAAAAGTACACTCTTTAGCTTTTGATTAGTTTTTCGCACGTTAAATTTCATACATTTGTCTTCGAGTTATGAATTTTTGAAAAATTATACTTTTTTTCACGAGTTCATTTGTTTATTGTAATTCTTAATTTGGTGAAAGTTATATTTTAAAATTTTATTGTAAAGTAGAGGCCTTAAGCATGACACATGATATTTTTCAGATTTTTAGGAAGACTTTTTCGAGTATTTTTAAGCATGAAGCCAATTTGACCCCCCATACACTTAAGTGGTGACAAAAAGCGCTACACTGATCGGGTTAAATGAAACATCTGTGCAAAATTTCAGCCAAATCCGGTATAACAGCTTTTCGGAAATTTATCCTTCCATTTTCCCTACAAAGTTTTACACCCCATTTTACCCCCTTAGGAATTGATTTTCATAAAATCCTTTCTTAGTGCACCTGTATACTTCCTAAGGAATACGTCGTCCAAGTTTCAAGCCGATACACGCAAGGAATAACATTTTCCATACAAACTTTTACACCCCATTTCACCCCTTCAGAATTGTCTTTCGAAAAATCCTCTCTTAAGGAGGTTAGATCATTACCCACAATCCAAGAATAAAAAAATATATCTATATATATATTTTATTGCCCAGACTATACTGAGTCTTCACGGATTTGTCGACATTTTTTCACCGCAAAATATCAGAGCTACAAAATAGATTAATGTATATTATTTTACGTGCAGTTAGATGGGCAAGACGTTCACGCTACGGTTGACATCCATTTTTTAGTTACTTAGCACCAAGATAAACCACTTCTAAGAACGGATTAACGTAAACTAAAACTCTGTCAACATTTAGAAGAGAAAAGAATCATCCTACTCATCGAAAACTATATATATTCCATATTGAACCAGCAAGGTTTGATAAAAGATTACGAATCTTTTGAATCTTTTAATATTTTTAATCCTTTTAAACTAATGAAAGATGACGACTCTTTCATAATAGTCAATAATGTTATAGTGTTTCAAGTTGGTAGTAACACAACATTTTTTCTTGTTCACGTAATAATAGTATAAAAATGCATCATTTTGCCCTTTAATTAGATATTTTATAAAAATTCATCATCTACAGATAAATGTATACCTTGTATGCATTTTTTTGAAAACGCATAAACCGTCATTTGACTCAACTGGACCGCTCCAACCTCCTTAATGCACTTCTACATCTTTTTAGGAACATATTTTCCAAATTTGATCTTTCTATCTTCAGCGGTTTAGGCTGTGCGTTGTCTCTATGTTAGTCAGTTAGTCAGTCACAGAAATCTTTTATCTTTTACCATACAAACTTTGCCACTCCCTTTTCCCCTTAAGGATTGAAATTCCAAAAACGCTGAAATTTCATTAATCGTGTCTAGGAGCAGTTATCCAAAGTTTCAAGTAAATTTGACCCGATTTTTATTATTTTCCATACAAACTTTGCCACCCCCTTTCTCACCTTAGGGGTCGAATTTCTAAAAACGCTGAAATACGTATTTCATTAAATGTGTCAAGAAGGACGAATACCAAATTACAGGTATATCCGACCATCTTTTTTTAGATTTCCGTACAAACTTTTCCATCTCTTTTCTCCCCTTAGGGGTTGAATTTAGAAAAACTCCTTCTTAAATGGTGCCTATATAATGGAATTAATATGCCCTCCAAATTTGACGTTTCCACATTTAGCGGTTTAGGCTGGACGATGATTTCAGTCAATCAGGACTTTGCCTTTTATATAATAAAGCTAGCTTCCGCCCGCGTAGAATTTGGCTCATAGAAACTTCATTAGAAGTAGAACCCCGCATTAGGGGTCTTAAAAAATCCTAAAATATACGTTTTATTATTTGTTTTGAAGAATATTTATAGCGAGTTTTAAGTTGATATACGCAAGAAAAGTTTTCCATACAAACTTTTACACCCCATTCCACCCCCTTAAGAGTGGATTTTCGAAAAATCCTTTCTTAGTGCACTTCTACACCTTCTAAGGAACTCATGTTCCAAGTTTCAAGTTGGTACGCGCAAGGAATATAATTTTCCATATAAACTTTTACACCCCATTTCACCCGCTTGAGAATTGATTTTTGAAAAATCATTTTTTAGTTTACTTCTACACCTTGTAAGGAACATATTTGCCAAATTTCAAGTTGATACACGCAAGGAATATAATTTCCCATAAAAACTTTAACACCCCGTTTCACCCCCTTAAGAGTGAATTTTGGAAAAATCCTTTCTTAGTGCACTTCTACACCTTATTCCAAGGAACATTTGTTCCAAGTTTCAAATTGATACACGCAAGGAATATAATTTCCCATACAAATTTGCTACCCCGTTTCACCCCCTTAGAGGTTGAATTTCAAGAAATCCCTTCTTAAACGATGCCTTCAATATAAAGTCAACACCCTCTCCAAATTTCACGTCAATAGCGGCGTAGGTTATCCAACGGGTACCATAATATCAATAGTCGGAGATGTTTCTGATGTTTGTGAATACTGGCATTGTAACATAGTAAAACTGTAGTAGAGTAAAGAATGTTTACTATCTACCAATATTAGAATCAGTAGACAAATGTATCCATCCAAAGAAACATGTGATAACCATATCGAAAATGGTATTATACAGTCAAGCAGAGTGATTGTCAAGCATGATGTTCCGACACGCCGGCGAACATGCGAGAACGAATTACAAGAGCCTGCACCGCTATCACACCAGAAACTATTCGAAGGTCAAGAGAATCATTCATCCGACGTCTTAAAAAATGTGTCGAGGTTAATGGCCATCACTTCGAACATTTGTTACAATAAATTTTCTGCACAAAAAATTCAATTACATTATTCGGATATTCTTAATGTCAATACCATCACGATTTCCCGTTTTTACACGTGTATTTTGGTGAAAAATTATTTTAAGGTCATGTTATCATAGGTCATTGGATTCGGCTGAATATCAGTTCAGAAGTGGAATTGAGATCCGAACGCGTGTGTCGTCGTATAGAAGGGTCCGTGATAGTTTTGCTGTATGCTGATTATTTTATTTAGACGCTTCAGGTTGTGAAAATTTTGTGGACCGATATTTTTAGGAAATATGGTAACAAAAGAGCCAAATGACTACACCGTTTTAGAGGTTAAAGAAATCCTCCGCGCAGAAGACTTGCCATCAGTTGGCAATAAAAACGAGCTCATCACTCAGCTGACCGACTACGACCCAAATATATGGGCGACGATGGACGAAATACGGGTTCGAAAAGGACGTGGTTGCGAGGACCTTAGTGAATTTATAGGGGAAGCGGCAGGAGGAGACGAAACATGGAACCGTGCTCCTTCGAAGAGGAATTCTCCGGCGGAAAGTGAATTAAGGCGCAGTACTACACGCCTCCGAGCACTTCGAAATTTTGAAATGAATTTTCTCCCGAACGGAAGAACCAATTGGAATTAAATTTCTTGTATGCATGCAGGATGCTTGCTTCGAGACCATGGTTCTTGCCATTTTCCCAAATTTCAAAAAAAAAAATTACAGTTTGTAGTTATCATGGGGTAAATTGTGAATTATCAACCATTGCATCGCATTTTCGGTAATTTGGAGGGAACCATGCTCTCGACCATGAAAAATCACACATTTCAAGCTTTGTTTCACTTGTTTTCATGAATAAATGGCGGAGAAAACTCATTTTTAATTTTTTTTACATAAAAGTAGCAAAATTGTACCAACAAAGATCAAAATATTATCGACGGACACGATAGTCTAGTTCATCTGTTTTCTCACTGACAGTGCGCAGCTCGCATCGTTCCGTTTTTACCGACCGCGCTCGTATCCTTCCGAGACAGCAAATTGTTTTTTGACAGATCGGAAGCGGCACCCCTCGCGGAACGTTGTATATTCGTTCGGTTCACATGCAGTTTTTTTTTAAAAACAAGTTGCTGCGTGCGCCATACATTCGCAAGAATTTTAGAACGGGTCGGTTTATCCGCGATGTGTGAAAAAGAGTTTCCCAGTATAGTCGTGAAACGTGTGTCGAATCGGCGAAAAGCTCACGTGATCGGCCGAATATTTGTGTACAGTGCACAGATAACCAAGTGTGCCATTCCGAAACTGTATCCTATGCCATACAGGTACGATATCAGTATTGTCTGATACGTAATCATACACAGTGATGCCATGGCATACCAGTACGCCGTACTGGTATTGTACCAGCACCATACCCAAGTACATGTACTGCACCTACAGTACCGGTACGGCGAACTCCACCCGAGCGGTACAAAAGCAGTACGTGTTTATCTGGGTCGTGAAAAGAAGTGCTCGAGAAGGAAAATGTCGGGCAGCGCAATTCCTAGAAGGCGGTTGCTTTGCATATCGGTGAGTGCAGCAAAGCCTTGCCTGATCATGTGCCTGGTTATTTTTTAATCCCTGCCTCGTTATTTTTCAACCCATTCCCAGCGATCGGGTTATCTTACCTGTTGCCTTCCTTTCGAGTCTCGGGTTATCAGTTCTCGTTATTTTGTAATCCCGCCCCATCGATTGAGTTATTTTACCTACCGTCTCTCTTTCGAGTCTCGGGTTATCTGACCTTGTTACTTTGTAATCGATCTCCATCGATCGGGTTATCTCACCTACCGTCTCCCTCTCGAGTCTCGGGTTACCTGGTTATTTTTCAATCCCTCCTCATCGATCGGGTTATCTTACCTACCGTCTCGCTTTCGGGTCTCGGGTTATCTGACCTCGTTAACTTGTAATCCTTCCCTTTCGATCGGGTTATCTCACCTACCGTCTTCATTTCGAGTCTCGTGTTATCTGACCTCGTTAACTTGTAATCCTTCCCCATCGATCGAGTTATCTCACCTACTGTCGTTCTTTCGAGTCTCGGGTTATCTGACCTTGTTATTTTGTAATCCTTCTCCATCGATCGGGTTATCTCACCTACCGTCTCCCTCTCGAGTCTCGGGTTATCTGTGCTCGTTATTTTTCAATCGCTCCCTATCGACCGGATTATCTTACCTACCGTCTCCCTTTCGAGTCTCGTGTTATATGTCCTCGTTATTTTTCAATCCCTCCCCATCGATTGGGTTATCTTACATAACATTACCCTTTCTAGTCTCGAGTTATCTGTCCTCGTCGTTTTGTAATCCCTCCCCATCGATCGGGGAGGGATTTGTTTAAATCAATTTAAATAGGATGGAAATATGTCGCCACCCTTTCACAAGACGAGTCTCTAGCAAACCTTTGCTAGGAAGTTCAGCAGTAATAAAATTTCCACTGATTACCGTCGTCGAAATAAGAAATCGATTCGAGCCAATTTACTTAAACAATTACCGATCGTAAAATTCCACCGCTCTTTCGTAGAGGGAGACTCTAGCGATCTTCATTGCTAGAGACTTCGATCAGCAGATCTCTCTGACGAAAATAAATCTCGCCAGAGAGAAAAATTGTTAAACATATTTGTTTAAACAATAGACAGTTATGGATAAATTGCAGCACTCTCTTGCAGAGAGAGCCTCCAGCGATCTCCATTGCTAATAAATGCTTGCCTCGAAAAACCTTCCTAAGGTCAACCTCGGCAGAGAGATTAAATGCTGCACGTATTTGTTGAAGGGGAGGTACCTGAGTAAATTTTTCAAAAAATCGATTTTTTTTTCTTGTAGTTTGTAGTTCAAAGAATATTGTGTATACATTTCATGTAGAAATTCGCAATATTGAAGAAGTTGTGGGTTATTCTGCGAAAGTCGGCAAAACGTCGAGCGCGCGGTCGGTTGGGTCTGCAGCTGTCGCGCTGGGGCCTTTTGTTTGGGACCATAGTGAGGCGTTGTAGATATCAAGCGCGGTTCCCTCTGGCGGCAGAGGCTCGTAGCTAAAACTGCGAGCTCTGCACTACCGCCGTAATGGGACCCCGCGTCGAAATTTCGTGGCGTGTGATACAGGCCCTTAAGCGCGGTAGTTGATTCCGGATCTGCGGTAACTCTCATACAATGCCGGTATATACCAGTCATTTCACGCGAACCGATGCCGCCTAACGGAGACAAATTTTGCGGGGTAAATAATTCTCGTGTTCACGTACTGGGATCATTTATAGGTATTGTTGAGATTGAAGGAGTGGAAATGGAATTACGTTTTCTCGTTGTCCCGTTGAAAAGGATTTTTCAACTGAAATTTTGCGTATAGTATTTTGCGTATACCTCGAGAACCCCGATAAAATTAATGAGAGACTGAATATTAACCCAAAAATCAAACCGGAGACTTCAGAAAAGGTTCGGGCATTATTTAATGATGAGTACGTGGGTAAATGGGGCTCGCAATAAGATGCGGAAATTGTACTCCTCCAGCTCAGTTTACATATGCTATAGCTGTAGTATTATCTCACCGAAGCAAAATTTCGGATTCGGATAGAGTAGAAGCAAAGCATTTCAAGGCAAAAAAGGCTGCAAGTAATTCGAGGTAATTATGTGTTTTCTTTTTTCTTTTTCGTTCCAAAAACCAAAGCCACGTACATTTTCACAATAACAACCCCAACCTGAAAGTGATGCGTCTAAAAATATTTCAATGAAGAATTGATGACTCCTAATTGGATTGGAATCGATAGAAGCATTTGTTTTCCACCATTTAAGATCGTCTATCATATATTGATTTATGCAAATTTTTTGTTCGTAATCGCCGCCGTTGAACTTTAAAGCTAAAAATGTTTGTCTCTCGAGTCTTTTACAATGGATAAAACCACAGGCAACTGTTGGACAAGCAGCTGTTAAAACTTCTAAAAATTTTGCAAATTCACGAATTTTATATCTTTTCTTTCTTTCGCATCCATCTACAATTTCCGTAATTTGCCTTTTCTTTTTATCCGTCAAATTCAAGGAAAATTTCACAGAGTCAATAATAAAACCTAAATATACTGTTGGTTTGCCTTCATCACGCTTTTTTCAAGGTTTATGATAAACCCTAGTTCTTCCAGAATCTTGACCGCGTTATGAGTATTTGTATTGCATAAGAATTTTGAATTATTTATAATAATGAAATCGTCTAAATATACTACTACTAGCATCCCTTTCAGTCTCAGTTTATTAACTACTGGCTTCATAATTTTTGTGAAAATGTACGGACTGGTACATTAACCAAATGGTAAGCAGGTAAATTGGAATAGTTTCTCTTTGAACTCGAATCGTAGAAATTGTTTGTGTTTGTGATAAATCGGCACTACAAAGTGGGCGTCTTTCAAATCTATAGAAGTCATAAAATCTCCCCGAGATATTAAGTTGAGAACAGATCTAATATCTTCTAACTTAAAATGTGACGGTTTAATGAATTTATTTAATTCCTTCAAATTAAAAATGAATCGATTGGATCCATCAGGTTTTTGTACTAGAAAAAGGGGAGAGATAATCTGATCTTTGCTATGATTTCATTCTTCTATAGCACCTTTGTGTAACAATTTGTTGATTTCGATTTGAAATAATTCCGTATCCCTTTGAGATAATACTTTTTGTTTGGGTGGATTTTTATGAAATGGTTTTTCAGTAAAAGGAATTCGGTATCCTTCTATATAACTCAGAATATATCTATCTGTTGTAATCTGTTTCCATTTATGTATGAAAAACCGTAAACGCCCGGCAGCTCCAGCTACCTTACTTATTTCTTCGATGACAATTGGTTTGTCGTTTGATTCTAGAAATTCGTTTTGAATGAGTTCGGTGTTTGATGGAACGGCTTTTTCTTGGCTTGAAAAATTCGTCGTTTTTGCCGCAGACCCAACTGCCGAAAATTCGCAGGTGGGTATTTCGAGTTTCCCTGGTTTCGAGATGGTGTAAACATTTTTTGTTAACCTTTATCTTTAATTTCCGCACATGCCTTCTCAATTTATTTTGCATCCCTAACCCTTTCCTTGAGATTATTGCCATATAGCCATTCGTCCGAAATCATCGCATCCACGGTAGGTTTTATGTTCTTATTCAACTGTGGCGTGATGAAAGTTTTCCTAGCCATCGATTGTTGATAAAAAAACATCAGTTAGAATCTGTCCAGCGTGACTCAGATAATTCGTAAAAATGTCCTCGTCGACTCCATCCTTCGGGGGATCGATGAGCATAGATACTGCTGCACCTAGAGCAGCTGTTCCTACACAATTTTGTGTGTTCAAGAAATGCATATCTCTCTTCTTAGCAATCTCTGAAAGCAAGGGGACGATCTCCAAATTTACTTTGGGAGCTTCTGTGAAAAGACTACTTTTTCTATTGTATAACTCCAAAATTTCTTTTTTGTTCTTTTCTGGGAGACCTTTCTTGATCCATTTGGACCATGTATTTTTCAGTTCTCCATGATATTTAATCTCTTTAAATTTTGATTCATTGAGGTCCACTCCTAGAACTTTCAATACGTTGTCTCTCAACGCTGAGTCCCCTGAACATTCCTGAACGACCTTATCTATCATTATGTCCAATTTTTTCTCGACAAGAGCATCGTTTTCATCCGCAATATTGATAACAGAGATCACGAATTGCGAAGAGAATTAGGATTGGGACGCACTTATTGTGAATTAATACGTTCTTATTGAACTTATTCACAATATTGCCCTGCCAAAATCGTGTGGATTTTGACTCTCAATATTTGTATGGAATGATTGAGCTTTTATCCTTTTTATCTGCTGAGGATTTTGCTCGTGTGGAGCTGTACTCACCGATTTCCTCAGCTATTACAGCCTCAATTGTCGATTGAACTGATGGTTCTTTCTCGTTTGGAGTCTCAACCATTTTTTCGATAATCTTTGTTAGATCATCAATCTGCTTTTGCATTTGATTGAATTTTTCTTCGTCTCTTTTCTTATGACGATGACCGTCCTTCGATCTGGATCGGTCTCGTTTTCTTTTATGATCCGACATTGGTATATCGCAACATTTTTCAAAGTACGCAAACAAAAACGTGTTGAAGCTTCGGCACAACAAAACAATATGAAGCGGGTCAAGGATGGATTGGCAGTTATTCAGACTGATTTTGTTAAAAAAAAAAAAAAAAAATCTGTACGCTAAACGCTGTGAAGTAGGCATGATAAGCATGACTACATTGACTATCATCGAGAACGAGACGTGTAATATAATTCGTTTTGAGGGGATAAAATATATTGGAATTGACTTATAAAAATATTAAAAATCAAAATCTTCTTGCATCTTAACGAAAAAGAGTTAGTGCACGAGTTCTTCGTTAACTCTTTATTCCTGGGATATGACATTTTTTACGGTGATCACGAATTTCGCTCGATTTCGCCGTATTCTCAAAATTAAGCCCGGAAATCGCGAAAAAAGGAACCCGGTACATGTTCGAAGATTTCTCATGGAAATAATAAAATTATGGTGAATGTAACGGAAAATTCGTTTCGAGGGGATACAATGTATTGGAATCGACGTGTAAAAATATAAAAAATCGAAATCTATTCGCATTTTGACGAATAAAAGTTTCTGCACGAATTCTTCGTTAACTCCTAAAATTAAGCCCGGAAAACGCGAAAAAAGGAACCCGGTACGTTTTCGAATATTTCTCATGGAAATAATAAAATTAGGGCGAATCTAACGGAAAATTCTTTTTGAGGGAATAAAATATATTAGAATCGACTTGTAAATGTATTAAAAGCGAAATCTATTTTCATCTTGACGAAAAAAAGTTTCTGCACGAATTCTTCGTTAACTGTTTATTCCTGTGATATGGAATTTTTTTATGGTGATGTGTAACGTACGCCGTTTTCTTTTATTTTGTTTCTGTATAATGCGCATAATCGTACACGTGTAAGAAGCAATAGAGGCTGCTATTTCTATTTTTTGTCCGTAATCAAAAATATAAGCGTTCGAGATATCCACAACATTTTATTGCTTCTCACACTACAGAATCACGTGCATCTCTAGACCATAGCGAAGATATACTCTTTCCTTGTTTGTTAGGGCAGAACACCACTGTGACCCCCTGTTTTTTTGCTATTTTTCAAGAATTTTTTTTTGTGGGAAAAAAAGAGATATTCGAAATTTTTTTTTTGTTTTGTTCGTTGTTTATTGAAGATACATAAAAAAAAAATTTCAAATTTTTCACGCCCCATGGTGACGCTGGGGAAGCTTCCGCGTCAGGTACTGTTGCCTCTGCAGTGGTTCGCGGCATGCAGCAGAACTCTCTTCAAAGTCGATCTGAAAAAAAATACCGAGTGTTTTCGTTAATAATATGATATTTTGAAGAGAAGTACATAGGGATTTGAAAAAATATTGATTTTTAAAAAATAGGCACGCTTTTGAAATTAAAGGACGATTTTCGAGCAAAATTTCTCGTCAAAAATAGGCTATAACTTTTTTTATTATTGAGATATCGAAAAAATCCTATGTACTTCTTTAGATAATCTAGTTTTATTGATGCAGTCCAAATTTGAAGTCGATCGGATAAAAATTGCTCGAGTTCTGCTGCGTGCCGCACTCAAAAAAGTGGTTTTGAGAAAAACGCGTTCAAAGTTTTAGGTTTGTTAATTTATGCGATAAATTGGAAAAAAAAATTTTTACCTTTAATCAGCGATGCCGGCACCATATAGCTGGCCTTCAAGAAGCAAATGATTGTCCTTAGCACCTTTTGTCGAACTTGTAGAGGCTCTTCTTGCCTCTTTTGCAGCGTCTGTGAGCGAGCGCTCCGCCAGCTCGATCCGCGCTGCGTCGGTTTCAACGCAAAAATTGAAACAATTTGGGCCGATAGTTATCCCCAACGTCTCCAAAACTTTCATGAGGCTTCTCAGGCCATCATTGAATAATAATACCGCGATATCAGCTGCAATATCGACGATTTTTTTGCTCCCGGACTGACACTTGGGGGCTATTGCCCAAACTGATTTGTTGTAGCTTTCGTTGTTGTTTTGCGTGAAGCCGCCCAAACAACGCTGCAGCAAATCGTCTCTGCTCAAACTTTCGAAGACTGGCGTAATTGCCTCCAATACTTCCTCAGGAAGAGGCGGCTTATGGCGATATTCAGAAATATTACCGCTTGCGACCGTTCGCTGCCACGAACACCACGACTCGGCTCCCTCTGGGCAATCGTCATGTTGTGGCTCACTATTTGTGGATATTTTATGTTTGATAGTTGCCCAAATTGCCTTCCTCATTTTTTCAACATCATCGCTGTTCCTCCGAATATCCAAGCCGTAATATGTGCTCAACTCGTCAATCAATTTTCCGGTGAGCTTTCCTCTGCCAGACAATCCTTTTTGTTTTTTCACGATTTCGCGGAGGCGCGTCCCCATACGTTTTTGGACATGATCGATGCACTCTTTTTTTTTATCTCGAAACCGTCGTATGGATCGCTATTCGATATGCCCAGAAACGTTTTAGAATCGCCGTCACCAATATAATATTTATATTTTATGCCCTGAGGCGCGCAGCTGCACGGGACCCCGAGCCTCACGGAGCGCTGCACCGCTCCACAAAATATTCAATATCTCCGAAAATAATTATTTTTTCGACCTGGGTCCAACGGCATCTTAATCTTAAATGTATTTTAGATTTTTCTAGATGGTTTTCAAAAAATCGATTTTTTGAAGCCGTCACAGTGGTGTTGTCCCTTAACTGCGCACAATAGCCTATACCCATAGTTCCGTATCATAGAGCGTTTCGTTCAACGAGCTGATCTGCTATTTTTTCCTGCTCTGCATGGGCGCGATAATAAAAGATCTAGAAAGTAAGTCAGGTGACATAGTAGGGAACCGAAATACCAAATTTTTATTGCTTCTCAGAAGGGGGCAAACTTGTAGACAATAGACAGAAAATAGTTAACGTTTCCATGCCCAAATTGAGAAACAGCTCTCCTGCTAAGTCACCCAACTTATAAAAACCCACTGTTCTAAAGAACAGAGTGCAATCTTGCCGAAGTTTTCAACGCCGATACACTGTTCGTGATCCAGATCTTCCGTAGAAGAGAGTGATACGATAGTAGTATCAGACGTATATTTGTCTTAGTCTCAAATAAAAAATTGTCGCACGTCGCCGTGACGCTGTCCGAAATCCGGGTCTTCCGTAGAAGAGTGTGATTCGGCAGAATAATCGAAGTTAAACTTATATTGTCTTTATAATCAAAAGTGTCAAGCAAACAAGTATTTCAAAGTATCATTTGTTATTATTATTTCGCGATCGGGTCTTCAGTAGAAGAGTGTGCGCGATAATAAATTACGTCATTCAAATTGTATTACACGATTCATCCGGCTCTTCCGTAGAAGAGTGCGAGAATACGTGTGCGTGTTTTAAAAGAAATTGTCAACGAGAACTACGATACGAAATTGTAAACGACGACGCCTCTCCAAAAAACCAAAGGTATTTAGCACATTATAATATTTATTCTGAATGTACCAGATTACACTTTATCAAATGTTAATTAAACTATCGTGTGATTCAAAACAACGAAGTCCCTTCTTTTTCTCAATTTCCCAAATCCTTAAAAGAAACAAGATCTCTCGAGGTCTCACAGCAAACGTTCCCACATAAGTTCCCACCCCGTAGAGCACTCGTGACTCATTAGGGTAGTAATCGGAGTAAAGCGTTTGCCGCTCGACGTTTATAACTCCTTGAAAAATATATATCTTTTCGAAACGGCTTCGGAAATTTATTTTACAATAAAGAAAATTTTGAAAATAAATATAAAAAAAAGAATAAAAAAAAATATAGCTAAGTTTTACTTAAAGAAAACAATAATAAAAGAAAAAGAAAAATAAATAAATAAAAATGGCAAACGCCGAAATGATTGCAAACCTTACTCATCATCAGAACATCACTGATGCGATGTTAACGAGTATGGGTGAATGTATGGCACTTCAACAAGCACTTCTTCACGTGCCAAATTTTAATGGCAAAAATATGCCCCTAAAAGCTTTTATTCAAGATGTAGAAAATGGACATACGTTTGTGCCTGATGGCTTACGTAACGCCTTTTTCAAAGGAGTTTTTTCAAAATTAAAAGAAACCGCTCGCGACGCAGTCGCTGATAAAAAAATTAATTCAATTGAAGATTTATCAGATGCCTTAAAAGAATATTTTTCGCCTAAAAAGTCATATCCATCCTATTGTGCAGAAATTCAAGGTATCAGACTTAGACGCGATGAAACGGTACTCGATTATTATACAAGAATTGAACAATTGCGAACGAGTGCGATAGCCGCCTTAAAGGATACATTTCCTGGAGAACAATCAACCCAAATGCTACCTATGCTTGACGGATTGGCCTTAGAGTCTTTTAAAAGAGGATTATCCGACGATCTGTTATACGCTATTAGCGTTCAAGATCGACAAACTTTAGAAGAAGCATTTCGAATAGTCCAACGCATCGAGAGAGATATGCAGGGCGCAACGGCAAGAAATTCAAATTCATTGCGTTTCACTCAAACTCAACCAGTATATCAGAACCCTCGAGACGTAGAATCACGTCACGTCTCTTTCTGTTCTGTTCTGTTGTTGTTTATTGCCTGTTTTGAAATGGTACATTGTTTTGCTTAACATGATGTTCGTGTAATATTGCTCAACTTATAGCATTATTTGCGCCGTCACGTCTCTTTCTACCCTCGAGAAGACAGAGATTTTTATGACAAAAATTCCAAATTTCAAGGTAATTCGCAACCAAATTTTATTTCACCTCAAAATGGTAGAACGTTCGAGAAATATTCAGATCACTCACAACAGCGACCATTCTTCAGAAGGCCGCCACGCAGAAATTTTCCGAATTTTCTCCAAAACAATTTCTACGCGCCACAACCGTACCCCCCCCCCTATGCCTTACATGCCGCCGATGTATTCACCTTGGCTAGGCTATCCCTCTAATTATTATCCACCTTCCTACCCTATGTATCGAAACCAGCCTCCTAAAGACGAAAGATACTCTCGCGAAGAATTCGACGAGACAAAGACAAATTCTTTCCAACTTACCAAGCCTAGCGAGAATTTAAACTTGAATACCGACATAACATACCTACGACGAACGAACTACCCGTGACAATTCGACAATACCGATACCCCCCAATACATAAAGATGAAATGAATAAACAAGTAAAGAAACTTACCGAAAATAATATAATCATAGACTCGGTATCCCCGTATAATTCGCCTTTATGGATTGTCCCTAAAAAGCTAGATTCAAAAGGAAATAAACGATGGAGGATGGTTATTGATTTTCGAGCGCTAAACGAAAAAACAATAAACGATGCTTACCCCTTGCCTAGCATCGTTGAAATTCTTGACCGACTCAGTGGAGCAAAATATTTCTCGACTTTTGATTTAGCGTCGGGTTTTCACCAAATAGAAATGGATCCCGAGGACCGACAGAAAACAGCCTTCAGCAAGCCTAATGGACACTATGAATACGTTAGAATGCCTTTCGGTCTAAAAAACGCACCTGCTACCTTTCAAAGACTAATGGACAGAGTACTACTTGGCTTACAAGACACCGAATTATTTGTTTATCTCGATGACATTGTCTTTGCTTCTTCCTTATTGTCAGAAATTGATTGAACACGAACAAGAAGTGTCAAATGAAGTAACCGATAAGAAATCTGATCAACTCGAAACTATCATCGAAGAAAAAGTTGAAGGTGAAGAGATTTTTTTCAATTATTCTCAGGCTTATGCTCAATCAGAATTCATAAAGAAAAACACTATGAATAAAATAATTTATAATAATGATTTCTTTCTTGATTATTCATAACATTTTTTTCAGATGACTTAGATTCTATGACACCTGGTCAGATGGTGCAGTATTTTTGTCAAGCAGTCGAGGCATCTGAGAAGAGACTGCAAACCTTTATCAAGAACCGTATCAAACGTTCACAGAGTAGTATTGTTTTTTATCTTAAAAAAAGGATCACAGAGCTAAAAAATTCAATGACTCTGAATTACGGTTTGTCAAATCTTGATAAATATTCGGAGCTCGATGAGAATAAATTGGGAATTTCGTTACCGGCGGGAACATTATAGGAGTACATGAAACTCGATACAATGATAAATGACGAAACCCATGAGGAATTCTTTGTAAGTATATTACATTCCAAATTGCAGTTTGCTCACACGTGCTGAGCATTGTTGGACTAATCGATACAATTTTTTTTTTATGGCAGAACGGCTTCATACTCACGAAAGCTACAAATGCTGAAAATTATAAGAAAGGAATTGCTTCTGTTTTGAGTGCTTTAATGGCGAAAACCGTGCAGCTGCAATATAGCGGCCAAGGGAAACAAACCAAAAAATCATCCAAACATAATTTTAGCGAAACATCTCTGTATAAAAAAATGCAAGGTAATTATCGTTAATTATTAGACGTATTCTTTTCTTTTATTTCGTTAAATCGTCTAAATAGAAATCTATTGAATTTATAAGAATTATTGGTTCCGTCTTCGCCAAAGACAATGTGAAGCAGAGTGCTATCCTCAAATACACGGGTGTTTGGTTTGCAGGGGCAAATGACCGAGAAAAAGGTAGACGTAATCGAGAGACAAAGGACTAGAGACGGCGACAGCGAATGAGATTATTAAAATTTTTTTTAGCTTGCACGAAACGGTTTTTATTTCTTTTATATGAGTTTTTTTTCATTCATATTTTTTTTTATTGTCTTCAGATATTATATAATATCTCATGCTGTGAATATTGGCCCTAGAGTCAAAGGCAATACATACATTTAAGTTTTTTTGATAATATTTCATTTTGTTCTAATAAGAAGTATTTATTGTCGTAGTATTTTTTTCCATCTATATGGTTTTTTTATTGTCTTTATAAATTATAATATTATATGCTGTGATTATTGGCCCTATAGTTAAAGACAATAAGATTTAAGGCAATACATACATTTAAGTACTTTTGATTATTTTTCATTTTCTTATAATAAGAAGTATTTTACTATCATAGTATTTTTTTCTCATTTATATAGTTTTTTTTCTATTGCCTTCATTAATTACAATATCATATGCTGTGACTATTGACCCTGGAGTGAAACCAATAACATTAAACGCAATACATACATTCAAGTACTTCTGATAATATTTAATTTACTTATAATAAGAAGTATTTTATTATGTGCCATATATTAATTTATATTATTTATTCATATATACATACAGATATTATGTATTGAAAATTAAAAAATATGAGTTTTCCAGTGTATATGTTTTAAAAATGATATAAAAACAAAACATGTATTCTGAATATATTATTTAAATAAAAATTATTAGGCCATTTTCTAATGCCAGAGACAACCCAATAAATCAAGCCGATGTAGAGATCCTTGCAGAAGAGATATTGGTACAATGTTCGCAAAGAATGGTGGCCCTTGATTGGGTCTATTGTGGCTCGTTTCTAATGGGGAGATAGTCCCTTGAAGAGCAACCCACCCAAGGCCGAGTGCAATCACCAATATTGGCACTACAATACATTTAATCATTGGCCCAATAATTGTTTGTTCTGTTGGCCGATTTCGGGCCGTTCCTATCATTTCTACAAAGGCACTTTATTGGTTAAGACTCACGGCCCAATATTCTAGATAGACTAACTTCTAGATAGACGAACTGTGAAGGCCTATCATAGAGTCTGTGGTCAATTTCTACATAGGCCCTTTAAGAGAGCCCACATAGGGCCAAGTGCAATCACCAATATTGGCGCTACAGTGAATTTAATCATTGGCCCAATAATTGTTGGCTCTGTCGGCCGATTTCGGGCCATTCTTATCATTTCTACAAAGGCACCTTATTGGTTAATACTCACGGCCCAATATTCTAGATGAACTAACTTCTAGATAGACTAACTGTGAAGGCCCATCATAGAGCCAGTGGTCAATTTCTACATAGGCCCTTTAAGAGAGCCCACATAGGGCCAAGTGCAATCACCAATATTGGCGCTACAATGAATTAAATCATTGGCCCAATAATTGTTGGCTCTGTTGGCCGATTTCGAGCCGTTCTTATCATTTCTACAAAGGCACCTCATTGGTGAATACTCACGGCCCAATATTCTAGAAAGGCTAACTGTGAAGGCCCATCCCAGGACCGACGGTCAATCTCTACATGGGTAGCTCAGAGTTGTCTAAAATCTGTATCGGGCGTTACGTTTTGCTCGATACAAATGTATCGAGTATCGAAAAACTTTCCGTTACTCGATACAAAAGTATCAAGCTATTGGTGAAGATCGCGACTTTTGTAACGAGTAACGAAAATTTATTCGATACTCGATACAAAAGTATCGAGTATCGCAAAACTTTTCGTTACTCGATACAAAAGTATCGAGTATCATAGGATTTTTCGTTACTCGATACAAAAGTATCGAGCGATTGTTGGAGATCCCTACTCTACTACTAACTTGTTGCTCGATACATTTGTATCGAGGATCTTTAATCGAATTCGATATTGAAGTAACTAGTTACTGCCAACTCTGATGTAGCTCAAACGGTTAAAGGGAATGAAATACATGTAGCGGCATAAAAAAACCGATGCGTTTTACCATAGCTGCATGTTTTCATCGTCAATCGCGTATTTATGCGTTTTACTAAGTCGAACAAAAAAGGAGGCGAAACAACTAGCCCAGATATGAATTTCTAGTGTGTCAAATTAAATAACAAGGGAAAGAAAAAAATATCGAATCCAATCGAGATAACAAAGTTATGCGACACGTGTCTTTTTATTCGTGCCTCGAATCGCGTAACTGTCAATCCACGACTGTGTAGATCTCTCAAAAACAAAATAAAAAAAGAAAACACAATCTACCAAGCACTAGCGTGCTTTGACAAATGTATTGATATTTTCAGTGCGACGCATTTTCATCATTTTTGCGGTCTTCGTTCGCATCAGTGATATGCATGACGATGATAATAATAATACAACGTGTATGTATTTCAGATAAGATTAGCCGATTAAGCAATAGGTGAAAGCAAAACAAACGAGTACGATGCGCCGCGTAAAGAAAAGAGAGATAAAGGAGGACAGGGACTGAGTAAATTGGTGTATTTGACATTTTATTAAATCCACCTCAATGAGGAATGATCCACAGCAACGATGATGAAATTCGTAATTGGCTTTATCTCTACATTGATCAATTTCGCGTAAATCCAATGACAAGAATAATTGTTTTTTTGCTATGAAACTTTTTATAAATTATTATTCAACAGGTCATGCGTATGAATTTTTTTTCCTTCTGTACAATAACACACATTCGCAACGTATCGTATGACCTTTCCTCAATGACATAATATCAAAATTAAAACTCTGCTTCTTTTTATCGATCTCACATTTGTGATATCGCGACGATTTGGACAGCTGCAATTTCGCCTGACTGATTTGTGTGGAGGTGTCTGCTGATATACAGGGTGAGGCACTAATTGTTGCCACCTTGAATATCTCTGTAATTATCGACGTCACAAAAAAATGTTTGAAACAAAAGTTGTACCGTACGAAAGGGGTCATCAAATGCGACCATTTTTTTTATTTCAGTGGAGGCGCTGTCGCACAGTAACGGTCACCTCCACTTTTTTAAATGGGACGGTACATTTTTTTTTCAACTATCTTGTAGAGCATCGAAAACTGCATAAAAAACCTTTCAGGGGTCAAAGTCGTTCAAGGTCATTTAAGATCAAAAAGTGACATGAACTTTATTTTTATGTGAAATTACCTTTATTCACAGTAGATGTTCAAAGTGATTGCCATTGGAATCAATGCAGTATTGCAATCTCCTCATCACGGATTGTGTAGAATTTCTTATCACTTCGGCACTTATCGAATCACAGGCTCGAAGAATTCTCTCACGCATATCATCCGGCGTAGTTGGACGTTCTTTATAAACAAGATCTTTCAAGTATCCCCACAAGAAAAAGTCCAGAGGCGTCAAGGCTGGCGAGTGAGCCGGCCACGATACAGCTCCTCCGCGTCCAATCCAACGATTTGGAAATCTCTTTTGCAATTCATTTCTAGCTATCAGCGAAAAATGTGCCGGGCACCCATCGTGTTGATACCACATTCTGTTTCTTGTTTCTAAAGGTATTTCGTCCAATAACGGACCTAATGTTTCTTGAAAGAATGTGGTGTACTTCCTACCATTAAGATTCCCTTCGATGAAATAAGGGCCTATGATTCTATCCCCAATAATCCCACACCATACATTAACCGACCACGGTCTTTGGTGTGCAACTTGCCGCAGCCAAAGTGGATTTTCAGTTGACCACAAATGCATGTTATGCAAGTTAATATTTCCATGATTCGTAAATGTTGCCTTATCAGTAAATAAAATCCGATTAATAAATGAGTCATCTCTCTGAATCTGGCGTTGAGCCCATCGGCAGAATTCAGTGCGATTCATGAAATCCGTACCAGTTAATTCCTGGTGGAGACTGATGTGGTAAGGATGATATTTATGACGATGTAGAACACGTAGAATACTTCTTTAGCTTACGCCAGATTCCCTCGCAATTTGACGAGAACTCGCACAAGGGTCTCGATGAACGGCGGCAAGAACACCAATTTCCGTTTCTTCGTTAGTAACTCGCTTTTGTCGGTTACTTTCCCGACGGGTTGCGGATCCAGTTGTCCTCAGTTTAGTGTACAAAATTTGAAATGTACGGCGTGTAGGGTGAGAACGTTCAGGAAATCTTTCAGCGTATAAGTCTCTAGCTCTCACTGCATTTTTCTGACATTCTCTGTAAATTAGAAGCATATCAGTTTGCTCTTCAAAAGAATACATCATTTACATTCGCTTGATTCATTAATACTAGTCTCACCATTCTTACTATCGTTATCTTGGGTTTGTTTGGGCGAAACATTGTACAATGTTCCGTGTACATTGTAGGTTTGGTGCCGTTGTTTACGTACAAGACAATGGCAAGACTTCGGCGATAAGTGCCGAAGTGATAAGAAATTCGTGATGAGGATATTGCAATACTGCACTGATTCCAATGGCAATCACTTTGAACATCTACTGTGAATAAAGGTAATTTCACATAAAAATAAAGTTCATGTCACTTTTTGATCTTAAATGACCTTGAACGACTTTGACCCCTAAATGTTTTTTATGCAGTTTTCGATGCTCTACAAGATAGTTGAAAAAAAAATGTACCGTCCCATTTAAAAAAGTGGAGGTGACCTTTACTGTGCGACACCGCCGCCACTGAGATAAAAAAAATGGTCGCATTTGATGACCCCTTTCGTACGGTACAAGTTTTGTTTCAAACATTTTTTTGTGACGTCGATAATTACAGAGATATTCAAGGTGGCAACAGTTAGTGCCTCACCCTGTATATGTGTATATACGAGAGTGTGTGTGTGTGGGGGGGAGGGCATACACCTACACATATAAAAATAAAATAAAAAGAAAACATACTAGGTATGTATGTTTGTACATGCAGGGTGGTTCAAAAGTTGTGGATTAAACGAGGTAAGGAGGTAGCAAAGATAATTTACAACGAAAAAGATAATATACAGGTGGGTCCGTTTCTCAACGATTTCAAAGCTATGGTTTTTTTTCAATATCTTTGAAAATAGGTTCCCAGCTGTACAAAAAAAAATAATTTAGAACAAAACTACTTTTTATATGCGGGTTATTTTTTTAAAGATATAGCCTGATGATGTGGCTTTCCCATGGAAATGTAATCTTTATAATTGTTGTGATGAGTTCTTAGTATAAACGGAATTCGTAGTAACTTTTTGTGTCATCATTTTTAGATGATGACCCAAAATCATCTAAAAATGAAGCTAGAAAATCTAATTTTGCGTCAAGGAGGTTTATGCTGGTAATTTGGATTGGGAACGCGTAATTTAAATGCAGAGCACTTCTGGAGGTTACGCAGAAGGGCGGCGGTACTAGCAAAACCGATTCTCAGGTAGATAATATTGGGATCCGTCAAATGGCGATATGACATCTGGTGGCGAAAAATAAAACTATACTTAGGACAATGTCTTTAATAGAAATTATCCGTACTCATACGATGAAAGTATAATATTTAAGTTTTATGAAAAACATAAATATCGGTGGAAATGGAATTCGCGAAGTTTCCCCAGTGTAAAAACAATCGCAACAACATTAAATGTGCTGTGAAGAATTGCGAAAGCACTTCGAGTAAGGAGTTGGAAGTGCGTTTCCACAACATTCTCATTTCAGGGAAATGCTGTGTGTGCATGAAAGATTATTTTGGAAAAGTGAAAAAAACCGTTCAATTAGAAGCTTGGAGATGCCGTAAAAATTTAAAAAGTGAATTCAGGTATAAAATTGTGCTGTGAAGGATTTTTTGAAACTTTAATGAAAAATTGAGAAACATTTAACAATAAATAATGTTTCACTGCCAAATAATGAAAGGTACTGAGAATGAGAGGTTAGACTTACCGATTGCAATACAGTAACGTTGCAATGATGTGCTTACATTTTTCTCCCAACCCAGCTTTGCAAGAGCAAATAGTTTAAAATCATCAATCTCATGGGAATTATTTCATAATTGAGACGTTTGCGAACGAACGCTTTGAAGCTGACAGCACCGGTATGGGAAATGCCACTAACTTTACCACATTTACAAAAGTGACCAACCGTTGAAAATACGTTCTCTTTCCACAAAATTTCGTTGCTTAGGTATGGTACCAGCCCAATCAAAAACTGCACTAATACTTATCATAGTAACACAGAAATTTGCACTAAACTACATGACTCTTTATGTTTCACGGTCCTCTTATCGCGGCCATGTTTTTTAGGCTCCGCCAATATGCCAGATCTCAATAGGGTTTAATAAGAGGGTACAAGAGGTGAATTGAGTCGAGAATATTGAGTGAGTTGAAAACGTTTATTAATAGATAAGTTATTGATATTATAATCGTCGGCGACGGAATGCTCTTTTTTTCGCGACTTGTAAGAGTATCTTATTTGGCTGTCGTCAAGCAACCGCATTCCTTTTTTTTTTGGACTTTTCTTTATTCGATGGTCACGAGGCGTTCTTCAATATACATACAATAATATGTGACTCGTTAATTTGATCGGAGTTTGTTCAGTGTTTCGCTTGCTATGTTTGGCATTTGATGATTTGGACATTTACCCATGAAAAAATTGCCGACACGAACAATACGGCCCATGTCTGGCCCAGTACTGGCTAACCGATTGTTGGCAACCTATGTTGGCCCAACATTGAAAGAACAGTTCAACATTTTTTAGCCGATCCTCTTTTCGAAGCCCGGCATCCAACATTACGCCGATGTAGGGACAGTACCGGTTAATGACCCAGGGCCAACTGTTGGCGTAGACTGATGGAGCCGACCGTGGGCCAATACTGACTGCCATTGATTGTCCTGCGTTAATTTCTAATCCCAGCACCCGGTACTATACCAATGTCGGGCCAGTATGTGCTACCTCCGCAGAGCTGGCTGTTGGGCTGAACTACTGGAGCCGACCGTGGGCCAATACGGTCTGCCATAATTGTCCTACATTCATATCTAATCTCGGCATACCGCAATATGCCAATGTCAGGACAGTATCGACTAACGACGAAGAACCGACTTTTGGCATGGATAGCTCGAACCGATCACGGGCCGGTAACACTCCCCGTTACGTATCTTATGAACTGCTCGCGAGTCGCCATTTAGTGTCGTATCGATGCAGACAGCGAACAAACAGTAGAGTCCATCGTCGCTTTTTCGTGCAATACTAATTTTTTCCCTTATACTCCTACCGTATTCTCAATATGAATAAAGAAAAGTGACATGATAAACTGAAAAAAGCGCGGAAAATAAAAAAATGATGTTGGAATACACTGTCAGTGAAGCACGAAAAATGTGTCATGAATCTAAAGAGTCAAGATACATTGTGTGTCATGACTCAAATGAGTTTGATGAAAGAGTTTGACGAAGAAAAAAATCCCCGAAAATAATAAAAAAGCGGAATGTGAAAATACTCTTGAGTATGTGAAAGAACTGATTAAACATGGGGACGATAAAAATGATGAATACGAACAGGGTGAAGATGAACAGCTAAACAATTTTAACACAAGTGAAGAAGATACCAGTGACGATGATAGTGAATTTCAAGTTAGTGCCACCAACCAATATGTTTCGTTATTCATTAATATATTATTTGCGTAATAAGTCTGATTTAATAAGTACAATGATAATATATAATAAATTATAATATCTGTACTTACTTGAATTAATAATAAATTCTATTTTTGTTATTCTGAGAAAATATTGTATTCATTGCTGCGCATTACCATATATATTAAACAAAAAACGGCCATAATATATTTAATATCGGTGGACACTCGGGGCATTATCGTATCACTGTTGGTTACGGACTGGACCAACGTTGGTACGATATTGGTTTGAACTTGGGCCAACGTTGGCACAAGCGTCGGGCCGCTCTTAATACCAACGATGGCGTAGTCTTGGCTGTAACTTGGGCCAACCTTGGCACTAGTGTCGGTCCGGTTTTAAGTCCAATGTCGGTCCGATGTCGGTAGTCAATCTTGGCCCGAGGATATCATTCCGACAATGGTCCATTCATGGACCGACATTTATGCCAGGGAATGGCCAACTATACAGGAGAGTTGGCCAATGTCGGACCAGCTGTAAATTTTTTCATGGGTAAACAGTCATGGGAAACCGGCGCCACTACCTATCGGCGCTCATGCACAGACCGACAGCATTTTTAAGTTGCGTGCGAATCTGAAACGGATTTTAAGCTTATTAAGGTCTAAAATTCAATCGAGCGCAAGTCTTATTATCTACCTGAGCAGTCGTTTTGCTAGTACCGGCTCCCTTCTAAGTATTTGCCACAAATGCTCTGTACTCAAATAATGAGTTCCCAATGCAAATTACCAACTCGAGTTTGCTTGGCGCTAAATTGGACTTCTAGCAAAACCCTAGCTTGCAGCGAATAAAAATAAATAGTAAAATACTTCCGAGGGTTAGGGCTATGAGTTGTACAAGGTGTCTCAAAATTGTTTGAAGGTTATTTGTGGAACACAATATCCGATAAATTGCCGCTTTGTCCCTGTTTGCAAACGTTCACTCTTTTGACGAAGTTTTCTATAACATTTTGGCATACTTGCGGAATAATTTCATTAATGGTGCGTCCAATTTCTTCTTTGAGCTCCGGAATGGTCTGTGGATCATTGGCATACAGTTTTCCTTTCAGAAAACCCCAAAGAAAGAAGTCCAATGGCGTCAAATCGTACGATCTGGGTGTCCAATTCACATCGCCGCGGCGCAAGATAATACGACCATGAAACTGCATCGGCAATAATTGTGCATTGTTGCGCAAAGAATTTTCACAATTTCTATGCGTTGCTCGATCGTGTAATTCTCCATGACAAACCTCAATACTTCCTGATGCCAGTTGTCAAAGATTAGTACTGTATATTCGCTACAAAAAATGGCGCGCAATTTAAAATATCAGGTAATTTTGAAACACCCTTTACCTTTTTAGAATCTTCACAACGTGGACCAATTTTCCTACTACAGGAGCAAGTTTCGGTAGAACATTTTTCTTTCTTAATCAACGATGCAAACGTAGGGAAAAAATAATGATCCCAAACGTTATTACAAATTGTTTTTATTCTAAGAAATTAGATGACAATTATGAAAACTATATTTTCATGCGGGAGCCACATCATCAAGCACATCTTGAAAAAACAACTCGCATATGGTAAGTAGTTTTTATTTATAATTTTTTTTGTAGGGCTGGGAACCGATTTTTCAAAAACATTGAAAAAAATCATAGCTTTGGAATCGTTGAGAAACGGACCAACCTGTATGTGTATATATATATAATAGCGTGGCTGCAATTTGGGTCAATTTTAAATTTTCAAAGTCCCCTTGTAAAAACATAATCAAAATATATTTTTAAAAATTATGTGCAAAGTTTTAAGGCGCTCGGAAAATATTTTATGGTGCCTGTGAGGGTTTGAATTTTCAATACACAAATACATGTGTTTTGCCAAGTTATTATTTAATTATTTCTCATGCTTAGGATATTGGTGGAAAAAATATAAAACTTGGCACACATATTGTGCACATTATGAGGTATATGACCAAATTTTTACAGATTTTTTCAGTAATAATTGTCATTATTACTAGCTTTGCAATGACAACCTCGTTTTCATTTGAGTTGATTTTTATTCATCATAGACTATTGCTGGAAAAATCGGTAAAAATTTGGTCATATACCTCATAATGTGCACAATATGTGTGCCAAGTTTCAGATTTTTTCCACCAATATTCTAAGCATGAGAAATAATTGAGTAATAACTTGTCAAAACACATGTATATTTGTATTGAAAATTCAAACCCTCACAGGCACCATAAAACATTTTCCGAGCGCCTTAAAACTTTGTACATCATTTTTTTAATATACCTTGATTATGTTTTACAAGAGGACTTTGAAAATTCAAATTTGACCCAAATTGCAGCCACAAAAAGTAATAATTACGGTGTCTCTTGTATTTTTCAAAATCAAGACAAAAGAATCATCGATACGTGACAGTAAATGAAGTCCAAAAAAAATAATGCCGGCGTACCGTGTGTTGACTCTTTCGAACGAGCGAGGCTGTGGCTGAAGTATCGAAAATACAAGCTGGTTCATATTTGCATCAACTCGTATACTTTCAATTTATAATTGCGGAAACCCGATACAAAAAAAAACGTCTCCGATCTGCATATGATTGCGACGAATTCTCAAGGCCCTTTAAAATATTGATTGCGCTCAGTCACGTATATACTGAAAAGCTTCGAAGTTCTTCAGTCGATGTTGCACGATGATGGAATTCGTTTCAAAATTTTGGTTATTGGGAATTCTTGTGTTGGCTACTGCTGAAGTAATACTGGTGAGATCGGAAGGAGGGCAAAAAGTTGGAGCTTCAAATGTCTCTTCTCGGGATGCGGATCTGTCGATCGTGAGTATGCGAGGGAACATATTTGGTGGAAAAAGTGGTCGGTTTTGTGGGAAAAAAAAATAATTTTCGTATTCGGAGTAGAGACAATTGATCGATAAGTATGGATATCGCGGTGAAACACATCATGTCACGACTGAGGACGGATACATACTCGAAATGCATAGAATTACCGGTCCCAACAAGAATCCAAAAGCCGATGGAAAACCGCCGATCTTGTTGGTCCACGCGTTGATGAGCAGCTCGGTCGATTGGATAATCACTGGTCCTCAAACAGCATTCGGTACGTTTTCCTGAAAGTGTATTTGAAACATTCTCTCCGGCGGAGCAATTCTCTCTTTCTCAGATTCAGATGATTTTTTAAGCAACTCAAATTTGGGACGATTTTCGAGGGTACTAAAGATGCGATGATTTTTTAAAACACTCAGATTGTGATGATTTTTTAAAGAGACTCAAATTGTAATGGTTTCTTTTGGATAATCAAATGGAAATAATTTTTTTAAGGCACTCCAATTCAAGATGGTTTTTGACTAGACTTAAATTTCAGATGATTTTTTAGGATACGCGAATTTGAGATGGTTTTCGAGAAGACTCAAATTTTAGATGGTTTTTCGGAAGACTCAAATTTGGGATGAGTTTTGTGCAGGCTTAAATTTGAGACGATTTTTGAGAATACTCAGAATGTGATGATTTTTTAAGAAGCCCAAATTAAAATGGATTTTTTGGATACCCAAATTGAAATGATTCTTTAGGGATATTCAAGATGGTTTTTGACTGGCCTCAAATTTAAAATTATTTTTCAGGAGATTCGAATTTAAGATAGTTTCTGGGAAAATTGAAATTTGAGTTGATTTTTTCGAAGGCTCAAATTTCAGATAATTTTTTAGGAAGCTTAAATTGGAGACGATTTTTGGGCATACTCAGATTGTGATGATTTTTCAAGAGTCTCAAACTGAAATGGATTTTTTGGATACTCAAATTGAAATGATTTTTTAGGGAACTCATAATCAAGATGGTTCTTGACTGGCCTCAAATTTAAAATTATTTTTCAGGAGATTCGAATTTGAGATAGTTTCTGGGAAGACTCAAATTTTAGATGGTTGTTGAGCAGGCTTTAATTTGAGACGTTTGCGGAGAAGGCTCAAATTTGAGATGATTTTTTAGAATGCTAAAATTTCAGATAATTTTTTAGGAGGCTCAAATTTGAGATGATTTTTATTTTCAGCCTATCTTTTGGCTGATGAGGGCTACGACGTGTGGATGACCAATATGCGAGGCAACAACTTCTCGCGCAAGCACGTGACGTACTCAGACCGCGACGAAAAATACTGGCGCTTCTCGTACGTGACACACTCTGCCTTGACATTGTTCCGATATTTTTCAGCTCGTTGATGACCGTCTGCGTTTAACAATATCGAATAGAGAATTATTTTTCACCATTTAATGTCCGTCTTTACTGTGGCGGGGGGGTCAAGTTGACCCCACCTCTAAATTTGCACTGAATAACGTTCTCTAAGTTCAATGGTGTACAAACGTTGTTGAGTCCTGCGGTGAAAAGGGTGGCCCCCTTTTCGCTGACGGGTTCAAGCACTCTGTAGGAGACTAACAATTTTAATCCCAGTGTTAATTTGTCGGTGACAGCCGTTCGAAAAGTATTCTGGTCCTTTTCAAATCTCTCAACAAATACCTTTTTTTTTGAACCCGCACTGGGGGACTATGTTTTTACCCAAAAGCACCGTGTCTCAAGAGTATCATTTACCATTTTACCGAAAAATATGCAAAAATGAAATCAATATGATTTTAAGTGAAAATTTTTAGTTTTTCCGGAATAGTCATGTTTAAGATTTTTTTAAATTCCTTTATATCATTCGATTACTTACGCCAATTCAGATAGTCCATATTCCAGATTGGAAAATGTATGACCCAGAATTTATTTGACTCACTCAGATCGATAGAGCTCGTATGGCAATCGTTATAAATGACTGGAGTCATTTTGACCCCAGGACTCGCCAGTCACCGCCACGAAAGATCCTCTTAACCGATTCTCATCCTCGTTGCAAATGCGAATTCTGTTGCACCAAAAATCAGTTTAAATTTAAACCAACGTTTTCTCACGGATGTTCGTTCGGGGCAGTTTACGAAGTAAGGAACGAGAATGAAGTACGAGTACGAAGAATCGTTTTTTCGTAGATGGCACGAGAGCGGAATCTACGATTTGCCGTCATCGATAGACTACGTTTTAAAGTCGACGGGCAGACAGAAGCTGATCTACGTGGGTTACAGCATGGGCAGCACAGCCTTCTGGGTGATGGCTAGCGAGCGACCGGAGTATCAGAGCAAAGTCTCGGTGATGTTTGGGCTCGCTCCGGTCGCCTATTGTACTCACATCCGGAGTATCTTCTACCGGCTCCTGGGCCGGTTTAGCGGCAATGTTGAGGTGAATTTCCATTGGCGTAGTCAGGCTTTCTGGGGGGCGGGGGGGGGGGGCCTCTCCGACGAGATTAAAATTGATTCAAAATAATCGAAGTCAAATAATCGATTCATTTTATTTAAGTTTCATCCAACCAAGCATAAACTTAAGAAATGATCGCAGTGTAACGGGCCGAAAAATAGCGGATTTTCGCAATTTTTTTTTCAATGGTTAAAATACGCTGATCAGTCTGATTTTTTTATGTCAAATCAAAGTACTCATGAAGAACAAAAACTAAATTTTTAAACGTTTATTTTTATTTTTTTTTACATTTTTTCTAACGGTTGAAAATGTTTTCGAACAAAAGGAGTCCTCACGCTGTATAAGTTTGTGGTCGTAAATATTATCGGAAACAAAATTTGTAAAAAAATTAATAATCAGTACGAAATCCGCTATCTTGCTGTGGAGGGTTTTTTAAAAATAAAAATTGACAAAATAGTGGTGGTTTGCAAAGAAGTATAGAATTTAGCCTATTTTTTCAACAGTTTTTCGTTAAAAAAATATGAAGATTAAAAAAAGCTTGCATAGCAAGATAAAGAATGGCGTGAAGAATGTTGAGTCAAAATTTTGGACGGATAGCTTGAAAACTCTTCCTTTGAGAGTGTACACCGTTTTGAAAACCGACATTACGAGAAAGACGCGATTGAAATTTCGAGTGCGGTATTTTCATATAAATTGTCTACTTACGAGCAATCAGCATGTTGAACAGCATCTTTATACCCGTCTATACTATCGGCTAATGCAAATAAAGAAAAAGATTTTTTTTTAAATTTTACACTGTGATGATCCCTTGAGAAAACCTCAGACTGTTTGTCTGTAACGCCCAGGCCGCCGCGTCCGCAGGCTACCCTAAGAGCGTTGTGAGGGAACTGGATTTACGAATGATGTAAAATTAGTTGTCAAGGTATTGAAAGAGTTTGATATTAATGTTAACACGAACGTGCAATTGAAGCAAATTTCATATTTCATGTGTGTTACGTGATTATCGACTATTATGTAAACTTTATTAAAAAAAAGATGATCGTGAACAAAACAAGTTTTTATCAGAACGGCTCCGCCTGCGCCCCTTTCACCCAGAAAAAAATTCTATCTACACCAATGCTCTTTTTACCGGTGAATCTTTTTCTTTTGACATTTTAATGGAGACATTACAAAAAAAGAAAAAATACTGTTCACGAACTACCGTAAATTTTGTTTGGGTTTGTTTGGGTCTGACTAAACTCTTTTCCCCAAACGGAGGATTCAAACGCATAGGCATTTATTCCAAAGCCTTGTTTTTATTTCAGATGCTAATGAATATTTTGGGTCGTCGCGAGTTTGACCCGTCGAATGCGTTCATGAAGAAAGTCACAAGCCTCGTCTGCTCGGAGAAAGCCTGGTCGCAACCGTTATGCACGAACGCCATCGTGCTTTTGGTTGGTGCCAGTCCCGATCAGTTGAACAAGACGATGATCCCAACCTTTCTGGCGCACGCCCCCGCAGGTGCGGCGGTCAGGCAGTTCATTCATTACCTGCAAATCATCAGAGACGGTAACTTTTCTTCTCCTTCTTGCCTACAATCCGTATTCTCTTTCAGTTTTCTGATTGCAACGACGATAGAGTGGTTATTCAAAAACGAGCATGAATTTTTAGTCATGAAAATTTGAATTTTTCACGAAGTTGAAAATATATATTTTCGTGTCTTCTTAACTTTCAGCCGTAAGATTATTATTATTGTGATATTCATATTATTATGTACTTATTATCATTCCTTGTTTATATAATTAATAATGATTTAATTATTATATAATTATATAATTTTAATTATTCCTCATTTATACAATTCGATGGTCCCGAGCGGGTCTATCTTATCTCGCTCAGACCTTTACGCAGTAGCGTAATTGAAAGGGTCCCAGATGTACTAGCGTAACTCTCGCGTCCTCCGCGAAGTATGGTATCTCGGCAGACCCTGTTCATTCTAACGCATCTCCGGGCGCGCGTGAGATCCATCGTATCTCCCGCAGCCTTAGAACGGAGTATCGTAACTCGCCGACTGCGATATGCTCTATCGTATCTCAGATGCACCAAAACGTTTCATCGTATCTACGAATCGCAAGTTTTCAGTAAACGCGGTTTGAAAGTTTCGCGTTCTCAAAAATAAAATGTCACTGAATCATCACAACATTTATGTCTAAATATTGCGCATTATACGCAGAATATTTTTTAGACATGAAAAGCGTTGTGAAAATAGAAACATAATATACTATTATCATAATATTCATCATATATTTCGGTCGAAAGGTCTTTGGTAGGCCTTCCCCCTGACAGCCGTCCTGCTTCGACGAAAGGTCTTTCATTCAAATTATTAGCACATGTATGTGCGCTAATAATTTGTATGGAACTGTATGAAAAATAGCTGCTTGTAGAGATATACCTAATGCATATTTTTTTCTAATGAAATTGTTTCATACTATGTAAAGTTTTCGGAATAAAATTTAAAAATAAAATATCTTGTAACTGGTAATCAATTTTTGTTTCAAATAAAATCGCGAAATCTCAGTCAATTTTCAAACGAATAGATATAGTGATAACCGTAATACAATTCTTGTGTCGCCCAATCTCAAAAGGTGTTAATAATATCATTACGATTATTATTTTTCTATATTTCATGATTAATTAATTATCTGTTTAAATCAATGAATTATTATATTATTTCCATTCACGTCATAATAATAACATACTTATAACTGTTATCGTTCCATAACTTATTCTTTCATTGTAAGTCGTCGAGATTTTCGACAACTTACAATAGAGTAGAAACTAGAATGGAACTTTCAGAGCGCGGGGGGATACGATATCTTGTTTTACTTTAATTAATTACAGCACAAAAAATTATCAAAATGATTTAAAATTTTGTGTGGGCATTCTTCAAGCTCGAACGAACTTAGTAGTGATGTTTTTCAAAAATCACCAAATTTCGACTTACGATGAAACGTTTTGGTGCATCTGAGATACGATAGAGCATATCGCAGTCGGCGAGTTACGATACTCCGTTTTAAGGCTGCGGGAGATACGATGGATCACACGCGCGCCCGGAGATGCGTTAGAATGAACAGGGTCTGCCGAGATACGATACTTCGCGGAGGACGCGAGAGTTACGCTAGTACATCTGGGACCCTTTGAATTACGCTACTGCGTAAAGGTCTGAGCGAGATAAGATAGACCCGCTCGGGACCATCGAATTGTTAATTATATAATTATTATCAATATTATTTTTATTCATTATTATAATAATGATAATAGATTTATTGCCTGGGCACACAATTTCTCAGTTTGCACTGGGAAACATTCACCTACTCTCGGGGGTTAGGCTCGATCCTAATCTAGACCGGAATAATAATGAAGGGGTGACACTCGAGGGTTCCGACACCACCTCGACTGCAGCCCAGTCAAAAAAAGCGTTAAAATCGCTCTGCGATAGCCGCTGCTTCGAGCCAGAAGGTGAGCGGCTACCGCAGTCCACAATCGTGTTGTTTAAATAAACGGAGGTATCCAAGGATGACCGTTTTCTGCGTCCGACCTGCTAGCAACCAGACCCTGAGCTTGCAAACCGATATGCCGGTGAGGCATATCACAAAAGGCTTAATACAAAAGACTCCTTCATCCCCCCGAGCGCGCCGATTATGAGGACAACGAGAGTTATCCTGAATCCTCGGTGCAGACGACATAGCTCGGCCAAGAGCGGTTGATACTTGAGCCGTTCCTCCTCTTCCTTTCGCAGGATGTTTACCGCGGATGGGGCCGAGAACTCAATGACGTAAATCGTCTTCTCGTCGAAATCGAAGAGGACAACATCAGGCTTAGTCGCTTGATGCGGCCCGATTGTCGCGGACGAGAAGTTCCAATAAATCTTGCACCTCTCGCCCACGACAATGGACTCAATATCTCCTGGCAAATAAGGCGAGACGGGCTCCCGGTCTATACCAAAAGAGTGACAATACAACGCCCTTAGGGCAGCGTTATGGCGAGGGATACAGCCGGAATATAATCGGCAGGCTGACAGTACATGCGTTAGTCTCTCCGGCGCTTGTTTGCATGCACGACACAAAGTGTTCGGCAGTGGCTGACCCATAACGCGGCTGCGATAGTCGAGGGTATTGACGACTCCATCTCGGCAGGCACAGATGAACCCTTTGGTCTCGGATATCAGTCCAGCTGATCGCAAGAAGGAAACAGTCAGCTGGGCAGGCAGTCCATGCTCCTCGATGTGTCGGAAAAACACAGCGTGCATGGGTCTGCCCACGTGGTGCCATGTCAGGACAGATAATATCCATTGGTCTTTAACGTGCAGTACCTAGCCGTGATCCTTTAACTACACGACCCCCATTAGGTCCGGGATTGGGATACGCCCAATCAGCGCGGAACTGCGTATGCGTTCCCTCTCAGTTTACACCCAAGATTTGAGGCCTGGAATGCAACTACTGATCGAGCCAGGCATCTTCCCAAAGCCCTAACAGCTAAGCAGGCTGCTACCCGAGCTGGTCCCAGCGGCGCTGAAGCGCTGACACCAATCCTCGCGGTACCATTCTTGGTACCGCGGTATCAATGAGACGGTGATACCCGCACCACTTCTATTCGACGGGCCTCCTCCCATCGGCCTTGGTCGGCCAGCTCAGGCCGCGATACCGCCAACCACCGAGGTGCCACAAGCATCTTCCCGAAGGTGTCCGCCCGTGGTGTACCCCTTGCGGGCGCCGAGTCAGGTCAGTCGGCTCGGCCGCCCTGATTGTCCGCCGACGTCGGGACTTGGGCAACCGAGCGACGGAGTCTATTGTCACGATACTGCGTCGGCGCTGGTGGAACGCCAAACCGAGGGTTTCTGCCGTCTTATAAAGAAATGATCCAACTTCATGAAGCTTATGCTGGTGCACAATCTTCAGGAGTGAGACCGAGCTCGGTATTGCGTCGCATGCCATCTTGACGACAATGCGGTTATGAAGTCACTCCAATCCTAAAAGCCCTCGCTCTCCGCTCTATCGCGGCATATACAGGCGCGGGATAGACGATCGAGGCTGCAAGCTCCGCTGGATGTTTATGATCTTGCATGTGCCAACATCCAGCTGTTGAAGTTCGTCTTTACGCCATTTGACGTCATCAAATGAATAGAGCAGTACTGGGACAGCGAACATATTGGTGACAGTGACAGATCTGATTTCCAAATCCGTCTGAGACGCCGCCTATACTCGCTGGAAAGAGCCCCTTTGTACAGAGCGCGGATCGATGCCAAGGTAATGTGTGAAGACGCTCGGATGCACCAGCCGTGGTACCCTCTGCTCTCCCTCTCCTGAGATGAAGAACAGCGCACTTGTCCAGTCCGAAGTCCATAACAGCCGCCCGCGTGTACGTCGCGATAATGTTCAAGAGGAGCTTGAGCCCCAGCCCTAGGAGCGTATAGCTTGAGGTTGTCCATATAGAATAGATGGGTGACCCTGTGCCCACGCTCTCCGAGGACCCCTGCTTCATACTTGGTTGCAGCCCGCAAGGCGACAGATAGGGGCAATAGTGAGACGCAAATCAGGAGGTGGCTGAGAGGAGTTCTCTGGGTAATCCCTCTCCTATATCCGACCACTCCAGTCGACACCGTGCCTCCACTAGTTTTAATTGTGAAGCGTGTCTTCCTAAGCGGTATCAGCTCCTTAATGCATCCCACTATGTATGGAATCACCGGAAGGCGTTCGAGTGTGTGAATAATCAGTTTGTGACCGACAGTGTCAAACACCTTCCGGTAGTCTATGCAAGCGACTGAGAGGTTATGCTTGTACTGAACCGCGTCTGGCGTGATCCAGCGGTCCACCAGCAGGTTTTTATTACAACCTCCTAGCCCCCTCTTGGGTCTGCTTTGTTGGCGTATATCCCTCCATGCAGGCTCGATATCGCGCAGAACACGCCCATAGAGTATCTTCGTATAGATCTTGTTCGAGCGCATTCAGACACGTTATCGGACGGTAGTTCTCCACAAAAGCAAGATGCCCTTTTTAGGGGAGTAACACTACCCTTCTCTCTGTCAGCCACACAGGTATTGGCATCGTCCCATCCATGAACGACGAGAAGATGCGGGCTAGATGGGTATGGGTGCATGCAAATTGTTTCCACCAGTAGATGTTGATCTCATTCGGCCCGGGAGTAGCGTGATTCCTTACGGTACTCAGCGCCGTCACCACCTCACCCCGTTTGACTGGAAGACAGTCGCCACGCTGACTCGGCTGTTGCCGGTGAAACGCAACGAACCGCCCTAGAGCTGGAGTGCTTTCGTCAAAATGGCCCTCCTTACTATACAGCTTTCCCCAAACCCGCTCCACTTGAACAGCTGATGGCGCTTTGTCGGGGACAGGCGTAGGTGGTTGGAACTAGTGGCCTGGGTCAGAGCGAAAGAGGGCTTTGCCTAACGCCCGATGCAACTACCACTCTAAGGATTGCTTCGCACCCCCCCCCCCCCCCCCCCCCCCCCCCGGTTTCGCACCTTTTTCATATAGCGTTCCTTTACAAGAAGAAGGATAGCTTTGGTTAATGTGTGATGACGGCCTTTCAGTTCCGAGCTGAAATTTCGGATATTCGGGCTAAATGCCTTCCCCGCTGTAATGTAGTCTATCACACATTCATTAGGGGATTCCTGCCTTCGCGCTTCATTGAACTTATTCTGGAGCTGTGCAACGCGCCGATGAATCTTAAGCACGGACGTTGCTTTATTATTGCATGTTTAAGGCCTCGCTTCGACAGCCACATGATACACAGGTCAGTTCAAGCTGTGGAGATCATCAGGCTCAGGAATTGCTGCTGCAAGGGACTGATTTACCACTGCTAAGCAACCAGGCTGAAGAGACAATTTCCCAGTGATTCTTTCCCTCCTCGTTCCCCAGTCCTCTGTCAAATTGTCGCGGCAATGGGGCCCTCCCCCGGCGGTCGGATTCCTCTCTGGGGGGGGGGGGGGGGCTACTGCCGAGAGGCTCGATCCTGCGGTCGGCCGTCCAGCAGTGGTGTGTGTGGAATGTCCAAAACAGCGCCTGTAGGACAGCCACAGTGTTGATAGAAGAAAACCGTAGCTTTGTCGCTGCAGGTGGGCGGCCTTGTCTCGCAGATGTTGTTGCGAGAGGGGTGCAAGCTCTGGGTGCGCTTGGCTCTAAAAGGGTTGTATCCTTGTCATCTAGCCCCGCCGCGATGGCCTGCTATCCCTCCAGCAGCGGATGAGGTCCTCTTTGAGTACCTCCGTCCACCGGAGGCGCTGATTTCGAGCCGTGTTCGTTGCCGTGGATCCTATCCGGATGCCTCCCCCAACTGATCCTTGGTCCCCAGCCGAGAGGGACCAGTTGTGGGGGGCTTAACTAGGTCTTCTCGGAAACTAGTTTTCGGCGTGCTAGACGGTTGGCCTTGCACGCCGGTTTGCTATTGCGAGCGAGTGTTGTTGCACTATCCCGGGCGATGGGCACGCCAACTTCCCTACACTGGCATTATTATAGTAATAATAACTATAATAATAATTATAATTCCTGTAGTTATTAGCATTGATTTTATTTTCATTATCTTTATCATTCTTTCATTTCCATAATATAGATATTTTATTTATTATCATTATTTGCATTATTTTTTATATTTTTCAAAATAATATATTTTTATAGTATTTTTACTCTTATTTATTATTGTAGTAGAAGTAGTTCTTTATTTCCAAGTATACTCTTGCGGGTTTTTACGCAGTTCCCCCCTTTCTACATTGATACCCGTTTACACGTTTCTTTCTCTTTTTTTTGCTCAGATTAATCTTTAGTCCTTTTTCTTCTTTATGCATCCCTTCTTACCAAACGTTCGAAGACTCTCACATACTCACACAATTCTCTTATCGGTTTCCCGTTCATTCCTCTATTAATATTTCCTTTCAGTGCCTCTCCCTTGTAGCCCCTCTGCTACTTTTCCAAACCATCTACCACTTCCTTATTCATTCTTTTTTTTACTCTCTCGCATTCGAGGATGTGTTCCAAACTTTCTCCCTCCTTTTTACAACATCATCGATATAGAGTATCTGCGTATCCCTTTTTACCTTGTTTTCCTATATCTCTGCATCTTAACCTTGTCCATGTTTCTTTAGTTCCTTGTCCCTTTTCTTCCCAGTACTCTTCCATTTCTATATTTTGCTTTCGAATCTTATACTCCATGCAATATGTCGAATTCTCTATTTTGTTACATTCTTTTTGAATTTTCTGGTCCATTTTTATTTTTATCTTTCGATTATTTTTCCTACTCCCTCCATATCTTCGTCCCTTATCCTTCGCCATTTTGCTTCCACTCGTACCTCCTCCATGGCTCTCTTTATTTCCACTTCCCATTTGCATGGGTTTGCATTTAACATCCCTCTGGCTTCTTCTTTCAAACACTTATTTTGCCATCTATGTTCCGGCATTTTCATGGCCTCACATGGGTAGTTTGCTGCTCTTTTCCATGCTTTATTGTTTATTATATTATTTTTATTATTATTTATTATATTGCCGCATTGTTTTTTTTCATTATATCGTTCGATTCATTTGAACAATGATTTCCAGACAAATTTCAACAGTACGATCACGGCATCATTGGAAATTGGAACAAATACAAACAGTTGCGTCCGCCGTTGTACGACCTGTCGAAGATCAAGGTACCGGTCTCGCTACACTACGCGAGCAACGATCGGCTCGCCGATCCCCGAGACGTCGAGCGTTTGTACCGAGAACTCGGCAATCCGATCGGCAAATTCCGTGTGCCCCGCAAGGTATTCGACCATGTCGATTTCGCATGGGGAATAGACAGCCGGAAATTGGTCTACGACAAGGTCGTCGCACTCATGAGAAAATACCGTCTCTGAAATTCGCAGCGATCATCGTCAGAAGAACGCAAAAGCAAAACAGGAAGGAATTTGATAAATTTTATATCTATTAATCTTATTCAGATGAACAATTTTTGTCCATATATTATCAAATGAAAAAAAAATAAATAAATGAAAGTAGATGTAATGAAAAAAATCAGTGGTACTTCCCCTTTTTGCCAAAATATCGAATGTACAAAATGAAATGACGAGAAAAAAAGTCTTACCAGAAAATGACCTAGGTGGAAGGGAGTGGCGTCCTTGTGAATAATGGCCATTTTTTTTTGTTCCGTTATCATATCCGAACGCTACGGAGAAACCGATCAACGATATTGATCAAGATCGATAAGATTAGATTCGATGGAGTGCGATAAGAAAAACGTGTTCTCGGTCGGAACTACGCATTTCAAAATCGCGTGGCTCGATATGTCGATATTAATGGTTTTTAGGGTTTGCAAAATCAAGCACGCTTTCTTCTTTTTTCAATCTGATCGACCTACGATTGGAGTACAAGCTATCCCATGTAGAAATTGACCATCGGCCCAGCGCTGGCTCAGCGTCGAACTTGATTGGCCGAGACTCGGCAAAAATGCTTGGCCCAGGCATGGAAATGCGACGCGCGGCTGACACTCGGCAGCCGAGGGTTGGCTACGATGCCAGGACCACGAGTGGCCTATGTATAAATTGAGCATCGGCCCAGCGCTGGCTCAGTGTCGAACTTGATTGGCCGAGGCTCGGCAAAAATGTTTGGTCCAGGCATGGAAATGTGACGCGCGCCTGACGCTCGGCAGCCATATATTGGCTATGATGCCTGCATCACAAGGATGATAATTATATTTACAGTTTGAGAGAGTAAGAGAGTGCGAGAGCGGGAGAGAGAGAGTGAGTGAGAGAGAGAGAGTGAGAGAGAGCGAGAGAGGGCGGGTGAGAGGGTGGATGGATAGATGAGAATGTGAAAATGTGAAAATGTCAAAATGTGAAAATGCGAAAATGTGAAAACACGAAAATTTGATGGATAGATGGAGCGTGAGAGAGCGAGCATGTGATAATGTGAGAGAGAGCAACTCATATTATTTGCTTGTACCTTTTTTTTCATCATCCGAAAAGTCTGATAACATTTTCAATGCCATGATATAGTTGCACGTTGTGTAATATCTGTAGATTTTTTCTAATAGGAACGGAATACTGAGCTGATATGTCAACCAGCTATATCAGCTATATCAAAGTTAATAAACCTTAAAACAATATGAAAAGGTTAAAAAAATAAAACTGAAAACTAAGAAAACTATGTAAAGGGTTTATACTATATAAAGGTTAAAGTATACAGAGAGATAAAGATTTGAGAGTCATATGAGAGAGTTGACTTTAAAAAAGTATATATATTTTGCAGAGAGTGAAAAAAATTCTGAAAACATATTGTTCGGAGTAAAAAAGTAAATTATTGGTGTTATTCAGTATTATTATGAAATAAATGAACTGAAATAAGAGATAGTTACTGTTGCTTAGTATTATTATAAGCTGAAAATTGAAATGCATGGTCCGAAGAATAAAATTCTCCTTCGCTAGCTAAACTGACAACAGTACATAACTTTTTTAAATACATTAGGACAGAGTAAAACTGTAAGCTAAGACTGCAAGAGCTTTAGAAATACAATGTGGTGATGATTTATATGACCAATCCATACAAAACAATGTCAGCATATAAAAACAACGATATAAGTTATTGATACAAAATTATTACTCTGAATTAAACCTTCAATACATTACTCTTTAATTCGTACGAGGTTTATTTGGCCACTAAATAAAGGTTTCATTCAGAGTAAGAATTAAAAAAAAAAATAGCGAGAAGATAGTAAATAACATTTTCAAATCATGTCGCAGATTGCAAAAAAGATTATGTGCATGCTACCACAAGGGGAAAAATACATCTTCGGTAACTAACTAACCGCAGCGTAAAAAGTGTTTTTAAAGGGCATTGCTAAGCGGTAAGGCCCTTAACATATCAGAGAGTGAAAAACCTCTTAAGGCCATATAGGAAAAAGTGAAAGAATTACATCGGAGAGAGAGAAAAATATTTTAAAAAGATATCGGAGAGCGAGCAAGAGATTATGCCAAGATATCGGAGAGAGAGCAAAGTTTTTAAAAAAGATATCGGTGAGAGAAAAAGATGTTGAAAAGATATCGGAGACTGAGAAAAACAATTTATAAAGAAAACAATGAGAGAGAAAAAGATTTTGAAAATATATCTGCGATAGAGAGGGAAGGATTTTGAAAGGATATCGGTGAGTGAGAAAAATGTATAACAAAGATATCGGTGAGAGAAAAGATTTTATAAAGATATCGGTGAGAAAGAAAAAGATTTTGAAAAGAAATCTGCGATAGAGAGGGAAAGATTTGGAAAGGATATCGGTGAGGGAGAAAAAGATATAACAACATATTAGCAAAAGTTAATTAGGTTTTAAAAGTATGTTCTAGGGTTATGAGGCATGTATCTAACTGATGAAAATTGATCGATTGGAAACAAAAAACTTCCAAACAGATATTAATATAAATTCTCGTCTGATTTTCCGGTCTCCATTGTGATGTGGTATAAACACCAAAGAAACAAAAAAGATAGCAAATTATAGGTTAGTTTTCGTCCGTGAAGAGTCTCACCGTCAGAGATTATCCCCAATTTCGGTAAAATTATAAGTTTTATATTTTTATATCACGACAATCATAGTTTTCAAAAATAAGATATTGCTCCACGAAAAAAAACATTTTATCACGTTATATCTAAAGCTAAAGTTTACGACTGAATTTCAGAAAACAAATTGAAACATAGAATTGGCTATTGATAATCCCGATTCAGAAAACACTTCACCGTGAATATTGGCTGTCAATTCGTTTGTATATTTGTAATTATCAATCGAACAAATACTTTTTTTCACTTGGTCGTTTAAAACAACACGAGATCTTCCTTGTTCCAACACTAAAAACTCTGAACAATATGGCTGCATGAGCGTAGATGTACACACATGTATAGTAGCGAGATTCTGTAACTCGGTGGCGAGCGTTTTCGTCATAGCTAACGACAACCAATAAGAGGCTCCCTTTCTTCTGTGTTCGTGCATGTGATTGACTGTCGGTCCAATTTTTGTCTTTTCCTAACGCTGGCTCTGGTGTTGAGCCAGCGTTGGGTCTGTTCTGTACCATCGACATGCTGACGCTTCGACCACTCTAGAATGCCGACGCTTCGTATCCTGTACTGGGCCAAGCCTCAGCCGATTGTCCATTGACGGTTGAGGCAGCACTGGCTCTGGCGTTGAGCCAGCGTTGGGCCTGTTCTGTACCATCGACATGCTGACGCTTGGGCCAGTCTAGAATGCCGACGCTAGGTATCCAATACTGGGCCAAGTCTCAGCCGGTTGTTCACTAACGGTTGAGCCAGCGCTGGCTCTGGCGTTGAGCCAGCGTTGAGCCTGTTCTGTACCATCGACATGCTGACGCTTGGGCCAGTCTAGAATGCCGACGCTTGGTATTCAGTACTGGGCCAAGTCTCAGCCGATTGTCCACAAGCGGTTGAGCCAGCGCTAGCTCTGCCGCTGGCTCTGGCGTTGAGTCAGCGTTGGGCCTGTTCTGTACCATCGACATGCTGACGCTTGGGCCAGCCTAGAATGCCGACGCTTGGTATCCAGCACTGAGCCAAGTCTCAGCCGATTGTCCACTAACGGCTGAGCATTGGCATTTCTACGTGGGATTTCATTGGAATATGTCGTTCTCATTTAGAATTACTTAATTACTGCATTGGTAATACTTTACTTAGTAATATGAACAACCTGCAAGATGATTTCAAAGTTACCTTTGCGAAGGTGCCCTCATGGCGAGATTTCTTTGCCCGTCCTCAACGGTATAAAAAAGAAAAGAACGCTTGCGAAATAAAAAAAATACAAATACGACAAAACTCTATACAAAATTAGGTATCGAAAATTACATGAATTTATTGGAAGGTAAAAAAAATCAAATAGTATTTTTGACAATACCTTTCTTTTGGATTTTTCCGAGTTTGCTTGGGTTCACCTATAAAAATTACCCTTAATTCTTATTTTAAATAATTTCTTCTTCCGTATCTTCATTATAAGGGTTATTAGAAAAAAACAATGATATCCCTTATTTTCAAATACACGAGCTCGTAAAATGCAGATAAAATTTTTTCGAAATATCCAAAACCTTGTGGAGATTTAGGGAAAATAATCGCGACTTACAAGATGACCTGTAAAGTCAAGCGTGCCGGTGAAAAGCGACGCAGCTTCTCAAGATTCACCTCGTATGTCAGATCACCACGATTCGTGTCCGATAAACACGAATTCACCCGGAACAAGGGAAAATATCGATAACGCGCATAGATTCAGCTCGATTCGACGCTAAAGCGATTCGTCAAATTTTGATGGAAAAACATTGCGTACACATGATGATATCTTTGTCGTTCGAGATTCCCCGCTGCGTTATCGGTGTTATTCAAATACAAGTTTTTAGGATAAAAAAGAAAATAAAAAATCAATCGATCATCCGTGATGTTTCGATAACTGATCCCAACTGAGCCCAAGATTTTGCTCCCGCATCGGTGAAACCGCAGGTCGATGCACTTTTTGAACGCAATTCAGGAAAACCGGTTGTCAGGAACTGAGATTGCTTTATCGAGCATTACCAAATTCGATGTTAAATTAGACAAGTTCGGGAAAATTCGATATAAATATAGTTATAATAAACAGTAGCAGTATTTACAAAAATATAACAGATTAGCAATAGTATAATAATATAAATAATAAAAATATACAATAATACAAATAATATAATAATAATATAAATAATAAAAATATACAATAAGACAAATAATATAATAATAACATAAATAATAATATATTCTATATATATAATAAACGCATATTTTAGTATTTTTTACAACAATCCCTAAGGGGTGCAACGGGGTGTTGAAGATTGTATGGGGGAATCGAATTCCCTGCTTCTATCATAATGATATTCCGTGCACTAAGAAAGGATTTTTCGAAAGTCAATCCCTAAGAGGATGAAATGGGATGTAAAAGTTTGTAAGGAAAATTGTAGTCCTTGCATGTATCAACTTGGAAAGCAGTATAAATATTTTTCAAAACAAATAATAAAACGCATATTTTAGAATTTTTTCAAAGAACCCCTAATAAGGGGTGCAACGGTTAATTAATTTTCTATGGGCGAAATTTCACGCGGGCGAAGCCGCGGGCGGAAGCTAGTAATATAATAATATAATACAAAAACCGAAACTGGTAGATGTACAGTCGGATTTTGGCCCTGGCAGTGTTTCGAGTTAAGCAGCGTTGTGCGTGGCCAATTTTCGGAGCGGTGACCGCTTAGCCATACATTGACGGACGTATCAATTAGTAAGCGGAAGCCCAATACTTCTGGTGCCTTGGTGTAAATCAGTGGTTCCTAACCTTTTTATGACCAGGGACCACTTTGATGTTTTTGTTCATAGCAGGGACCATAAGGTTAAAAAATAATAAACTGTGATAATCTTAAAATATACTGTTATAAAAATTTTCAACATATTCGTCAAACTCAACAGTGACACGGGCTGAGAGTTGGCACTATTTTAATATGGTAAGAACATAATGAATAGAAAGTTACATATCGCCTTCATCAATGTGACTTTTGAGCTTGCATCTCCTTCACAAGTTGTGTAATCCTGGAACTAATATTATTGCTCAAAGCAACAAGCACATTATCACTTACTTACAATCGATTCCGGGACTTGTTTTCAATTACAAGCTAAGCCGAACATCCTTGTTCACATAAAAAAGTTGCGCAGAAAAGTATAAGTTAGTGCAAGGCGACTCCCTGAATGTTACTATATTATAGTATAATCGCCTCTTTACACCAAAACTCCTTAAGGGAAACAGATTCAAACCCGTCATTGCAGTTTCTATCATTTTGCCATTCAATGAGCTCTTACTGGACTTCCTCCGCAACCTCTACAAAATTTTCAACATTTACGCCGTAAATGTTAAACATTTTTTAACATAAAAACATGGAACATAATAACGTAAACATGATACGAAAGGGTTCAATTGGTAAGGGTAATACGAAAAAACTCGCAAGGGTATACGTTGGAACGCAGGAAAATGAAAAAAAATATATAAATATAGTAACATTATCATATAATAATATATAATACATTTTTTCCTGTGTTTCAACGTATATCGTTGCGGGTTTTTACGTATTACTCTTCCCAATTAAACCCTTAAATTATTACCCAACTAATTATTAACCCACTAATTTTACCACGTTTACAAAAGTGGCCAACCTTCGAAATACGTTTATATTCCACAAAATTGCGTCGTTTAGTAATGGTACCAGTCCAATCACAAATTGCACTAATACTTATCATAATAATACAAAAATTTGCACTAAACTACATTTCGCATGGCGTGTGCGGTGTGTCGTCCTAACCTTAAACGCTCAGTTGGCTTTACCGCGTGTTTGCGAAAGTGTGACCCGAAGAAAGACACGGTCAAACTATTTTGACCCATAAAAATTAGATATAGAAAGAAACCTTGAACGAACAGTTAGAGTCCATCGTCGCCTTTTTGTGCGATACTAAACAATGTTCTCCGGATACTCGTAACGTATTGCCAAAGTGAATGAAAAAAACGATATGCTCAACGTCAAAAAGCGCGGAAAGTGAAAAAAAATTCTGTTGGATATATTCCAACAGAGTATATCTCTTAGTCAGTGAAGCACAAAAAATGTGTCAGTAACCGAATGATTTCATGTGAGGTGTGGAGTGTGTCGTCTTAACCTCAAACGCTCAGTTGGCTTTACCGCGTGTTTGCGAAAGTGTGACCCAAAAGAAGACTCGCTCGGATGTATTTTAACCTATAAAAGTCGGATATAAAATAGAGTGTGAAAATATAACAGTATTTCGAAATGGATAGTATACGCGAAACTATCAGTTTTTTAATCGTATAATTTGAAGAAAAACGATCAACGAGACAAAACATTATCGAGCTAGTGCCACGATCATAAGTGTCGACGACATACGGAAAAATTTGTTGTCGTTATTCCGAAACGACAATCGGATTAATAAATATCCAGAAATTTATTGAGAGGAGTTCTATGCCAATCGAAAAAAGGACTGAATACCTAGTTGAGGAAATAATACACCAGGCTCGTAAGTAAAATAGAACTTCGATTAATTATCTGATATTTCCAACGCGCATTAAAATGTGCAAATAGGTTAGCAAGCACTGATAATGAAAACTTTGACACGCCATACATTTTTCCAATTTTATCACACGATAGCATATCCGCATGCTTGGGAGAACAAATGCTGGTGAATCAGTCGATATAAACATAACGCAAATTTACAGTACACTTCTTGTACATTGTTTCTTTGATTTATTGTGCAATACAATTATGATGACGATAATATATACATTTCGATATTATTAGATGACGTGATGATTCCTTCTACTCGAAAAAAAATTGAACACTCTGCGTCAATGACACTTCAACCACTGATACTACAAAATGATATCGGTACGTTTGTATGAAGAACATAGCTGTATAAAGAAGTATAAATGAAAAGTGATGATAAAAATTTATTTTCATAATTGATGTCATTTAACTTTGCAGATAAATTGAGACATTTCATACAGGAGAAATTCGGGGTTGAAAAAAATGCTGATTTGAAACTGTCCATCCTTCAGGATTCGAGGAATAAAAATTATCGAGAGACGGAACTAGGAGAAACACTTCAAGTGGAATTACCAATTTGAAACTTGCAGACATTTTCGGAATTTGAAGCACTACTAAAAAGAAACCCCAGAAAACAAAATGCTTTGGTAGGTAAAAAATCATATTTTCATTCGAAAATAACATCTTAATTTCTTACCATAAATAATTCACCAGATTTCTCCACATTTCTTGTACCATCGTAGAATTTATATACAAAAAAAATCAAAAAATAGTATTAAACAATTTGAATTGACGTAAAAAGTAAAAAAATCTCGAGGCAACGTATTTTCGTTTAAATACAATGAAGACGAAATTTGAATTTCCTGTTATCCGCAATTCGCGATATTTTTGCCCAATTTTCTCATTTGCAGAATTTATAATACAAGAAATAATTCAGAAAAAATCTGTTAAATAAATTGGAATGGAAATTTAAAAATAAGGAAAACGCGAAAAAGTGTATTAAATGATAATTTTTTTATAATTGTGTACGATTGTGCGAAACGTGCTATGATTTTAGTTGCAGAAACGGATTCTCAATTGGCAAACTATTGGATTGTCATCAGTGAAAGAACAGATAGCAAAGACCATGCACACTATCATCGCAAAACCGGTTCAATTGCACTGCACCGCCTGTGGTAGAAAAGTAAAAAATACGGACGGAAAACGCAATTTCAGTGCGACTATGACTTTTCGTATAATACAAGGTAATAAAGCTATTAATAAATAAATAAAGCTAATCTTTTTTTCTGGGTGTTTCAGTTTTGATATTCGAGAAATTCGAGGGATATAATGAACCGTTGGATGTACTCCCGATTTTGAGCCGGTGGTTGATCGGGGCCATCGATAGAGAAAGGGGTCGCGGCAAAAGAAACATCATCGATTCGAATAACAATGTGTAATTCACATCCGATCTCTTATGTATCCACACATATCAGTTTTCACTTTACATTACAATTTTATTTATGACATAATTCTAATTATTATATTATCCAATTATTATTATCACTCATACTCAATATTCTCTCATCCCAACATTTACCTGCTAGATGATAAATTATAGTATTTGTACCTGAATTGAATAATAATAAATAAAAATATTTATGTAATTCCGAAAAAGTATTGTATTTATTGTTACATATTTCCATATATATTAACAAAGAACTAACATAATATAATATTGTCCGAAACTCAGGGCATACTCGAATCAGTGTTGATGATAGACCGGACCAACGTTCGTACAATATCGGCTAGAACTTGGGCCGACCTTGGCACGAATGTCAGGACCAATGCTGGTATGATATTGCCTGTAACTTGGACCAACCTTGGCAATAGTGTCGGGCCTATTTTAATACCAATGTCGGTACGATATCGGTAGCCAATCTTGGCCCGTGGATATCATTTCGACAATGGTACATTAATGAACCGACACTTAAGCCAGGGTGTGGCCGACCCTTTAGTAACGACGGTGCTGTACTGTGCCATTGTCGAACCAGTTGTACATTTTTTCATGGGAAACTATCAGAAATATTGGACTTCCGCTCACTGATTGATGCGCCAGTCGGTGCATGGTGAAGGGGTTACCACTCCGAGTATTGGCCATGCGCAACGCTACTTAACTCGAAGTACCGTCCAAGCTGAACCCTGACCGCACATCTACCAGTGTCAGTATATATTATAATATATGATTATATATTATAATATTATACTATAATAACACAATAAAACAAGAATAAAAAAAATGTAATATAATGACACTACAATGACAATAAGACCAACGACGACTACAAGAATAACAACAACAACAACAATAATAATAATTATTATTATTATTATGAGTGTAGCTTAACAATCATAAAACTGATTAAATTCCTTTTTAGCTGTAAACAAAGAAAAAAAGCTCATGATTAAATCCGTCGTGTAAGGGTACCAATAAAATACTCATTTGAAACGTCGAAATGTTTCGTTACGTTCGTTTCGTAACCCAAACAAACGATTGGATCCACTGAAGTGCAAGATTCTTGAAGTAGCCCAATATTTTGAAGTTTTCAAATTAAAGATTCGGATGGCGCACATCGCAATGCGAAATATCCAGTCCGCCCAATCAATCATTTTCCTCCGTGAAAAATCCACTTGATAAAAAATATATAGTGCACAAAGCGAGCCCCTGCCACGAGGAATAAAAGATATGCGCTATGTTCGACGAGGAATCTAACAAGCGTTTTATTATCGGTGAGAATCGAGGGATTCTGATGCTTGAATTATTGAGATTACGGAGCAATGATTGCAAGATACACGCGAAGATCGATCTCGAAGAACATGCGGATTTCATGTATAAATAAACGAGGGAGCGTGGCGGAGTCGAGCAGTCAAGTCGGCAGCAAACAATGATGCTCGGTCCAGGATTTGTCGCTCTCGCGTTTCTGGTTGCCGTTGGCGGCTCGGTGATCCCTGGATCTACCATACGCTCGAATTCGTTAGCGTACCATGAGGATGCTCATCTTACCACCGTAAGTATTTATGCATGTAGAGGCGGGGGCGCACCAAGCACTGCGCAATTTTAATAATAAGCATGGAGAAATTTGCCATTTGCTGAAAATTTCATATCCAGTATTTTTTTTTATTCATTTTTGTTCGTTTATTGCAAATCGTTATGTTATGTGGTTGCATTTGAAGACGCCCGCTGGCAATAGATGACATTAGGCAGACTATTTTTTTCGAATTAAAAGTTTGTAATACACATGACGATAGGTCCATAGAGTCCCTTTAAGGTATTACTCGATGGACCGTCGGGCAAAAAGTTAGTCCAAAATAGGCGAATCGTGGATTTACAAGTCTAGATCATGTCGTACATATTTACCGTTACAAATAGCTAATTAAATAATAAATTCACACTTAGAAATGTTAATTTTCGACTTTTAACAATAATTGAAGTCAAATTCGACGATATTGTCGTGCGCTTGACTGAAGTTTTGTCAGTGACAGTACATCTTTTTCAACTGTCCGAAAAAAAATTTCTTCATTTTTTAATTTAATTAATACGTTTAGATCATCTTATAATTATCAATAATTACCCAAAAACTCAGTGTATATTGAGTTTTCCAATGATTGCTATCAATCCATCGTTAAAAAAGACGATTCTCCTCTTTACTTTAATTAATTTTTCGCCAATTACTCAGTCGATTTATCTGAAATTTAGCATAATCAATCTCTTGATCTTAAATCTTGATGATATAATATTTTCATAATTTATGGTGATTTATTTCCATTCGTTTTGCAACCATTAACGTCTATAGAGCTGTTTTTCCATAAGCGACCGTGTTAAATGCATATGTTTATAATTACTAAATTATTTAGTGAAAAAATCTAAAATAATTCATTTATTATTATTCTATCAATAACTATCATTCCTCAAATTTTCAAGATTTTTGGCGATCTTTTAATATCCATCCAGTAATACCGTAAAACGCCATGGATGATATTTTTGGGTGGCGTTAAGGCAGGCAGTTTACTAGTCTAGAGACCTAAATTATGGGCGTTTTTTCGGGTTTCATGAAAAACAACACAAAAACATTTTTAGTAATAATTTTTTCATAGTCTTTTTATTGACGTTTCAAGAACTTACAAAAAATACGTTGTATAAAAAAAAAGATGACAAGTTATGGGCCTATGGGTTATCTAAAATGACCACGAAAGAAAAGTTGCGGTGGTTGACATGATTCCGAAACTCTCATTCATCTGAAGCAGAAATAAAACGAATTTTCTTAATGAATAAGAATGTCATTATGGCAGGTACCGAAGAGATTTTTTTTTAATGGCAACTGTCTGTAAAAAAGTTAATTTTTCGCCCTATTTGTTTCAAAGTTCAATATTTTTTTTAAAATAAGAATACGAATAATTTTGCATTGCCCGTTGTAGGGACAAAAGAGAGATTTATACTGCAGGTCCATATCAAATATGAAATCAATCGGTTGAATAGAACTCGAGATTTTATGTCAACTTGGTTGAAAAAAATACTTTGGAGAAAAACGCGTTTAAAGTTTTGAGTACAATTTCAGAAAACCGCAACTACCTAAGTGGTATAATCGTATAACCACGTTGTACTTACGTAACATTAATCGGCAATTCCTGCCTTGTAAAGTATTGCTCTCGACTTCGAAATGATGATTTTCTGAAGCTCGCTTTTCTGTGCGAGCAGTTCTAGATTCCCTAGAATCTTCTGGTTGTCCGATTCGCGCCGAATCCGCCTTTCGATCCGGCCGTATTCAAATTGTTGTTGCTTTGTAAATATTGGGAACCAGCTTCCGCCCGCGGCTTCGCCCGCGTGGAATTTGATCCATAGAAACTTTATTAACAGTTGCACTTCTTATGAGGCGTTGTTTTAAAAAATCCTAAAATATGCGTTTCATTTCTTGTTTTGAAATATATTTATATCGAGTTCCAAGTTGATACACGCAAGGACTACAATTTTCCATATAACCTCTTACATCCCATTTCATCCTCTTAGAGGTTGAATTTAAAAAATCCTTTTTTAGTGAACCTGTAGGCCCTTTACGGATCATATCTTACGAATTTTATTGAGATAGGAGCCAGAAATAGATTTTCCCATACAAACTTCAACACCCTGTGGCACCCTTAATTAGGGCTTGTGTTAAGAAACGCGAAAATATGCCATATATACCAAGTTTCAAGTTCATAAACGCAAGGAATACAATTTTCCATACAAAATTTACAGCCCATGTCATCCCCTTAAGAGTTGATTTTCGAAAAATCCTTTCTTAGTGCACCTTTACATCTTCTAAAGAACATATCGTGCAAGTTGCAAGTTGATTTACGCAAGGAATACAATTTGCCATACAAATTTTTACACCCTATTTTATCCCCTTACAGCTGACTTTCGAAAAATCCTCTCTCAATGCACCTCTACACCTTGTTAGGAACATATTTTTCTAATTTGATGTTTCTATCTTCAGCGGTTTAGGCTGTTCATAGTCTATATGGCAATCAGTCATTCAGTCAGCCACATAACTGTTTTATCTTTTACCATACAAAATTTGTTACCCCCTTTTCCCCTTAAGGATTGAATTTCCAAAAACGCTGAAATTTCATTGATCTCCCACGTCTGGGACCATTTATACAAAGTATCAAGTAAATTTGACCTGATTTTTTTTTATTTTCCATACAAACTTTGCCACCCCCTTTTTCCCTTGAGGGGTCGAATTACTAAAAATGCTCAAATACGTGTTTCATTAATTTCGTCAAGAAGCAGGAATACCATATTTCACGTAAGTCCGATCAGTTTTTTTTTAATTTCCATACAACCTTCGACACCCCTTTTCTCTCCTTAAGGGTTGAATTTCGAAAAATCCCTGTTTAAACGGTGCTTACATAATAAAATCAACATGCCCATCCAAATTTCAGGTTTCTACATTTCGCGGTTTGGGCTGGGCGATGATGAGTCAGCCAGTCAGTCAGGACTTCGCCTCTTATGTATATAGATTTCGAAATTTACTTTTAAGCCATATTATTAGTCTGAAAAATGCAAAAAATCGATTTTTTCAAATTTCTAGACTAGAATACTGCCTTAACATCATCTATCTTAATTGTCTTTACAATGGCGAGTTTTAGTCGAAATAAGTCAGATTTGCAGGAAGTTATGCTCCGTTATTTCCTGACAAAGAAATCGGCCGCGAAAACGCTTCGTTTGCTAGAGGAACTGTAAGCCGAACATGCTCCAACGCGTACAACATGCAAAGAGTGCTGCCCCTGCTTCCAAAGTCGTGATTCCTCTATGGACAACGGCCACGGAAAACTACCCAAAAGAGGGCTGTCGTGTTCAACGGATGCGTTTGAAGCGAGCTCTGCACAAATGGAACAGTCGCCATGATAAGTTGATTTTGCAACGCGATAACGCCAGGTTGCACATTGTTCAACCGCTTAAGAAGTACATGAAAGAAGCAAACTGGGAAATCCTACCTGACCCACCATATTCCCCAGACATCACTCCCTCCGATTATCATTTGTTCCGGTCGATGGAGACAGCGATCACGGTTCAGCACTTTATCTCGTACGAAGGAGTGAAAAAATGGCTAGATTACCTCTAAAAAATCCGAATTTTTCTTGCGTGGAATCCGAATGACGGCCGAAAGATCGGCCAAGCGTGTCTGTTTCGATGGTCAATGCTTTGAATAAACCAGTTCGTTGATTTGCTACCGAACCACTATCTTTCTTTTCGTTAAGATAGTAGTCTCGCTAAGTCGTTTTACTATAGATTTTTTTTTATTTTGAGGACCCATTCAGGATATTATTAAGTGATTACCTGTAAAATTTCAAAAGGATTTACCGTTGCGTATTCAAAATATTGGCAATCAAAGATTGAACGGTTTTACACCTGTTCTTTTGGAGAGCAGTGGAAAATTTCACATTTCACGCAATAACTTCGAAAATTTTCTACAAATAAAAAAAACAAATTCTCAATTACAGCGGTACATATGACGAAGTGGGTAAAAAAAATCATGAATTTTGACCGTCTAATTTCAGAGATATAACGATTTAAATTGAACAATGTCTAGCGACGCTAACGCCAAATATCATGACAAAAATTCGCTGGGCTTGCGGTGTTGCCACGATCTCCGCGCTTGCCAGACTACAGTAGTGTATGCATATCCGTATATGCAGAGTATCCACGTAGCCGGAATGAATAGGCTGATACAAAAGTGAGCGTTAAGTGATGGAGGGAACGTTGTTAGTTTTAGAACTCTAAACATTATATTAGGCGTTTTCATCATTACTTTATAAGTTTTTACATCCCAATAAGATGTTCAACCTACATTATAAGGATATTTCGCAATATTTCGGAGCTTTCATCGATTGAGCGGAGAATAAACTTTAAAACGTGACCGTGGCGAGACTACTACCTTACAAAATGGATGGTCCCATATGCAGCCATATAATAATAATTATTAAAAGCATCATATCGAACAAATACTTTGCGCAAATATTGTTCCATGCCAAGGTACGTAAAATTCAAACGTATCTGTGAGACAGGAGGCAAACATTGATGAATTTTTAACGAATTGAAAAAAAATCATTTAATTCGGCAGACCCAATTGATAAAGAAGTACGGATATAACGCAGAGCTGCACAATGTAACAACTGATAGTGGATATATACTGGAAATGCACAGAATTACGGGTTCGAATAGTAATCCCAGCCCCGAGGGAAAGGAGCCGGTATTGTTGATGCATGGAGTACTCAGCAGTTCGGTTGACTGGGTAATAACTGGTCCGGAGCGAGCCTTAGGTACGTGACGTCTTCGCTCCATCCGATGGCCAGGTTTGGCCTCCCGAGTGTAAGGATTTTGATTGACGGTAATTGGTCATATATCTTTTTTTGCTCAATCAGCTTACCTCCTCGCTGACGAGGGTTACGATGTATGGTTGGGCAATACTCGGGGCAATACATTTTCCCGAGGCCACAAAAAGTATACGACACAGAATAAGGAATACTGGCAATTCTCGTAAGTCCAATATATATATGAGATTTTTTTAGACGTTTCATTATTTTGTTAGAATAAAAGTCTTGCCAAGTTTGATTTTCTTTTTCAATTGAAGAATATCGATAAACAATGGGCGATCTGACTCTTTACAAGAATTGTCATAAGGCGGTCAGTTTTTCTAAATTTTCACAAAATTTTCGTTGCAAATTGATGTTAAGATCCTAGAATCTAAAGCTGTGGAATAAAAAACGTATTTTTAAAATTTCAAGCTTACGCAGCGTCCTTAAGGAGGCTCCGTCACAAAGTCTCAGCTCCAGGAAAAATTCATTTTCAAGTATATCATAGATAAAGTACCCATATTCACTTATGCAAAAGTTCAGATAAAGTCAACGACTAAATAAGAGAGATAAAAATTGTTGAACTTTGGATTTTTAACACAGGGCTTATGGAAGAGTCACCCTCCAAAGACTTGTATCAAGTGATATATTTGCACTCATGCAACAGATATTGACAAAAAACTAAAGTAACGTTGATTAGGTCATGAAGATTCCACATACAATAAAAAAGTTTCGGTTTAACGACTTATGTAAAAAGGTATTTAATGTTAAAATGTCAACATACTTGAAGTTCCGAGATCTTTCGCGGCCATGCGAAGATTTAGCAGCGTCGCACGAATCAGGCATTTTGCATAACGCAGAAGCGCATGCGCGATAATTAAATCATCAGCTACCTAACCTTAAATTCGTTTCTGATTGACGTATAGGTAGAAAAATTGGTTTCATCGTAATAGAACAACAAATTTAATCGCTAAATCCAACGAGTCATTTATTTCTCAACAATAATAAAAAATAAATTTGCATTACAGAGTAAACAGGCACCAGTAAGATATTCTATAAACTCTTTAAAAAAAAAACAAAAATTTTGTGCACAATAACAAGTTGTTTGGGTTTTTTTGGGTCGATGACGCGACGACCCACGGTCGGCTCGGTGTCATGAGTACGACGGACAAATCGGAGGAGAAAGTGCGATGGAGAATAGCGACGTTGCCGTGCAATTCTCTATGCAGTACCGTAACGTAAAATTGTGCCAATTTTACGGTATTCATTTATTTATCGATGTACAACGAATACGTTTTGTATTAACCGTTCGTGGTCACTCTGGGTAGAATCGACCCATCGATCAATTTTTGGCGTAAATATATAATAGTTCCCGGCTTCGAATGGAAATGTTTTACTCTCTTCACATGTCGGAATAAATACCTTTTTTGGAACGCGCAGTACGCTACTATTTTTTCCCAAAAGTAGCATATCTAAGTAGTATCACGTCCAAATTTTAGGTAAAAATGTTGAAAATTCACGGAAATATGATTTTTTGAGCGAAAAAGTGTTTTTTTTTGCTTTTTCACCTCTTTATAAATTTGTTTAAACATGGCGCCATTTTATTTCTTATACATTTTTCGTACATCATCCAAAAAGTTCAAAGCATGTTCCGTAATTTTTTGAACCACTTCGGAAGGATACTTTGGTCACAATACTTTTTTGAAAACTGACTGGATAGAATCGACCCAAGTGTGACCACCGCGATTGAATTTGGAAGTGTGACCATGAAGGGTTAAATTACCCATAATACGTTTATAATCAACTGGATTATGACAAACATGCATCTTAATAAAAAAAGGGCACCGCTTATGCACCCACGCAACCCGGCACTTTGTGACGGAGTCTCCTTAAAAATGTTCAATGGAACGTCATTTTCTTTTGGCGACATATTTGATAAATGGGAAGAAGCGTAAAAAATATTTTTCAAGATATCAATATATCAATTGAGATCTCTACCTCCATATCAATTGAGATCTCTACCTGAAGCATCCACACTGGCGTGGCCAACATTTTTTCTGGAGGGTAGGAGGGGCCGGCCTGACAAGAACTGGTTTTGTTCATAATCATCTTTTTTTACATAAAATTTACATAATAGTTGATAATCACGTAACACACATGAAATATGAAACTTGCTTTAATCACACGTCCATGTTAATATTAATAGCAAACTCTTGCATGCCTTAAAAAATAATTAATTAATTTTACATCATTATTCAATCCGGTTACCAGTATTTCAATATCTCTTTCAGTAGGCACTCAATTAAATAAGTCTTAGTTTTCAATTTTTTTCTGCCAACACCTTTTTCTCCCAACACTTTTTCAATTGAAATTTTTTTTAACAATGTCATTCTCCATGTTTAGCAGTGACATATGAGAGAATCGTTTCTGAATCATTGTGCTTCTTAGCCACAGTTTTATCCGCCTCATGCCAGAAAAGCTTCTTCCACAGCCGGCGGAGCTCACTGGCCGTACTATTGCTGCTTGGAAAATTTGATATAAGTTAGGGCAGTACTCCTTATTACTATGATTTCTTAATTTTTCAATATTTATTTCGTCATTTTTAAATTGTAGTATGTTTTTTATGACCATCGCTTTAGCTTCTAAGGCTGACATATCAATTATTAAGATTTTTCTTTAAATATTGATGAAATCCAGTCCGTTATTCATATCAGATCAGAAAAAATGCGTCAACTGCATGAGCTAATGGTAAATTCTCAAATCAGCATTTTTAATTTACAATGATGTGATCTACTACTTGGTAGTAAATGTTGATTTTCCAATATACTTCTGGTTGTGTATCGGCCAGGAAATCTAATATATTGCTTTTGCCCACAATTGACTTTATTGCGAAATATGAATGTCTATTTAACATACTTAATAAAATAGCTGCTTATTATAAAAATTACGAAATTATGACGAAGGATAGTTTAAGCTTTATCGAATTATTTTCTTATGCTTGCTTGGGTGAAATTTAATCAAATGAATCAATTATTTTACTCATTGTTTTTTTATCACTTTTTTCTGGTGGGGGAGGCGTGCCGACCCCGGCACCCTCCTGGCTACGCCAATGAGCATTACTTGCCAAAGTTCATGCGCATATGTTGTAAATCGTACAAACTGTGAGGCTGTGGCAGGCGGACGAACACGACGAAGTCATGCGAGTTGCTCAAAAACAAATTCCTAAAAATGAATTTGTCCATGATGTATAGATGGCACGAGGTCGGCTGCAGCGATCTCCCAGCAATGATAGATCACGTTCTGAAGGAAACGAACCGAGAGAAGCTCATCTACGTCGGTCACAGTCAGGGCACAACGGCCTTTTGGGTGATGTCTTCGGAGCGTCCTGAGTATCAGGACAAAGTAAAAGTCATGCTCGCTCTCGCTCCTGTCGCTTATCTAACCCACATGAACAGTCCGTTCTACCGGGTCCTCTCAAAGTTCGGCAACAACTTCGAAGTACGAAATACTTTTCGTGACCGAGGAACAAATTGCGGATTAAATGAATTTCATTTTTTCTTCGTAGAAAATGATGGAAGTTCTCGGATATTACGAGTTCAAGCCGTCGTCTGATTTCATGCAAGAAGTCAAGGCGGTGGCCTGCAGCGAGGACGCATGGACTCAGCCCGTCTGCACGAACATCATTTTCCTCGTGGCCGGTCCTGGTTCTGAACAACTCAACAGCACTATGCTGCCGGCCATACTGGGCCACGTGCCTGCTGGTGCATCCGTCAAGGAAATGGTTCATTTTGGTCAAGTGTCAAATGCTCGTGAGTTCCATTTTTTATTATCACATTATGTATATAATATTATAAGTGCGAAAGTTTGAATGTTTGTTTGTATATCCGTCAAACAAATGTCCGTGACAGCGCATTCGTGTGATGTGCAAAGCTGTCGAAAAACTAGAAACAAAAATCCAAACAAGTTCGGAAAGAGTCCTATGGGCGCCAATAAAAAGAATCTTGGTTACATGTGCAGACGGCATGTTTTACTTACAACCTCGAACAGCCCACATATAGTAGACCATGCGAGAAGCGCGGAGTGCTCAAGTGCCCGCCACTTTCAGGGTTTACCCCTTGGACTTATTAATTGTCATTGAAAATACCAACTTCAATGCGAATTGGAGTCTTTTAAATTGAAACGGCAAGTGCCTGATAATATTTGAAATGCGGGGAATTAAAACGTTCTCGCCTTTGGATGCTCCGGTGAAAATGACTGCCGCTGCAACGTTTCTTCCCAGCTCTGTGATATGTAAACTGTTTGGGGTGACGTCTCTTGACTTCTACCTATCTTCATAGCTCGAGTTTTATTCTGTCTTTGTGACAGATTAGACTTACGTTTCCCCGGCATATCTTAACACTATGCTTTCCGCACGTGTAATTAAGATTCTTTTCATTGGCGCTAATAGGGTTGACTAGGTACGATTGTAACGGGGTACGGTTGAAACACTGCGAATATTTACGAAGGTATAAGTGGCGCGGAGAGGGGTACAAGGGGAAAGACGCACGTCTTGCAAGCCTCGAGACGCTTGGTAGCGCTATGCGCCACTTCCCGCAAAACTGACGCTCGCAAAGAGGCCCATTGAGGTTTTTTTTCGTTGAAAAGTAGGTATTTTTGATCAATTTCTTTTTTATAATTTACATATTGGGCAAACTGCCCAAAAGCCTTTTTTTTATTCGGCTGGATTACTGAACGAGTAATCCCTCTGTTCCCACCACACGGTTCGCACTTTCAATGATACAGCATTCCGATGCTTCCGATCAAGCAAAGTAAAAACACTAGGAGGGGAAAAACTAAATATTCCTCTCCAAATGTCGAAATGTATGCTCTGCGCGCCTTGCAGGCGTCGTGCATTCGCAGAAGAATATTTCCACGTGATAAGTAGGGCCAGGTACAGGTCAGAGGTAGATTTAAGAAATTCGGACGAAACGCGTATCATTTTAATGCATAGGCGTACTGCAGCGTGTCAGCTCCCTCTTCTAGGCTAAAAACATTAATATTTCTTTTTTATCGTTTTTGTACACTCAATCTTGGTCGATCGTTATTTAGTTATTTGATGAAATTTTGAAAAAATAGTGATCCCATTTTTAAAAAATGGAGGTGACGTTGAAATCTCCATAGCGCCGCTACCTTGATGAATCTCTTAACCACCACTTGTTCAGACAAACAGACACGCGACGTTTCCAGTTATATTATATGTATAGATGTATACGTATATATATTTATTTATATTATCACAAAATAACTAATTCAGAAATATTATAAATACAATAACATATTGTTGTCTGACATAATAAAATCATGTTGCATAGTTATCATATTGTTTATAAACTATAATTATCGGTTCGACGCTTATATTTCACGTAATTTTTTTATTCGCCTTTCTTTCTAATGCCGAGGAATTATTTTGAGAAAAAAAACACCAGCCGTACTCCAAATTCCGTAAAATCGAAAGCGTTTAACCAATACCCGCAATAGTTCTTCAAACTATCATTCGGGCCGACCACCAAACGTCCATGCTAATCGTCATTCCACTCCTCATACGCGTGTTCGCAGGTAAATTTCAGCAGTACGATCACGGCCCATTCGAGAATTGGAAGAGATACAGACGCTTTACGCCACCACCTTACGATCTTTCGAAGATCAAAGTACCGGTCTCGTTGCATTACTCATCGAATGACATGTTCGCTAATCCCAAGGATGTTGAACGATTGCACAAGGAGCTCGGCAATCCGATCGGTAAATTTCGGGTGCCTCATGCAGAATTTACACATCTCGATTTCACCTGGGCAAACGACGGAAGAATATTGTTGTACTACAAGATTGTTGCCATAATGCAGAAATATTGAGACTGGGCAAGGTTTATGAAAAATTCGATTCACAGCCTTTGCTTCGATTTATGTGCCGATATATTTGTATATATATATATATATATATATATATATATATATATACATACAGGGTGAGGCACATTAAGTGTTACAGAGCAATAGCACTCAAACTATTGATCATATCCAAAAATGTTTCAGACAAAAAGTTTTAGTGTCAAGATGGTCGTCATACTGAGCGACCCTATTTTTTTATCGGTGGAGGCGCTGAAGCTACGTCAAGGTCAACTCCACTTTTTTAAATGGAACCATGTATTTTTTTTTCGATGACATTATTACCGATTTTAAGACGAAGGTCTTACAACACAAGGTCATTCTAGTCACGCAAAGTATGAAAATAGTCGAAAAATCGAAAAATATCGGAATAATCACTTTCAAAGGATCCACTAACCTTGGTTTGGGTCTACCTACAGAAGATGCTCGAAGAAAGAATACGCCGAGTATGTACCGAAATTACACCACAAATGTTGGCTGAAGTTAGACGGTCTTTTCATCAGCGAATTAACAAGTGCTTACAAGTCGAGGGTCATCACTTCGAGCATCTTCTGTAGGTAGACCCAAACCAAGGTTAGTGGATCCTTTGAAAGTGATTATTCCGATATTTTTCGATTTTTCGACTATTTTCATACTTTGCGTGACTAGAATGACCTTGTGAGGTCGCTGAATTCATCTTAAAATCGCTAATAATGTCATCGAAAAAAAAATACATGGTTCCATTTAAAAAAGTGGAGTTGACCTTGACGTAGCTTCAGCGCCTCCACCGATAAAAAAATAGGGTGGTCCAGTATGACGGCCTTCTCGAGAACTGAAACTTTTGTCTGAAACATTTTTGGATATGATCAATAGTTTGAGTGCTATTGCTCTGTAACACTTTATGTGCCTCACCCTGTACACAATATATATATATGTGTGTGTGTGTGTGTGGATACTACACTGGACAAAATAAAGTAGGCACTGAGCGAAATGTATGGTATTTTTAACCATATTTTATATTTCCCTTAGGGTACAATTATATTTTATACTCATGGTTATTGCCCAAAATATATAACTGCTTAATGATACTTTAGCAGTTGCGTAAATAATGCACTCTAGTTAAACGCAACCAACAATCTTAGAAGCATTCGTTGATTGTTCAATGCTATATAATATAGTAGGTTTTTATAAAATGGATATTTCCATAGACTTGTTACGTCCCAGCCTTACTTTTTTTCGTTCTTCTCAGAACGTTGAACCTATATACGCAGAAAACAGTATCTCTCTCCCACGTTATATCGACCTATCACCGAAGTCGATCTAATTTCACACTACTCATAAACCAATCACTAATTGTAAGCTACATACAATCAAAAATGCATTCCCCCACAAGCTCCTCCCCCCAAAAATCAAACCTTTCTCATTTTTCCTTTCACGAAAAGAACCACGCACTTTATTCTTGATCTCCGAATTGAATAGTCGACTTGCAAAATTAAACCCTTTCGCTCACCGTTTCCGTTTAATAATTGCACGCGTATCTTTGTGTAGCGAATTATAAGTTTTTAAGAGTTTACTAAACTCAATTATGTGAATTAAGACCAAATCTACGCGTCTAAACCTTTGTTCAATCAACAATCAATCCATCGGGCGAAACCAACTCTCAAACCAGAATCACGCACCTAAAAATCCTCTAAATTGAAAAATGTTATTAAATTGTGTTCGAAACCCATGCGGAAGCCAATCAAAGGATCACTCCGCAAACCTAAATCAATTCAACATCGCACTATCAAAAAATAACTCCCCTGAGATCCTAATAGTGAACAGGACTACAATATACTCGTCGAGTCGACCGGCCGAAGAGCGATTGGATCGGGTGAAAGGATGGGCCTACGGAAAAAAAAAATTGCACAGTTTCCCATGAAAACATTGCCGACACGAACAATACGGCCGATGTCTGGCCCAGTACTGGCTAGCCGAATGTTGGCCCAACATTGAAGAAACGGTTCTGCCATTGTTTAGCCGATCCTCTTTTCGAAGCCCGGTATCCAACATTACGCCAATGTAAGGACAGTACCGGTTAACGACCTAGGGCCGACTGTTGGCGTAGACTGATGGAGCCGATCGTGGGCAAATACTGACTCCATTAATTGTCCTGCGTTTATTTCTGATCCCGGCACCCGGTACTATACCAATGTCGGGCCAGTATGGGTTACCCCCGGAGAGCTGACTGTTGGGGTGAACTACTGGAGCCGACCGTGGGCCAATACTGTCTGCCATAATTGTCCTACGTTCATATCTAATCTCGGCATACCGCAATATACCAATGTCGGGACAGTATCGACTAACGACGAAGAACCGACTTTTGGCATGGATAGCTCGAACCGATCACGGGCCGGTAACACTCCCCGTTACGTATCTTATGAACTACTCGCGAGTCGCCATTTAGTGTCGTATCGATGCAGACTGCGAACAAATAGTAGAGTCCGTCGTCGCTTTTTCGTGCAATACTAATTTTTTCCCTTATACTCCTACCCTATTTTCAATATGAATAAACAAAAGCGATATAATAAACTGAAAAAAGCGCGAAAAATAAAAAAAAAATGATGTTGGAATACACTGTCAGTGAAGCACGAAAAATGTGTCATGAATCGAAAGAGTCATGTTTGACGGAGAAAAAAATCCCCGAAAATAATAAAAAAGGTTAAAGTGAAAATACTCTTGAGTATGTGAAAGAACTGGTTGAACATGGGGACGATAAAAATTATGAAAACGAACTGGATGAAAATGAACAACTAAAAAATTTTAACACAAGTGAAGATACCAGTGACGATGATAGTGAATTTCAAGCTAGTGCCACGGACCAGTATGCTTCGTTATTCCTTAATATATTATTTGCGAAATAAGTCTGATATAATAAGTACAATGATAATATATAATAAATTACAATATCTGTACTTACTTGAATTAATAATAAATTCTATTTTTGTTATTCCGAGAAAATATTGTATTCATTGCTGCGCATTACCATATATATATATATATATATATATATTAAACAAAAAACGGCTAAAATATACTTAATATCGGTGGACACTCGGGTCATTATCGTATCACGGTTGGTTACGGACTGGACCAACGTTGCACATATTGGCTTGAACTTGGGCCAACGTTGGCACAAGCGTCGGGCCGCTCTTAATACCAACGATGGCATAGTCTTGGCTGCAACTTGGGCCAACCTTGGCACTAGTGTCGGGCCGGTTTTGAGTCCAATGTTGGTCCGATGTCGGTAGCCAGTCTTGGCCCGAGGATATCGCTCTGACAATGGTCCATTAATGGACCGACATTTATGCCAGGGAATTACCAGTTATACAGGAGAGTTGGCGCAGTATTGGGCCAATGTGGAACCAGCTGTAAATTTTTTCATGGGTTATTTCGTTCCTATTAACCATTCGTAATCGTACAGGTTGACCGGGACGGAACATAAAAATGTGCGTCGGTTCGTGACACGGGTGTCACACCGCGAGGGGAACGCGAGATCGACCACGTGGTCGGCGATTGCTGCGTCCGCGATCGCGTGATTTTCCGTTCGAGTCGCACAGATTGTCTATCACAAGCACCGCGAAGAGTCGACACGAGAGAGGCTTTACCGCGGTCAGTGAATTTACGAGAGATTAAGACTGAGATCACGAAAGATTCTAATTGAAAAGCGATACGAGAGATTCCGCGATACAAATTCGTAAAATGCTCGCTGAGCTTCGCGTCGCGGGAAGGTTCAAGCACGGAATGGCCGAGGCCCGCGACCACTTGCGACCACGCGGACCATCGCGACCCTTCGAGTTCGCAGACCAACCGCGTGCACCGTGAAACTAATAAAGGTTGATTTACACTGTACGGCACGGACCGACACGTAACGGCAACTTTACGTTTTTTTTTCACAACAAAAAAATCCAAAAAATCATCTAATTTTCGGTCTCCTAAAGTGGTTGCCCGCCTTAACCGGAACAAAACTTAACGTACGGTATTGTGATTTGTCATATGGGCGGAGCATAAAAAACATAGCGGTGATAAGAAGACCGTGAAACGTGAACAGTCGTGTAATTTAATGCGATTTTTTGTGATATATTGTGATAACCATTAGTGCAATTTGTGATTGTGCTGGGAACTCCTTGCTTCTTACTCGAAGTATGTTCGCAATCTTTCACAGCACATTTAATGTTCTTTCGATTTAATGTTTACACGGAGAAAACTTCGAGAATTCCATTTACACCGCTATTTAGGATTTTCGCAAAAATTAAATATTTTTATCGTATGGCTACGTATAATGTCTTTTGAAGGTTTTACCCTACGTAAGTATATTTTGATTTTCCGCCACCAGATGTCATATCTCTATTCGATAGATACCAATACAGCATTAGTATTTGTCTGCCGATTTCATAATAGCACTGAATTAACTATATCTATATTGTCAAGTATTTTACAGTAGTTAAGTGTTATTTCGGGGATAATAGATAGTCAACCCATGTCACCCAAATCGTATATTTAGATATACTTTTCGCTTATAGTTGTGTTAACCATATTATGATTACGGTGTCAATAAACTATTGGGGATTTTACTATTCCCTCTTTTACCATAGGCGTTTTTTGTAAATTCTATGCACTTTCCTCTCAATGTGCGTCGTGGAATTGTCCACCATTCCTCAGTGTGCATCGTGAATTGTCCACCATTCCTTTTCCTCTTTTGATTTTAAACTTGGCTTTGCGCTCATTCTTTTTGTAATCGTATCGTTTCTGAAATGTCGTTTTATTCATTAAGCTCCAATAATTTCCCGATTTTCGGCAGAATTTCAAAGTCGGACCATCGATTTTCGCGAATTTTCCCATACATACCCCTCTGACTCTTTTCCGGCCATTTTTTAAGTGCACTTTCCGGAAAAATCGAAATCTTGGGATAAATCCAGTGGCATTCTCTAAATTTACAAAAATCCTTTTCAGAACCCCCCCATTAAGCCTCCGTGACTCGAATAGGGCTGCGTCTACGAAATTTTGAATTGTTTCTGTCGACTTTCATGCAATTTCAAGGGTCTACCCAATGGAAAATTTTTCGCTGATTATGAATATCATGGACTTTTTCGTCGAAAGCCCATTACGTCGTCTAAACGTGAAAAATGTGTTTTTAAACTCTTTCGGCGATTTTAAATAGAAATTGAGGGTTTCTAGAGAAATCAATGGTGCATTCGTGTTCCAGCCGTGAAAATACATTGATAGAACATCCTCTAGCGAACAATCCGTTCCCGCAGCCGAGTTCTATGCCAGGAAATAATGGAGCATAGTTTTCCGCAAATATGACTTATTTGGAACAAACTTGCCATTGTGAAGACAATGAATTAAAATAGATCATGTTAATACGCCGCACAAATATCACCTATGGCGTTTCAGTACGACTCTGCCGACTCATCATCGTGTGTATTGCCACCTTTGAATACGAAAAAAATAGTCTACCTAGCACCATCCATTACCAGCGGGCGGCTTCATATGCAACCGACGAATATGTTTTAATTTGATAACAGGCAGTAACCCATGAAAAAAATTACAGCTGGTCCCACATTGGCCCAATACTGCGCCAACTCTCCTGTATAGCTGGCCATTCCCTGGCATAAATGTCGGTCCATTAATGGACCATTGTCGGAATGATATCCTCGGGCCACGACTGGCTACCGACATCGGACCGACATTGGAGTCAAAACCGGCCCGACACTAGTGCCAAGGTTGGCCCAAGTTACAGCCAAGACTATGCGATTGTTGGTATTAAGAGCGGCCCGACGCTTGTGCCCAAGTTCAAGCCAATATCGTACCAATGTTGATCCAGTCCGTAACCAACAGTGATACGATAATGCCCCGCCGGTCCACCGATATTAAGTATATTATGGCCGTTTTTTGTTTAATATATATGGTAATGCGCAGTAATGAATACAATATTTCCTCAGAATAACAAAAATAAATATTATTATTAATTCAAGTAAGTACAGATATTGTAATTTATTATATGTTATCATTGTCCTTATTATATCAGACTTATTTCGCAAATAATATATTAATGAATAACGAAACATATACTGATTCATGGCACTAACTTGAAATTCACTATCAGCGTCACTGGTCTTCTTCATTTGTGTTAGAACGTTTTAGTTGTTCATTTTCACCCTGTTCGTTTTCATCATTTTTATCGTCCCCATGTTCAATCAGTTCTTTCACATACTCAAGAGTATTTTCACATTCCGCTTTTTTATTATTTTCGGGGATTTTTTTCTCCGTCAAACGTGACTCTTTCGATTCATGACACATTTTTCGTGCTTCACTGACAGTGTATTCCAATATAATTTTTTTTATTTTCCGCGCTTTTTTCAGTTTATCATACCCCTAAAAAACTTTAACAAGTAAAAAAAATGCCAAGTAATAAAAAATGCCCTCGAAAAAATTATCGGTTGTTTCACTATCTACAAGATTTTAATTAACCTCGAAATATTTGTGATTTTTTTCAAACAATAGTTTTATTTAGATTTTAATTTTTCAACTCAAACGCACAAAAAAGTGAAATAACTTTTTATGAAAAAGCCAAGCAAATTTACTAGAAACGTACAGAAAATTACCAAACTCTAGTAATACCATTTTTCTCAATATTTTGTTTCCAAAAACCATTTTACTATTATAATAAAAGTACGAATCACGATTATATAAAAGTATAACGTATGCATCACACAAGTACTGTATGTATGTATAACTAGAAAAGCTGGGCAACGACTTGGCGTGCATGCTTAAGAAAAAAAGCTCGGCGAAGGATGATGTTTTCTCAACAACCTGACCATTAGGTTAAGAAAAATATAAATTGAGGCAATTTATGTAACTACAAACCAAGTTTCTGATTCCGCAAAGTATAAATTAAAAAATCAGTGATGTACCCCTAGACCACAGGGCTCTTGAAATCTCACTTTATTTGCATAATTTGAAAAGTTGTGTGGAAGAATTCACGTTCTACTGTATTGCAGAACCACCATACATTTCATGAAATCTATTGCATCGTATAAATTTTGGTGTAATGGACATAGTTTTGGCAGGCGGAAGGTTTGAATTACGGTCTGCACTACTTGCTGGTGAAAAAGCAATATCGATATTACTCTCGACACATATCGCTCCATTTCCGATAATCGGTCTCAGTACAGTCGAACATCTCATTTCTAATAATCCTGTATGCCTGATGCGATGTTACTATTTGAAATAATCTATGTAGATAAATTGGTGCAAAAGTTACTTTTGCAAGCGGTAGGGACGTTTCTGTAAGAAAATCGTGTATCTTCCCGAGCTTTTTTTCTTAACCATGCACGCCAAGTCATTGCCCAGCTTTTCTAGTGATACATACAGTACTTGTGTGATGCATACGTTGTACTTTTATATAATCGTGATTCGTACTTTTATTATAATAGTAAAATGGTTTTTGAAAACAAAATATTGAGAAAAATGGTATTACTAGAGTTTGGTAATTTTCTGTACGTTTCTAGTAAATTTGCTTGGCTTTTTCATAAAAAGTTATTTCACTTCTTTTGTACGTTTGAGTTGAAAAATTAAAATCTAAATAAAACTATTGTTTGAAAAAAATCACAAATATTTCGAGGTTAATTAGAATCTTGTAGATAGTGAAATAACCGATAATTTTTTCGAGGGCATTTTTTATTACTTGGCGTTTTTTTTACTTGTTAAAGTTTTTTAGGGGGATTTCATATCTTTTTGAAACGGAAATACTTCATTTTCTATAGTTATAAACTTAACATGGTTGCAGCGTCATTTGCTCACTCTAGTTAGTGTGGTATATATTTTTATTTGCATATCCGAACGTTACATTTATTAGGATGGTGGATTATTTCGCCGACGCTGCTTAAGACGGAACGGTACCCCGGCTCCATCGGTATGGCAGATCGGGATAGTAGATACCCACGGATTTCCTAAACGGCTCTTCATAATTTCACGAAATTTGACCAGACAATGTTAAATTGATAGACGAACGGCTGTCTTCTCATGAAATTTGTTGAATCAAAAAAAAAGTAGATTATATTACCATGCTGAAGCCGCGATAGAAATGATGTGAAATAAAAAGTTTCCTTTATTTTCATCATGAAAATATTATATCATCAAGATTTGAGATCAAGCAATTAATTATACTAAGTTTCAAATAAATCGACTGAGTAATTGTCGAGAAATTAATAAAAGTAATCAAGAATATCGCCGTTTTTAACAATTAATTTATAGCAATCATTGGAAAATTCATATATTGAGTTTTTGGGCAATTATTGATAATAATAAGATTATCTTAACGTATTAATTGAATTTACAAATTGACAAATGTTTTTGTTGTCCAGTTGAAACAGATGTACAGTCACTGACAAAACCTCAGTGAAGCACACGCCAATATCCTCGAATTTGACTTCAGTTGGTATTGAAAGTGGAAAATTAACAGTGTTAATTTATTATTAAATTAACTGCTTGTAATCTTGTAAGGTTTGCGGCTCGCAATCAGCAATCTATTTGCTGAGAGGTACTGGAAGTAAGTACCGTATCTGCCAATCACAATCGTGGTCGAGATAAACGCATTCATAATTGTTTAAACAATTACGATTGCATTATTTTTATTGTTATGTTTTGTGGCTCGCAAGCAGCAATTGATTTGCCGAGAGGTACTGAAAGTACCGTATCTACCTATCACAATCGTGGTCGAGATAAACGCATTCATTATTGTTTAAACAATTATGATTGCATTATTTTTATTGTTAGGTTTTGCGGCTCGCAAGCAGCAATTTATTTGCCGAGAGGTACTGAATGTACCGTATCTACCGATCACAATCGAGGTCGAGATAAACGCATTCATAATTGTTTGAACAATTATGGCTGCATTATTTTTATTGTTAGGTTTTGCGGCTCGCAAGCAGCAATTTATTTGCCGAGAGGTACTGAATGTACCGTATCTACCGATCACAATCGTGGTCGAGATAAAGCATTCATAATTGTTTGAACAATTATGGCTGCATTATTTTTACCGTTGGATTTTACATAACGCAAGCAGCAATCATAATTGTTAAGAGGTTTGAAAGTACCGTATCTCCCGATCACAATCGTGATCGCGGAAAAATGCAAAAATAATTTTTTAAACAATTATTTTTGCATTATTTGTATCGTTACGTTTTGCGGCTCGCGAGTAGCAATTTATTTGCTGAGTGCTACTGAGTGTACCGTATCTACTGATCACAATCGTGATCGAGGAAAAATGCAAAAATAATTTTTTAAACAATTATTTTTGCATTATTTTTAGCGTAACGTTTTGCGGCTCGCAAACAGCAATCTATTTGCTGAAAGGTACTGAAAGGTACCGTATCTACCGATCACAATCGTGGTCGAGAATAAATGCATTCATAATTGTTTAAACAATTATGTTTGTATTATTTATAGCGTAAATGTTTACTGCGCCAATCGCTACGCTCAGCAAGGAATCTTTCTGCGAAATTCGTGTTTTTAATTTCTTGCGAAGTCGGCGTTGAGAAAAGAAAATAAAGTTCTTTCTCGACGCTGACTGTGTTTATGTATGTTTGTGCATGTATATACGCTCACGCGGTGTATACGCGTTACGAAGGGTCAGCCCGCAGGAAGATAAAAATCTTCAACCGCGTGCGGCCGACGTAGTAATGCACACCGACATACACGCACACACGCGTTGCGAGACGCAGCAAGGCATTTACAATTTCCCGGTAGGTGGCAGGGGCTCGTACGAGTTCTGCCCTACCGACTGGAGCCGGGGCTGCGTCGAAGTCTTGCTGCGGGTACCGTTCTCTCTTAAGGCCATGCGTCACACGTTTAGTCGGTAAAAATCCTACTGCCAAGTTTTCTCCTAGACGGATCATATTTCGGGGAAAAGAAGAGAAAGCGATTGTTCGTCGTTCAACAGAGCGGAACGTGTTTCTTTTCTTTTTTCCCAAAAATTAACCGTTTCAGGAATCATTGGGAATCTACAAATCAGCTATCTCTCTCGCACTCATGGCCGCTCGATCGGTGTGACACTTGGCCTTAAAGCCGACAGAGGCCATACATTCGAAGAACCCGACTTTTGACGTTTCTAGCGCGCCATCGTTTGTTTATAGTAGCTTTGCCCTGAAGTGAACCGTTGGTGCACTTCAGGCTGAAACAGGCTTGTTCCCATGTTAACGCTTTCCCCAAAAGGACGTATGTAGTATAGCTTACGACGCGACCGAATAACTTTATCCCTCCAAGAAAACTGACGAGTATGGAACGTTCTAGAGTGTTGAAGAATTTTTGTGGTAAAAAAGTCGGTCGGAAATTCGACCAAATATTACGAGATCTCAAGTTTGAGTAGGCGGATCGAAAAATAACCCAAACAAAATCGATAGGAAAAAATAACATTTCATTGGTAAAATGTCATTAGATTTTCGATTCGTCTCCGCGGTTTCGCGTAATGTCGATTATAAGTTAAAAAGTCGTCTGCTAAACCCCATCTTGGTGTATAAAGAGTGCGCGGCGTGTCGTGTCGTGACAGTCGTTTTTTTTATTACTTGGCGTCGAGACGCTGCCGCGCTCATGATATAAAGAGTGCGCGGTGTGTCGTGTCGTGACAGTCGTTTTTTTTTATTACTTGGCGTCGAGACGCTGCCGCGTCTCATGATATGGGGCATTCCACGCCAAATCGACCACTTTCCGGCCCAACCCCTTTCGATTTGGCTGAAACTTTAATATGTTATTTTTTTTACCTTAAAGCGCTTGTGTGATTTTTTTTCTAATTTTTTACATAATCGGAAATACGTAGTGAATTTTTGAAAAAAATGCCCGTTTTTTTTCAAATGCTCATAACTTTCTGAAAAACGCACCGATTGAGATCCTTTTTTTTAATGCTTCGTGTTGAAATGTTCTTTATGAATAAAATATTCGGAAATATTCAGTCATCTTCGACATGATTTTTTAGTTTTTGGCAAAAAAAACGCGATTTTTAAAAAGTATTCCACTTTTGATTTTTTTTTGTAAAACAATATGATCAATTTAGCATTATTTCCCACCAGACCCATCGTGGTAAGATGTTTCTTTCTATTTTTTTAGATAAATTCCCAATCTAATTTTTTTCTAAAGATTTACATTTTCGAAAGTATTAAGGTTTGTCTCTCAGCAAGAATATCAGTTTTTATCACGATTCTCATGCGAACGTTTTCCATATACCATGGAATTGGAAAGCCATTTCGATCGCTGCTGTAGTTCGTTTAATTTGAAGTAATATATATAACGGAATGGCTTGCGACAAGCATCTATCAATGTTAAAAAACATTCGAGTTGAATCGTTTTTGTTTGATATGCACTGACTGTTTTCATCGTCGGAAGAATACAATAATGCTGTGAATGGTCTCCGTGATAGATTTTCGAAAACCAAAACCATTTCAGGAACTTAGCTGTTGCATTGTGTGGTACCTGACACAAATGGTGGTCTTATTGTTAAAAATGTCTCTAATTGAAGAGATCACAAATTATGTAAATTATTCAAAAGTCACAGAAATTAATAAATTTATCATTAATTACTATTAAACAATGATTTGAATAACTATTTACTTCATTCCTCATTAAATAATCCTTCAAAAATAATTTAACATAATCAAAAAACTTCTTAAGTGAGTTAATGTTATATACAAAGTATTGAGTACGATAGAATTAACCATTTAAAATTATATTTGGAATTATATTATATTTGGAAAAAATTAAGAAAAAAAAGGTTTCAATTTACAAAAAAGATAAAAATAAAAATCTTACCACGATGGTTCTGCCGGCAAAAAATGCTGAATTTATCATGTTTTTACAAAAAAAAATCAAAAGTGGCGGTCTTTGAAAAAGTCGAGTTTTTTAAAACCTAAAAAATCATGTCGAAGATGACTGAATATTTTTCAAATTTTTTTTTTTCGTAAAGAACATTTCAAAACGAAGAATTAAAAGAAAAAAATCTTAATCGGTCCATTTTTCAGGAAGTTATATATCATTTCAGGAAGCATTTGAAAAAAAAAAACAGGCGATTTTTTTCAAAAATTCACTGCGTATTTGTGATTCTGTAAAAATTTTGAAAAAAATCACATAAACGTTTTAAGGGGTGAGGGCTAGTCAGCATTTTCAAAAAATCGTTTTTTTTTTGCATTTTCTCAAAGTACAGCATTTCAAAAGTATTCTCTGAAAATTTTAGACAAATCGGAGCATTATTCATGAAGATATACAACTTTGAGCACAGCCGCCTCGACACGAGGCGGCTGTGATCAAAGTTGCTTGTCCTGCGCTCAAAATCGTGCTCAAAGTTGCTTCTACTGTGCTCAAAATCGCTTCTACTGTGACTGCTAAGGCGAAGGAAGGGTCACTTTATGGTGCCGGAATAGATGATTCAATGTAAGTCCAAAAATAATTTTTTTATTTCCATGTAAATTGTACTTAAAACTTTAAACGCGTTTTTCTCCAAAGCACGTTTTCAAATTCGGTGATCACTGTAACTCCAGAACGGCTTGACCGATCGTTTTCAAATTTGTATCACTTATTCTGTACATAATTGTCCCCTGGATGAACGAAGGATTTTTATCGGCGGTGAATAGTTTTTTTTTATAACTGAAAATATGAGTGAAATTTTGGTCAAAAGACAAGTTTTTACTTTGAACATCCGCCATTTTGTAAAAATACGAAATTTTCATTAACCCGTCGTCCATCCTGGGCCCAATATGATTTACTAATGATCCCCGTTAATTTTGTTGGTTTCAGATGATCCAGTGATGAGCAGCAGTGATCACCGCGAAACACCTTTTCTTCTGGACCCCTCGCAGACTGACTGCATCTCGCTTATTTGTCATTATTTTTCAACGAAAATTTTACTGTAGCTACTAGAAATATTGATTATTCATATGGGAAAACATTTTTCACTAAATAATAAAATCTGTAAAAAAAAATCCCGAAAAAAGCGTTTTTTTTCGGCGTTACAAGTAGCCCTCACCCCTTAAGATGAAAACAATAACATATTGAAGTTTCAGCCATTCCGAAAGGGGTTGGGCCGGAAAGTGGTCGATTTGGCGTGGAATGCCCCATATATATATATATATATATATATATATATATATATATATATATATATATATATATATGAGGCATTCCACAGGTTTTCAGCAAGGTCAAAACCCTCACTATTTTTCAGAGTACTGCAATTTTTTTATTATCATGCGGTACCTACTAGGAGTGTCTGTGATTTTTTTCAGATTTTTTTTATGAGTCCTGCTCCAGATATCTCAATTTTTGAAAAATGAGAATCAGTTTTTAACTAGATGTACATTAAAAACTATCGCTCAGGCAAAAAAAATTATGGGACAAAATCTTTTTGATTTTTAATGAACTTTTGACTTTAACAATAAAACAATTTTTTTCGTACAAAAATTCTATAATAAATGAAAAAAATCGATTTTCAAAAAGTATGTCACGTTGGATTTTGCTCTAAATTTTTCTAAATTTTCTGTTGTTAGTGTAGACATACAGAAAAAAATTGGCAAGACAGGCCGCGAACTGGTATAGAAGATACAGGCTGATTTGCATTTTTTTTTTCTTTTATATTGATATGAATTGGATGATTAATTGGGAGAAACTTTGAATTTCACATAAAAAAATATATCAAAGTTTTTTGTATGTTATAAGATTGATTTTTCAAATTTTCAAATTTCCCGCCCGAACGACGCGACACCGGCGGCAAGGTCGGAAGTAAACGTTCCCGTATTTCCTTGGCCGGTTTCGATGTTATGATTGTATGTGAAATTACATAACCTTTATAACGTATTTAAAAGTTAGAAATGCGATAAATTTCGAAATCGTCAATTACATTATCCGAAGCTGCTTGAAGTTTCATCTTATCGTGTTATTTTTCAGTTATGTACACTACTAATTCAAATCAGACTGATACAACTAAAGATAAGATGAATAACAACAACAACAAAAAATGCAAATCGGCCCGTATCTTCTAAACCAGTTCGCGGCCCATGATGCCAATTTTTTCTGTATGTCCACACTAACAACAGAAAATTCAGAAAAATTTAGAGCAAAATCAAACGTGACATACTTTTTGAAAATCGATTTTTTTCATTTATTATATAATTTTTGTACGGAAATTTTTTTTTTTTATTGTTAAAGTCTAAAGTTCATTCAAAATCAAAAATATTTTGTCCGATAATTTTTTTTGCCTGGGCCATAGTTTTTAAGGTACATCTAGTTGAAAACTAATTCTCATTTTTCAAAAATTGAGATATCTAGAGCAGGACTCATAAAAAAAATCTGAAAAAAATCACAGACACTCCTAGTAAGTACCTTATGATAATAAAAAAATTGCAGGACTCTGAAAAATAGTGAGGGTTTTGACCTTGCTGAAAACCTGTGGAATGCCTCATATATATTATGTACGAATGCGTGCGCAAAAATAATTTCAAATAAATTTACGTATGCATTTGCCTGTGGGGCTATTCACACTCGATTATCAACAAGCGATGGAATTCCCCGCGATGAACTCGAGAAAAAGAGTTTATCTACATTGAAAGGTCTATAGGGTCAAATGATGTTTGTAGCGCCTGGGTTATTTGGACCACATCGCGTTTCCCGTGACGAATATAATCGAAAGACTCGTCTTTGTTGCAACGAGCGCTAAGAAAAATCGTTTAACGTTTACCCTCGTAAAATAAGTAAATAAATAATAATAAATCCGAGGTGTTCCCGATCGCGTTACCATTTGCAGAGTGAAAGATAAACGAAGAAATTTTTTTGGTAACCACTCCATCGCGGTCATCATGATCGGTCCGAGCGCGATCGCGATCGCTGCCATTTCTGGCGTGTTCGTGGAGGTAGCCCTCGCTTTCAGTGCCATCGAATGGATCGACGATTATTTAGAAAAACCTCACACTAAACGGGTAATTTGTCAGTTCTTTCGACGTGACTGGGATGAAGGGGAAAAAAACGTTTACGTGAATTAATCTTCGATCGAGTTGCAGTTGAACGTACTTCCGGAATACGAGGTTGAACGTCACGTTTGCTACGACACGCTGCCGAGCGATCCGGAGTATCTCCCGAACGATCATGACAAACCGGAAAAGTCGTCGGGGCACACCGTCATTTACAGAATTCCCGGGGGTCCAAAATCACCGAAGGCCCACGGGAAAAGAGCCTCTTTTATTCAACACGGAATTCTATGCGACGTTGAACCCTGCACCATTAATAAACTCCACATCGCGACAGGTTCGAGAAATTTTTTAATAAAAATCAGCGTGGCTTACGCCATCACGCACGAGACTGAAATATCCACATCCGGTGAAAAAAAAATTAATTTAATATTATATTCAATAATATTAAATATTTGTGATATTAAAAAATTGTTACATTAAATAATATTAAATAATATTAAATATTTGTGTTTCAGTGTATTTACTGGTGGACCAAGGATACGACGTGTGGCTTGGACTGAATAATTACAGCATGACTGATAATTTAATATGGTATGCGAGATCGATAATTGATAGGCTATGGTCGCAACAACTATTTTTGCATCTCATAATCTCAAAGTATAATATTATGCTATTGTTGTTTGGTAACTGCTTTCTTTGTAATAGCATAATAATATTATCATTATTTCTATTATATTCAAATAATATAATTATTGCGCAATTGCGTAATGAAAATTATACATAGTATACATCTATAGATCGTATATAATAATGGAAATTATTATATATAATATATGTACAATATGAATAATATCATATAAATATCAATATGATAAAATAATTGAAATATAATTGTATAAAATACGTATGCAAACATATATTTTATACAATTATTATATATGATATAATATAATTATATTAGTGAATATAATATTTATAATTATAATTTTTATTATATAAAATATATGTATGTATGTGTGTATATACACAGGGGGGTCCAAAAGTTGTGGATCAAATGATGTGGAGAAATAGTCAAGATCATTTCCAACCAAAAATGTTATATACAGATTGGTCCGTTTCTCAACGATTCCAAAGCTATGATTGTTTTTTTTTTATTTGAAAAAATCGGTTCCCAGCTGTAGAAATTAATTAATTTAAAAACATTACTTACCATATGCGGGTTCTTTTTTTGAAAGGTGTTGCCTGATGATGTGGCTCTTATATGAAAATTTAGTCTCCATACTTATCATCATGATTTCTTAGAATAAAATGAATTTGTTATCACTTTCAGATCATAATATTTTCCCTAGGTTTTCATCATTTATTAAAAGAAAAAAAATGTTCTACCGAAACTTGTCCCTGTAGTAGAAAAATTGGTCCACTTCATGAGGATTCTAAAAAGGTCCAACCCATAGCCCTGATCCTGGAAAAAAGTTTAGTATCGATTTTCATCCACTGCAAGGTAGTGGTTTGCTGAAAAATCGAACTTTGCACCAAACAAATTTAAACTGTGAATTTGCATTGGGAACGCTTTATTTGAATTCATGATAACATTTATGAAGACTATATTTTCGTGCGAAAGTCACATCATCAGACTAACATTAACAAAAAAAAATAACCCGCAAGTGGTAAGTAGTTTTTTTTACTTCATTTTTTCTATAGCTGTGAGGCGATTTTTAAAAAATATTGAAACAAAAATCATAGCTTTGGTCGTTGAGAAACGGATCAACCACGTTTCTTTGATCCACGACCTTTGAACCACCATATATATATATATATATATATATATATATATATATATATATATATATATATATATACAGGGTGAGGCACATAAAGTGTTACAGAGCAATAGCACTCAAACTATTGATCATGTCCAAAAATGTTTCAGACGAAAGTTTCAGTGTTCGAGAAGGCCGTCATACTGGACCACCCTATTTTTTTTTATCGGTGGGGGCGCTGAAGCTACGTCAAGGTCAACTCCACTTTTTAAAATGGAACCATGTATTTTTTTTCGCCTGACATTATTACCGATTTTAAGACGAATTCAGCGACATACAACACAAGGTCATTCCAGTCACGAAAAGTATGAAAATAGTCGAAAAATCGAAAAATATCGGAATAATCACAAAGGATCCACTAACCTTGGTTTGGGTCTACCTACAGAAGATGCTCGAAATGATGACCCTCGACTCGTAAGCACTTGTTAATTCGCTGATGAAAAGACCGTCTAACTTCAGCCAACATTTGTGGTGTAATTTCGGTACATGCTCGGCGTATTCTTTCTTTCATGTCGTCAGGCGTGGTCAGGCGTGTTTACATATGTTTACAAGTCGAGGTTCATCACTTCGAGCATCTTCTGTAGGTAGACCCAAACCAAGGTTAGTGGATCCTTTGAAAGTGATTATTCCGATATTTTTCGATTTTTCGACTATTTTCATACTTTGCGTGACTAGAATGACCTTGTGTTGCGCTGAATTCGTCTTAAAATCGGTAATAATGTCAGGCGAAAAAAATACATGGTTTCATTTAAAAAAGTGGAGTTGACCTTGACGTAGCTTCAGCGCCTCCACCGATAAAAAAATACGGTCGTCCAGTATGACGGTCTTCTCGAATACTGAAACTTTTGTCTGAAACATTTTTAGATTTGATCAATAGTTTGAGTGCTATTGCTCTGTAACACTTTATGTGCCTCACCCTGTATACAGGGTGGATCAATAACTATTAGCACCTTGGATATCTTCGAAACTATAAGGTTCACAGAAATATTTGCTGAAATGAAATTGCACAGTACGAAAGGGGCCATCCGATAGCAATAATAGTTTTTTTGCAGGTGGAGGTACTTCGGACATTTGAAGGTCAAATCCATTTTTTTAAATGGATCGGTATGTTTTTTTTCTGTATCATGAAAGAGGAGCTTAAAACGAGTTCAACGACCTATAACATAAGGTCATTGAAGGTCATAGAAAGTACAGAAAGGCGATAATACTTACGGTTTACTTCACTGAAAATAAGCACTGTTTCAAGGACACTTTAATAAGTTTGCAGGATAAGATGAACATGATAAGATTAGTATCGATAAATCGGTCAATCGAGTACAATGTATCCGTTTGAAGAGCAAGTCGATATGCTTCTTATTTATGGCGAATGCCAACAAAATTCTGTAAGGGCAAGAACCTTGTATGGTGAACGATATCCACTTACTTACTATAATCGTAGTAATTTTATTTACCACCGAAACTGTAAGTATTATCGCCTTTCTGTACTTTCTATGACCTTCAATGACCTTATGTTATAGGTCGTTGAACTCGTTTTAAGCTCCTCTTTCATGATGCAGAAAAAAAAACATACCGATCCATTTAAAAAAATGGAGTTGACCTTCAAATGTCCAAAGTACCTCCACCTGCAAAAAAACTATTATCGCTATCGGATGGCCCCTTTCGTACTGTGCAATTTCATTTCAGCAAATATTTCTGTGCACCTTATAGTTTCAAGGATACCCAAGGTGCTAAGAGTTATTGATCCATCCTGTATATATATATATAACTAATACAATTATTACTCTATACAATACAATTATTACTCTATTATCATATGATATTACTGTCGAATACTTTTTATTTAAAAAAATAGCTTCCTTTCGAAATTTTGAAAAACGGATATACAATCGGAAGCTCGTAATTAATGTTCGGGAAAAACGGTTTTACATTACAGTCGTAAAGTTTCCGGCTCTTTGAACCAACAGTAAAGGCAGCGTATTGAGTACGTCTAGAGACGGGAGTTTCACAAAAGTGGCAAAACGTCGTCGAAGTACATATAGGAAAAAAAATACAACGAATGTTTTAGTACGAAGATGAAAAAAAAATCGAATATTGGGTGAAAATTGTTTTTTTTTGGGTTACTTCTTCTTCCAAACGAAGTATTGTTCGTGACAGTAGGAAATGGCATACATTTAATTGTTTTTGCAACCAAAGTGATACGTTTCAGGTAATATTTTGTTCTTTTTATGCAATTAAATTTTGTCGCTCTCTTTTATCATTGAAGGAGAAAGAGCGTGGAGAAAAAGAAACTGGAACACGTGGCTCGATGCATTCTCAAGTCCACTGATCAGACGCAATTATTGGTGATGGGATACTCCGATGGTAACGTGCAATTTTTTGGGATGTCCGTACCTGACGTTGCAGCCGAACAGGTACGTGTTCCAGCAAACCCCGTGAAATCGCGATTTTTTTGTATTTCATAATTCCCGATATGTTTCGCAGTCCAAGCTGTCAAAGTGGTTGGAGTACATACCGGGAGTCAGGACCGTCAAGAAAATGTATTACAATGCTAAGAATTATTTGACACGTGAGTCTGCAGTGGTGAAAATGCAAAAACAACAACAAAAGGAACTCACGGAAATGATGTTTTTTAAAAGTACTTGTTGTCGCAACTCATAGGTGGTTATGAAAAAATAGTCAACGGTTTCGACACTCTCGGTAGGAAGATCGACATCGTCGTCAATGATACTTCCGTCACAAATCTCAAGGTACTATTCTTTTCATTTTTTTTCTACCGTAACAAAAAATGATTTTGAAACGCTTTTCCATCCATTGGGAATATATGCACTAGACCGCAACTAAAATTGATATTATAATTCCGGACTGTGTAATTCAATAAGTTTTTCCTTGGGCAACTTCGCGGGAAATATTAGTTTGTCATGAAGTTTTGTTTTTTTCTATTTTAATTTATTTGACTTGCTCTTTTTTAGCAAGCAAACAACAAATATTGCATGCTTTGTATAATCTTAATCTCAATACGATGATTGTAAAAAAAGCATGTCATTCAATAAAATATTGCATAATTTATATATTGATATTGTATTATTGATGAGTTATGCAATGCATATATGTTTCAATTTTCCATTAAATAATTTCAATATTTATATTAAAATCGTGTTATGTGTAAGTTAACGTTCTAAGTGTAACGTCATTTTAATATCCCGAGTCAAAATTTTCGAGCCGCGTTCAACCCGCAAAATAAAGGCCTCCTTCCCCGAGCAGAGATCGGCGATAGCGGATTATCGGATACCTAAACGAGGGTACAATGTTTGGAATACCAATACGTTAGGCCTTCCAATGAACCTCCCGAATGGCAGAAAATGGATATTGTTACTCAAAGGAGGCCAATGCAGAGCGCAACTGAACTTGCGAAACTCCAGGTTGGCCTGCTTCGAGCGCTGCCGCAGAACCTACTGGCCCCCAGTGTTGGGCAAAATTTAATTGCTAGGGTAACTAAAGATTAACAATTAATTAATTGTTAATCACGAATATAACAATTAACAATTAATCAATTGTTAATGGTGACTTTCCACAATTAGAAGCTTATCAATTTTCAATTTTTTCGGTGTATTTGATTAAAAAGTAACCATTCAAATTGATTATTGTATTGGGCGCTGCGTAAGCCTACAAAACCCAAACAAACACTTCATATCTGATATCTGAAAAGTTAAATAGGTTAATTGTTAATTTTAATTGTTTCTTAGAACAATTAAAAAAGTTAATTACAATTGTTTTAATTGCGAGTTGCAATTAACATAGATTAATCCAAATAAATTAATTGCAACATGCAATTAATAGTCAATTGCGATTAATGTTAATTGCAATTGAATTAATTGCAGTTACTTTTTTAGTCGATTAATGAATTGATTGAAAAATTGATTGATTAACACCCAACCCTTTCTGCCTACTGTAGGCGCACTGTTAGACCCTTCGGACCCTCCATTCAGCGAAAATATATTTATTTCGTCATCGAACGGGTTACTGGGCAGGTTATAATGGAGTGTTGATGAAGGAGATAACGAAATTGGGCTCAAAGCAGGTTCGGTGGGCTCGAGGCAATGAACTTGAGATCGAAAGCAAGCCTGTGTTCTGCACGTTTCACTGAAACTGAGGGTCGAAAGAAGGTTTGGGAGGACTAACAGAGGCTACACTGGACCAAATGGAGGCCTCTTCGTAGCACTGAACTCGACAAATGGGGTTTGCTAGGTTCAACGGAGGCTGGCTGCTTGTGCATTGCAAAAGAAATGGGTCCTGCGAGTGTTCAGAGGAGGCTATAAATTTTGACTCGGGATTTATGTTATTTGAATGTTGATACGGGAATTATGTAGTGCATGTGTAATTCAATTATAGATCACATAATATTAATGCTGCTATTATTAAATTTTAATGTCCATACTGGAAAGATGATAATGATCTAATTTTATAATGGTACATATTGGATAACCGCATAAATAATTTGAATATTAATTATGCAATATGTAACTTAATATCTGCTCTATTTTGTTTTCTTGCGTATACTTTCGGGTTTTTTTTTTTTTTGCTTTTTTTACATTCAATTGTATCGGGCTTTACTTTTCCTTTGGCGAAAAATAATACTATCGGAATAAAATCGTAAAAAACGATATATAAATTATATTAAGGGACCAGTCCACTTTGAAAATCTCAAAAAATTGAATTTTTTTTTTACTGTTTTCGAAAGTACATACATTCAGAAATATTGTGTCAAAATTTTATGAAAATCTGAGCTCTCTAAGTATTTTTTTTTTTTACCTGAACGTCAGGACCTCATTTCGTCTACCTGAGCGTATAGCGCGCTCGGTCGACCCATCGGCCTTTTAATCCTCTTTCCCCGCTATTGTTCATTAATAGAAACTATATAATTTAGAATAAAGTATACAGACGAAAAGAAAATTGTACCAAAAAAAAGTTTCAAACGTTAACTTTTTAACGCTCAAACGCTAACTTTTTCTCATTTAAATCGACTGGCTATAAACAGACATAATGACCTTCTTCGGCGAAATACTACAACTCTTCGGATACATCACCTTAGCAGCCTTTAAGGATTGGAAACACGACACTGCTACGAAGACTCGCCTAAAACAACAACTCCGTTTTTTACTTAAATGTAGACAAGAAGAGAAAAATATAATTTCTGAAGAGGACCCGAACCAGAGGGCCGAAACGTAAACATCCTTTATTTCCATCGCTGACCTTGGAAAACCTCTACTGGCCGGACCGAAGCCGAATCTCTAACGATCAACTTGTCATCCACACGGCCGCACCCATCTTTGATTCATTGCTAACTTTTTAACGCTAAACTTTTGCTAAACGCAAACATTTCAAAAGTTTCAAACGCTAAGAAAAAAACGATCGTGCCCTTTGCTATTTACGCGTGCGCTATATTTTTTTATGCGATTCTTACATATGCCGTGTTATGTGAAAAACGTTGAAAAGAATTTTCCAGTGAAGAATAATTTTAGACAGCGGTTCTCCAAACCTGGGGTTTCGTCACTGCGAAGATGGTGCCGACTCTGAGCGTGCATGACTTCTCGAAGATTACCAATCACCCGGACATCCATATCGATGCAGTGGGTAGAAGAAAAAAAGGATAAAAGCAAATAAATTTTCGCGTACATCGATCGATGTTACACATGCAATTTGATCGAGGCAATTTTAAACGTTATTAATTTGCAGCTACAATTGATTACGAAATACGGATATATCGCTGAATTGCATCACGTCCAAACTCAAGATGGATACTTGCTCTCGGTGCATCGAATCGCCGGTAGCAAAAAGTTTCCCCCGAGAAGAGGAAAACCTGTCGTTTATCTTCAACACGGAATTTTAGGAAGCTCGGCGGTATGGATAGTTATGGGACCTTCCAAATCACTAGGTAAAAAGAATAATCTTTTTATTTCTTACATGCAGATACAAGGTTTCCTTCAAGTTTGCATAAGTTTAGGACCGAAAAAACAGGTCGTTTTTAAATATTTTCTTCTGATGAGACTGTTGGGATAACAAGGTCGAGATTTTACACGCAATTAAACCTTCGACTGCACACTGGGTCGTTTTGACCCCAGCGTTTTTCGTGGAAGTACGAATTTTTCACTGCCCATCTCCCACTTTGAACGAACTTTTGCGCAATTCATTTTTGTTTTTCTTAAAAAATAAATTTTGACTACATAAAACGTCGCTACAAAAAAATGCATATTTACCGAAACACAACGATCTGAAAAACGTCTGGGGTCCGATCGACCCCACATGTAGTCAGAGGTGTGCAGTCGAAGGGTTAATATATAGTCTTGCCAAGTTTGAGTTTAAAAAAAAAAAAACATATTGACTCACAATGAAGTTATTATATAAACAAAGTGCCGTCACTGTACAATCAATCGCTGGAGGTGGATTCTGGCAACTACTGTCATCTGAAATGAAAAATTAAAGAACTTCCTTTTAGTATAATAATAAACCTTTCGTACGGTCAGATGCTTTTTTTAAACTTTAAATATTACGAAAATGCCAATCTGTAGTGAAAGAAAAACGGGATGTACTTCCGAAAAGCGGAAACCGATTTTTGATGTGAAATTTGGCATACACCTTTATTTTAATGTTATAAGTCTTGCCTGAAAAGGATTCCTGGCGACGTGCCATTTTTTGAAAGATATTTTTTTACCGCGCTCCTACTATGTCGATGACTAACGCGCTCTCCGCTTTGTGTGGATCTTCGTTAAGTTCGGACGGTAGACGTGTTCCACGCATCACACCATTCCACACGCACATCCGAGGTGACATACGCCTACACTAGTGTTTCACGCACCCCTCCATTCCACACGCACATCCGAGGTGACCCGTGTCCACACTAGTTAATAAAACGTATTATTTATATCAAAAGTACGAATATTTTTATTTGAATATAAAGTACAAACATGGAGGTTATGTTTAGAACACAATATCTGATAAATGGCCGCCCGTCCCTGTTTGCAAACGTTCACTCTTTTGACGAAATGTTCAATAACATTTTGGCACAATTGCGGACTAATTTCATTAATGGTGCGTCCAGTTGCTTTCTTGAGTTCCGAAATAGTCTGTGGATCGTTGGCATAGACTTTTCCTTTCAGAAAACCCCAAAGAAAAAAGTACAATGGCGTCAAATCGCAAGATCTTGGTGGCCAATTCACATCGTCGCGGCGCAAGATAACACGACCATGAAACTGCATTGTGAATTTCGTAATTTTTCACAATTTCTATGCGTTGCTCGATCGTCTAATTCTCCATGACTAAACCTCAATACTTCCTGATACCAGCTGTCAAAGATAAGTACTCTATGTTCGCCACAAAAAAAATGGCGTGTCATTTTGAGGCACCCTGTATATCTATAGCTGACGGGCTCAGCTCTGGCTATACCTACAGTGACCGGCAAAAATTTGGGACCACTAGTCGAAATTTCTTACCGCACTAAAAGCTAGATAACGGACTCAAAAATAAAGATAATTTAATTTCCCAAGTGGCGTTTCAAAGAGGACAAGTTTATCTTCATTTTGCTTTTTTAGAAAATTCTGTAAGATTTTTTTTCGCCCCGGTACGCACTTTTGAACGTGGCCATTTTTCGGCTATTTTTTGGCCGTCGAAAATTAACTCCAAAGTTTGTGGAAACATTTTTTCTTCGATTTTTTCCATAGTAAACTTAAAAAGGATATCAAAACCTAAATTTTTGTTTTTTAGAAAGTCTCGTACGATTTTTTTTCGCTCCATTATTGCATTTTTAGCTAAAAACGACATGTTTTAGAAAAAAAGGTGTCATCGAAGAACTATAGGGTTTCAGAGGAAATGTCAAGAGGGTAAAAAGTTGCATAGGTTTACACTGGAGTGGCGAGAATTTTTTCCGAATTTTTTTGGAGATTTTTTTATACCATTTTTGGTTGGAATATTGATGAGTGGAGAGGCTCCACTTCGGAATGATGGGGTCTAGGACAATATATTAAGAAAGGAAATTTGTTCACATTTTTATTTTTAATTAACTACAATTTTTTTTAGAATTAAAAAAAAATTCATTTTAGTTGTCAAAAATAAAAAAAATCTTGAAAAATTGTAGATAATTAAAAATGAAAATGTAAACAAATTTCCTTTCTTAATATATTGTCCTAGAGTCCATAATTTCCAAGTGGAGCCTCTCCACTCATCAAAGTTCCAACCAAAAATGGTAAAAAAAAGTGTCCAAAATAAAACATAAGATTCTGGCCACTCCAGTGTGAATCCATGCAACTTTTTACCTTCTTGACATTTCCTCTGAAACCCTATAGTTCTTCGATGACGCTTTTTTTTCTAAAACATGTATTTTTTAGCTAAAAATGCAATACCGAGGCGAAAAAAAATCGTACGATACTTTCTAAAAAAATAAAAATGTAGGTTTTGATATCCTTTCTAAGTTTACCATATAAAAAAAGGACGAAAAAAATTTCCACAGACCTTGCAGTTAATTTTCGACGGCCAAAAAATAGCCGAAAAATGGCCACGTTCAAAAGTGCGTACCGGGGCGAAAAAAAATCGCAGAGAATTTTATACAAAACGCAAAATAAAGGTAAACTTGTCCTCTTTGAAACGCCACTTGAAAAATTCAATTATCTTTATTCTTGAATCCGCTATCTAACTTTTAGTGCGGTAAGATATTTCGACTAGTGGTCCCAAATTTTTGCCGGTCACTGTATATACATTATCGCGCTCTCCGCTTTGTGTGGGTCTTCGACAAGTTCAGGCGGCAGAAGCGTTCCACGCACCCCACCATTGGGTCATTAAATGATTTTTTTTTTCATTGTTAAGATCATGCGTGGTTTTTACAGCAAAGTATTTTTCTTTTTTTTTCAACAATTAACTATGATATAGCAGTTTGAAATTATTGTTCTGTTCGGCTCGGCAAAAACGCGCCGAGAGCAAACTGAAGTTACCGGAGCGCTCTGTGACGTCACCGCTCGAATGCCAATACACGAACTACTCGTGTAATACGAGTATTCTGTCAACGATGGCAACGACAAAATCATATAAATCTTTTTTTGTTCCTCCTTGTATAAATACGACGAAAAGTGCCCCTAATAGGTATTTCTGAAGGTGCCACAAGACATAAAACGTCGAAATCTGTGGCTCGACTCAGCACAACGTATCAACCCAAAATCATCTTCCACTTATTTTTGCTGTGAATACCACTTTGATGTCAGTGTAAACGTGTTATAATATAACTGTATTGAAATATTTTTTTTTTAATACGTCTTTTTCAAAATGATTATGATACGTAGCGGCAATAACTGACACAATTTATCAAGCCTCTCCTAACCTAAAAATATTCAGTTATCCACGGTCGGTAAATTACTCGAATTTGCTTTCACGAATCCACTTTCACACATCCTTGCACGAAAATGGAACTATATTTCGTCTTTTTCAGAATATGCGAGATTTTTAGATGTAAAATGACACAAAATTTCACCATTGTATATACCCGCGTGTAAGCCTATTCGGTCGCGTTCGAGCGGTGACGTCACAAGCGCCAGCGCCGATAGCGTGACATTTCGCGCCAACATCTACCATTTGAATTATCGTGATATAAAAATAATTAATAATCATCTTTAGAATTATTTCAAAGAAAAACCCTTCTGACATTCGGTTTTAATGTCACAAAAGATCAATTCTAAAAAAAATCGAACATTTCTTTTTTTAACAAATTCAATTCCACACGCACATCCGAGCTGACCCGCGCCCACGCCAGTGTTCAACGCACCCCACCATTCGCACAAAACGGAGAGCACGATAACATATGTAGGTATAGCTATAACTGAGCTTGTTAGCTATACATATAGTAAGAGCGTGTTTCAAATGAAGATAGATATATTCAGCAGGCTGAGGTAACAACTTTAAAAATTTCGATTTTTCGGAAAAGATGACAATATTCGCCAAAAATTCTTTTGAGACAAGTCTTATTAACATTAAAATAAAGGTGTATGCCAAATTTCAGACTGAAAATCGAATTCCGCTTTTCTCAAGTTTATCCAAAAAAGTTCGATTATCGACAACAAGAAACAACTTTCATCACTTGTTGCCAACAAATGGATAAACATTTTTGAAAAACATCCGGCCATACGATAGCACATGTTATAAACTATGCTCTCCCCGAATTTTAAGTGGATCGAACGAATAGATTTCGAGATACGACTTACACCGTTTTATAAAACATACTGTCAAGAAAAACGCAAAAAAAAAAGGTAAATCGCATAGGGGTGGTTCGCCGTAACGAAAAGGACGATCTGACCCTTCACAAAAATCGTCATAACTCGGTTAATGTTTTTAATTGTGACAAAATATTTGTTGCAAATTGATGTTAAGATCTCAGGCTATAAAACTATCCAATAAAAAAATGTATTTCTAAATTTCATCCATCGTCATGCGAAGGATGTCTATCTAATTTGCACCAAAAAATTCTGCTACTAACTTCGAACATCATGGAATATCAAAGCACCGAAACAATTCGAGTAGCTGAAGGATAACACGTTCCAAATAAATCGTGGAATTACACCTTAAAAAAAAATGAGATATAAAAAATATCGTCTACTTTTCCGCCGACAATTTTTTTCCAATTGAACATTACAGCAATGTTTGAGTATAGTTTCGCGACAATCAATAAAATTTTTCTGATTTTAGGAGGTTACATTTTTTTACGAAATATCTTCACGGCGTAACTTTCTCAAAATGAAGAATGTAGTTACTGAACGAAATGAATTAATTTAATTTAGGATGAATTTCGAAAAAAGTATTTTGAGTACGACCGAATTAAAAAAAAAAAGCGTCCATGTCACAAGCGATTTCTAAATTTCAGCGTATATCCTCGCGGACGAAGGCTACGATGTATGGATGGGAAATTCACGCGGAAATACGTATTCCCGAGCGCACGTAAATCTTTCGAGCGAGGAGAATGAATTCTGGGATTTTTCATTTCATGAAATGGGGGTTTACGATTTACCAGCTACGATAGATCATATAATCGCTAATACCGGCGAGAAGAAAATCAATTATATCGGCCATTCGCAAGGTACAGCCTCGTTCTTCGTGATGCTATCCGAGAGGCCCGAGTACAACGTCAAGATCCGCCGATTCGTCGCATACGGGCCGCTCATTTATGCCACTCAAGTGCGCAGTCTGCTCATTCGATTTTTCTCCAAGATTTCTCCGACACTACACGTACGAAAATTCGATTAAAAACTTATAAGAACTCATCTCTTTTCTTAAAAACATAAAAAAAAACATAACCGTGGTGGTCAAATATCGAGACGAAAGATTCAAATATTTTATTATTTCGAGTATTCGTTAATTCGATAAAATAAATCATTCGCAAAATAAGCAAATATTTAATTAAGCGTGAATAACATTATGAATGATAATACATTTTTTATAATATCAGTAGAGTAGTTTGTTTTCCAACGTCATAATAATTTCTTCCGATCGTTAACGAATTGAAACTTCTTTATTCACAAATGCAAAATGTTTTTATTATAAATTATATATTTACGTAACAACAAGTTTAAAATTAAATAACATGGACCGATAGTTTGAATTTTCACTGCAGAACAAAGAAAAACAGAAACTGCTTTAAATATGCAGGGACAAAATATTTAATAAATAAAAAAAAAGTAACGAGAATCAAGAAAGTTTTTTTTTTCATTTTCAGCAAGCCTCACAATTGGTGAACATCCATGAGTTCTTGCCGACTAATGCCCTGCTGACGAAAATCGGTAGAGACGTTTGCGAGACGAAAACCCTTTATCAGGTCATTTGCAGTAACGCGTACTTCATGGTGACCGGCTATGATTCGGAGCAGATTGACAAGGTGTGAATGAGAGTTTAATGACTACAGTTCACGAACATCAATATATTTAAACCAATTAAAATCGATCGTTCTCTTTTTTTTTCATTTACGCAGTCGCTGGTGCCGATTATCTTGGGACATTTGCCAGCTGGAAGTTCGATTAAGCAATTGGTTCACTTCGGGCAAGAATTCAATTCGAGTGAGTCCACGTATTTGTATAAAAAAAGTTTTTTTTTGTACACAAAAACTGCGCCGTTGTTAAAAAAAAAAACATTAATTTAAATCATTAGAAAGAATTAATTGTAGACGCGAAATCGTGATGTTTTCTTCGAAATAATGACATTTTTTTTCAGAAAAGTTTCGCAATTTCGACTATTACGATGCGAGCAAAAATCGCGCTAAATATGGTACGGACGAGCCGCCCGAATACAAAATCTCAAACGTCGAAATTCCGGTTGCAATTTTCTACGCTGACAACGATTGGCTCGCGGATTCGAGGGTAAAGATGTTTCTCGAATTTCTCGGAACAAGAAGAATTTTTGCGATTTTTATTTTCTCAATTTTTCGCATTTGACATTCGCGTATCCTTTTTCATTATTGAATTTCCGAACTACCCACACGTGATTTTGTTTCCAGGATGCCGAGAAACTTGGGGCGGAATTGCTGAACGTGGAGTTGCATAAAGTGCCGATGGAACTTTTCAATCACGCCGACTTTATGTTCGCGATGGACGCACCGATCCTCGTCTATTATCCGACGATCGAGTATTTGCGAAAGTCGATTGACGAAACTCCGTGATTCCTGTAAACAATTGGCCACGGCGTCGAGATAAACGAGACAGCTGTTTTTACGTTGACAAAAATTGTGCTTGGCTCAAGGTTTCCCGAAAATAAAGGAACAGTGTTCTGAAAAAACAACCTTTTAGAAAAAAAAAAACAGCTTTCCAAAAATAAAACCGTTTTCTGTGAGAAAAAAATTGTACCAAAAAAATGAAACCATTTTCCATGAATAAAAACTGCTTTCTAAAAACAAAACCGTTTTCTATGAAAAGAAAAACTTTTTTCTGCCACATCCGGAAGGGATGAGAATATAAAACTCTCGTTTCCCTCTTTCTTTCCTATACCTGGAGCAATATCACGGGATGGGGGTAAAAAGGGAAATGTGCGAGATGGGGTTTAAGGCCGGATCCTGAATTAGAAGGTCCAAAAAATCGATTTTTTTTTAATGGTTTAAATCTATTCCTGATGTATCTAAGAATGTCTAGACAAAGTTTTATAGCCCAATTCGAAATATTTCCAAAGATACAGCACTGAACGTAGTGGAGTGTCGAGCAGGTATACGGGCGCTCGGGCAGTTAGGGCGCCCGTTTTCTCGAGTTTTCGTTTTTACGATTTTTCTAATTTGGCGTATTTGATTACAAAAACACTAGAAGTCCAATCGAAACAAACCAAAGCTTGTTCGCTTCAGTATCGTTTTCTTTTCTATTTGAACTAAAAACATTGTCGAAAAAAAAATTCTTAACAATTTTTTTAGCAAGGTGAAATAATTTTTTTTTTCACAAAAAGCACATTTTCTACTTCAAACCCGAAAAAACATTCAAATTTCAAATTTTTTTTCGTTTTTTTTAGTTCATATAGAAGAAAAATATGTCACAATTAAAATGGTTTTTGGTTTTTTTGTTTCAGATAAAAATTACGAGCTCCATTTGTCACGCCGCATGGAAACAGCAGTAGCCCGAATGTGCATGAAAATCGGTTGCCTGTTGATATTTTTCTTTAAAAAAAATTGTTTTCTTATGTTCAGACATGTAATAAAATAATCTGAAAATTTCGCTAAACTTGCTTTTTTTTTACCCGAAAAAAATTCCTCAAAATATCGATTTTTCGAACCGGCTAATTCAGGATCCCGCCTTAAGGCTTCGAGTGCCTCCGCGGTCAAGAGTTGTGTGAATGATTTTGACAGATGCACGGAGAGAATTAAAACGTAATTTTTTGTCGTGAATTTCACGGTAAAAATTACCGTGATATATTTCAATGTGGTGACAAGTGAGAAAAGCACAATAATTCGTATGCGACAAGTTTTTTTTAACTCACGTTACAAAAAATTTCAAATACGTAGCTAAAATTTTACTATACAAGAAGGGTAGCGCGCACGATAATTTTTACCGAGAGCACAATACATTTTCCTATAACACTCATTAAATTTTATGATAAATCTTAAAATAACTGTTATAAAGACGATACTTTTTTATAGACATTTTCGAAAGGCATAAAATAATAAAATGCACAGTAAAATTTCGCTGATATTATATATTTTTTAAATTTAAGTTTTGCGTATTTTGTTACACATCAAAATTTAATAGAAAATCTGGTAAAATTTTCTACCTGAAGAAGAAATTTTATTTTATTTTCGTGAAAATCTGTGTGTTTACTCAGTAATAATAAGCGAAGTTTCAGGGTTGTCATCTGGTTACCGTTACTGCGCGGTAATTTTTAACATTTAATTCTCTCCGTGTGTAAATACTGTTTACAGGATTTTATTTATTATCTAGTAGCATTCAATTTGGCAGTTGGAAACATAAAGAAATTACAGTTTGGCGGATTGCAAGGGTGATACGGAAAAATATACAGTTAGCTTACATTCGTTGAGTGGCTGTCGCCCGGACTCGGACAGAAGTACCTTCTCTCTAGGCCTGGTACGCTCCTTGGTACAATCGTAATCGACGAAACGCACACACGCTGTATTAACAATACAGCTTTAGATACAACGGAGGTTACTTCGCGGAGATGGAAATGTTGAGTTATTATAAGAAAATGAACTTGGGTTATTCGACGTGGAGCAAATGTTCGTTACGAGATTGAAGTTCATTGGAAAAAGCCTTTTTTCGTTTGAATGATGCTGCGGATTGTTCTCCGCGGATTGGGGACGAAAATTGTATAGGTGTTACATCCTAACCAATATGCAGAGGATACCCTTCCCTCGGTTATTCTCATTATTCTCATTTGCCGTCAGAAGTACATTATATATACAGGGTGGACCACGCAACGTGTGCACCTCTTTTACGACCAAAATATGCGTTGCACAAAAAAATGTTTTATACAAGAGTTACATGGTTTATAAGGCTACACTATGTGGTGCATTTATTTTTTTTATATGTGGAGGCGCTTCGAAGATTTGAAGGTGAACTTTATTTTTTCAAATGGAATGCTATATTTTTTATAGCGTAATATGATAGAGTATCGAATTCTGAGTAAAAAAGTATAGATCTTTATTAGCCCTAGAGTTAATAGCTAACGAGTAATTTCACTTTATTACTTTAAAATTTTCTTCACGTAATATCAAGTTGGAGATTCATTCATTCATTTTCACTTTTATCTTTCTGATAATAATCACGCACAATCACCGAAGGATACTTTAATACTGGATTACAATCATTGAGAAGATTGTGAATCATGATAAGTGTGTGTGATGTGGTAAATGTGTTCATATTGATAAACACTGTGATGTAAACACTGCCATTCAGAAATTTGTAGTAGATTTGAATCTCCAACTTGATATTACGTGAAGAAAATTTTAAAGTAATAAAGTGAAATTACTCGTTAGCTATTAACTCTAGGGCTAATAAAGGTCTATACTTTTTTACTCAGAATTCGATACTCTATCATGTTACACTATAAAAAATATAGCATTCCATTTGAAAAAATAAAGTTGACCTTCAAATCTTCGAAGTGCCTCCACCTATAAAAAAAATAAATGCACCACATAGTGTAGCCTTATAAACCATGTAACTTTTGTATAAAACATTTTTTTGTGCAACGCATATTTCGGTCGTAAAAGAGGTGCTCACGTTGCGTGGTCCACCCTGTATATATTAAGAAATCTAACGTATAATAGCGCAAACTGTGCGTATAACGTACCTCACGCATATACAAAGTAGATCGATATACACTGCCGGCCAAATGTTTGGATACACTAGTCGCAATTTCTTATCGCACTAAAAGTTAGATAGCGGACTCAAAAATAAAGATAATTGAATTTCCCAAGTGGTGTTTTAAAGAGGAGAAGTTTACCTTTATTTTGCCTTTTTAGAAAATTCTCTACGATTTTTTTCGCCCCGGTACACCCTTTTGAACGTGGCCATTTTTCGGCTATTTTTTGGCCTTCGAAAAATAACTGCAAAGTTTGTGGAAAAAATTTTCCCCGGTTTTTTCCATGATAAACTTCAAAAGGATATTCAGGCTTCAAATATTTAATATTTCAACTGCAAATATTCAAAATTTTATCTTCATAAAATTTTAGTATGCTACTTTTGGATATGTATACTTTCGAACAATGTTATAAAGAAAAATCGATTTTTTGAAAATTGTAAATTCAGAAGACGCCTTAATTTTTAATTAAATTCTCGAACGATTAAGCTCATTTCACAATACGTTCGTGTGGGATTTTTTCGCTACTGCTCATGGCAAAGGTCCTTATGATGGTATTGCTGGCACACTCAACAGAATGACTGTGAGAGCAAGTCTCCAATTACCAGTTGATCCTCAAATAACTACACCGTACAAATTATATGAATGGGCTTCCCTACCGAATAATTTCCCAAACATAACGATTAAGTTTTCATCATCGAAATACTACAATAATGCTGTCAACGGACTACGTGGCCGACTTTTGAAAACTAAACTCGGGTGTACTTCCGAAAAGCCCACACCTCCGATTAATTTACAACTTCGTATACTTATGTATTTTGACTCGCTAATCATGAATATGATAGTGAAAATACCCGCAAATTTTATTTTCAAGGTCAAAATAAAAAAAAAGTTTTTTTTTAGTTTTTCTATTTCATTTTAATAAATATTGATCTTAGAGAAAAATATTTCTTATAAGAGTTGTAGCTTATGAATAGACTGATATTTTATGTTCTATACAGGTTTTGTCTAAAACCATTATTTTTCGAGAAAAATGGGATAATGCTCCAATAAGTATATTTTGCTAAACTCTATTAGTTGCGATGTTATCTACTTACGCACTTTACCACGGGGAGTTTGTTTGGGTTTGTTTGTTTGGGTTTGGATTCGAAAGGCTGCACTTTCGAATAGCGGGTGTATGTGCTGTTTGGGCATGTGCATTTTACGTTGTATAGGTATATGTATATGTATATTGTTTGGGGACAAGGTGTCCAACAAACATCCAAGGTGTCCAACAAACCCACCCCAGTGTTCTGAGGTGCCCTCCGCCCACCCCAGTGTCCCACGCACCCCACGATTCCACGCACCTATCCGAGGTGCCCTTCGCCCACCCCAGTGTTCTACGCACCCGACGATTCTACGCACCCATCCGAGGTGCCCTCCGCCGACCCCAATGAACTACACACCCCACGATTCAACATATCCGAGTTTGTTTGGGTTTGGGTTTGTTTTATTTGCGTTTCTTTGGGCCCATATGCAGTAAAGTGCGTAAATAGATAATATCGAAACTAATGGAGTTTAGCAAAATATACTTATTGGAGTATTATCTCATTTTTCTTGGAAAATAATGATTTTAGACAAAATTTGTATAGAACATAAATTATCGGTCTTTTGATGGGTTACAATTTTTGTAGGAGATATTTTCCTCTACGATCAACATTTATTAAAATAAAATAGAAAGACGAAAAAAAACCGCTTCTTTAGTTTTTACCTTGAAAATCAAATTTGCGGGTATTTTCACTATCATATTCGTGATCAGCGAGTCAAAATACATAAGTACACGAAGTTCTAAATTATTCGGAGGTGTGGGCTTTTCGGAAGTTTATCCTTCATTTTAACTTATTTGATCATAGGAAAAAAGCCAAATTTAAAAAAATCAAGAATTAAAACTTTTTTGGGTCACGATAAGTGTTGCGGTAAATAAACGCTAAATTTATCATGTTCTTTTACAAAGAAAAAAAAATTCTAAATAAAAAATGTCGAACTTTGAAATATTGGTGTTTTTTTTTTCAAAAACTAAAAAAATTATATCGCAGATGACTTTGAATATTTTTTAAATATTTTTTTTTTTCATAAAATACATTTCAAAACAAAAAATTTGAAAAAAAAGATCTTATTTGGTGAATTTTTCGGAAAGTCATGAGCCTGTGAAAAAAGACGATTTTTCCAAAAATTTACTGGATATTTGCGATTAAGTAAAAAAAATTGAAAAAAATCACAAGCTTTTTTAGAAGGAACCAATAACATATTTGTCAGCCAAATCAAAAGGAGTTGAGTCTAAAAGTGGCCGATTTGGCGTGGCCCATGCATATGCAGCAAACTCGTACAGGTAGTGCACCGAGCATGCAAGATAAGAAAATCGCACGAGTGTTTTATGAAAAATCTGTGCATACACAATGAACAATGAAAAAGAATTTTCAAAAGTCTCAAAGAGCGCGTCACGCAAACAAAAACCTAATGCAACGTTATTTCTTTCTCGTTCGAAAATATTACATGGATATTCGTTTGCACGGTTTGTCCGATTAGCCTGTCCGTTTATCGGCAGAAAGCCGTATGCGCTATATTGCATATACTTACATCACCCATGCTCGATTCTCGTTCTTTTGACACGTGCCTGACATTGTCCAGCATGACGTTGATCTAGGTATGGGCAGCATTCCTTTCCCCCCTTCCCCTGAACTGTTTTACATCGCTTGGTTTCGCTCGCACAGCTTAGTGCCATGCGAACTGTTATTGTATCATCATTATAAATATATATATATAGACGTATAGTGCCGTTTGCATTTGACAGCTGACACGTTAACGGGTCTGCATATAAGGGGCCCAAAAAGTAGGTTGATTTTCAATATTTTTTTCTGACAGGAGTATTGGGATGAAGAAAGCGGGATTTTACACACAATTAATATATAGTCTTGCCAAGCCAGAGTATTTTTTTTTATTGAAAAAAATTGATAAACAGTGAAGTTATTATTATTAAGAGACAGCGCCGCCATGTCTGCATAGCCAATGGAATATAATCGAAAGTCTCGTCTTTCTTGCAACGAGTGCTAAAAAAAATCATTTAACGTTTACCCGCGTAAAACAAATAAATAAATAATAATAAATTCGAGGTGTTCCCGATCGCGCTAAAATTTGCAGAGTGAAAGATAAACGAAGGAATTTTTTAGATAACCATTGCATCGCCGTCGTCATGATCGGTCCGAGCGCTATCGCGATCGCTGCCATTTTCGGCGTGCTCGTGGAGATGACCCTCGCTTACGGTGCCATCGAATGGATCGACGATTATATCGAAAAACCTGACTCTAAACGGGTACTTTATCAGTTCTTCCGACGAGACTGGCATGAACGAAAAAAAAAACGTGGGCGTGAATTAATCTTCGAACGAGTTGCAATTGAACGTACTTCCGGAATACGAGGTTGAACGTCACGTGTGCCACGACACGCTGCCGAGCCAGCCGGAGGATCTCGCGAACGGCCATGACGAACCGGAAACGCCGTCGAGGGACATCATCATTTACAGAATTCCCGCGGGTCCAAAATCACCAAAGGCCCCCGGGAAAAGGGCCTCTTTTGTTCAACACGGAATTCTATGCAACGCCGAACCCTTCACCGTAAATAAACTCCACATCGCGACAGGTTCGAGGATAAATATCGAAAAAATCAGCGAGGCAGATGTTCACATCCGGTTCGCAAACAAATTTTTTTTTTTAATATTTGTGTTTCAGTGTATTTACTTGTGGACCAAGGATACGACGTTTGGCTTGGGTTGCACAATCTCAGCATGACTGATAATTTAATATCGTATGCAAAATTCATAATTAAGAGGCTATGGTCGCAACAACTATTTATGCATTTCCAAATTACGAACACAAACACCCTGATTAAAATATAATATACTATTGGCGTTTAGTGACTGTATTTTTTTTTGTACTAGCATAATATTATTATTATTATTTCTGTTATATTATATTCAAATAATACAACTATTGTGCAATTGCATAATGACAATAATTGTATTATATCTACAGATATATTATATCTATAGATCATATATAATAATTAAAATGTTTTTATATAATATATGCACAATATGAATAATAGAATATCAATATAATTGTATAAAATATGTATGCCAACAAATCGATGGTCCCGAGCGGGTCTATCTTATCTCGCTCAGACCTTTACGCAGTAGCGTAATTGAAAGGGTCCTAGATGTACTAGCGTAACTCTCGCGTCCTCCGCGAAGTATCGTATCTCGGCAGATCCTGTTCATTCTAACGCATCTCCGGGCGCGCGTGAGATCCATCGTATCTCCCGCAGCCTTAGAACGGAGTATCGTAACTCGCCGACTGCGATATGCTCTATCGTATCTCAGGTGCACCAAAACGTTTCATCGTAAGTCGAAATTTGGTGATTTTTGAAAAACATCACTACTAAGTTCGTTCGAGCTTGAAGAATGCCCAGACAAAATTTTAAATCACTTTGATAATTTTTTGTGCTGTAATTAATTAAAGTAAAACAAGATATCGTATCCCCCCGCGCTCTGAAAGTTCCATTCTAGTTTCTACTCTATCGTAAGTCGTCGAAAATCTCGACGACTTACAATGAAAGAATAAGTTATGTAACGATAACAGTTATAAGTATGTTATTATTATGACGTGAATGGAAATAATATAATAATTCATTGATTTAAACAGATAATTAATTAATCATGAAATATAGAAAAATAATAATCGTAATGATATTATTAACACCTTTTGAGATTGGGCGACACAAGAATTGTATTACGGTTATCACTATATCTATTCGTTTGAAAATTGACTGAGATTTCGCGATTTTATTTGAAACAAAAATTGATTACCAGTTACAAGATATTTTATTTTTAAATTTTATTCCGAAAACTTTACATAGTATGAAACAATTTCATTAGAAAAAAATATGCATTAGGTATATCTCTACAAGCAGCTATTTTTCATACAGTTCCATACAAATTATTAGCATACATACATGTGCTAATAATTCGAATGAAAGACCTTTCGTCGAAGCATGACGGCTGTCAGGGGGAAGGCCTACCAAAGACCTTTCGACCGAAATATATGATGAATATTATGATAATAGTATATTATGTTTCTATTTTCACAACGCTTTTCATGTCTAAAAAATATTCTGCTTATAATGCGCAATATTTAGACATAAATGTTGTGATGATTCAGTGACATTTTATTTTTGAGAACGCGAAACTTTCAAACCGCGTTTACTGAAAACTTGCGATTCGTAGATACGATGAAACGTTTTGGTGCATCTGAGATACGATAGAGCATATCGCAGTCGGCGAGTTACGATACTCCGTTCTAAGGCTGCGGGAGATACGATGGATCTCACGCGCGCCCGGAGATGCGTTAGAATGAACAGGGTCTGCCGAGATACGATACTTCGCGGAGGACGCGAGAGTTACGCTAGTACACCTGGGACCCTTTCAATTACGCTACTGCGTAAAGGTCTGAGCGAGATAAGATAGACCTGCTCGGGACCGTCGATATATTTTATACAATTATTATATATCATTTACTACAATTATAATTATTTTGATGAATATAACATTTATACATGTAATTATTGTTATATAAAATATGTATGTGGCTGTGTGTCTGTGTGTGTGTAAGCGCGTGCGCGTACGCGTATCTGTGCGCGCGTGTTTGTTTATTGTAACGGGTCACTCCGTATTACATTCAATTTATAGGAACCGGGACTCGACTAAGCAGCAAATTAATTGAGGCCTTTTTAACGCATACAAGAAGTTGTGAGTTTCATTATAAACTCCTTCTTCTGTTTGTGTGAATTATGTGTAATCGTCTGTACATTAAGATTTGCCACTGTTCCTTTTTTTTCGATAAGTTTTCGATAAGTTCTCTTACGTTGCACGGCGTTTCAATGATCTTTTTCTCAGAATTTTAACCTACTTCATGATAGCCGCGTTCAGCCTCAACTTGCATATGTGTGTTTGTGATGTTCGTGTGTGTATCGCTTTCGCCGTAGATACAAATTTTGTTTTTACGTGTGGTGATGTACGGTTTGGGTGCGTGCATATCTGTAAGTCGCCTTCGTCGCTGATTACGTGTTTATTTGTTTATATACCACAACCATGAATTCGTCACTTTTTCGTGCGTGTAAACGCTCGAGAAAAACGCGTTTGAAGTTTATACTATGGAAAACTCTTACCTAAACTCAATCGGCAATTCCTGCACCGTACAAAATCCCTTCTGATTGCTCATCATCGTCGATTTCTTCAAGTCTTGCTTGCTTTCATTTGGTTCTGGTCTCTTTTGAGCACTCAGAACTGCAGCGGTTTGCAGAGCGAACACGCTCGTCATCGCGATTATCGGCGAATCCGATGGCGATCGGGCCGAGTTTGACGCCCATTATTTCCATTATTTTAAGCACTGGACGAAATCCTTCATTAAAGACACACGCGGAAACTTTGCAGGCAATGTCTACGATTTTTTTGCCGTTGAACATGTGTTTAGGTGCCATATTCCATACGCAGTTGTTAAAACTTTCATTATGGTTTTGCGTATGGCCACCTATACTTTATACCTATAAAAATACTTAGAGAGCTCGGATTTTCATAAAATTTTGACACAATATTTCTGAATGTATGTACTTTCGAAAACAGTAAAAAAAAATCGATTTTTTTGAAATTTTCAAAGTGGACTTGCCCCTTAAAATAAATACACTGATTGAAATCATTAGAAAGAATTAATTTCTGACACAAAGTCGCGTCTTTTTTCTTCGAAATAATGACATTTGTTTTCAGAAAAATTTCGTAATTTTGATTATTACGATGCGAGCAAGAATCGCGCCAAATACGGGAAAGACGAGCCACCCGAATACAAAATCACAAACGTCAAAATTCCGGGTGCGATTTTTTACGGTGACAACGATTGGCTCGCAGATTCGAGGGTAAAGACGTTTCTCAAATTTCTCGGAGCAAGAGGAATTTTCGCAATTTTTATTGACTCATTTTTTCGCATTCGATATTTGCGTGTCATTATTGGTTTTCTAAATTTCAATTTACGCACGAGTGATTTTTTTCCCAGGACATCGAGAAGCTCGGGGAGGAATTGCCGAACGTGGAGTTGCATAAAGTGCCGATGGAACTTTTCAATCACGTCGACTTTGCGGTCGCGATTGACTCACCGATCCTCGTCTGTCATCCGACGATCGAGTATCTGCGAAAGTCGATCGACAAAACTCTGTGATTCCTGTCAATATTTGGCCACGGAATCAACATAAACGAGACAGCTGTATTTATGTTAATAAAAAATGTGCTTGCGAGGAATAGAAGAAAAAAGACAGATTCATGGCGAAATTCAATAGCGACGAGCATTGGCTGAATGTTTCCTGAAAATTGAGGAATAGTGTTCTCAAAAAACAACCTTTTAGAAGAAAAAAAACAGTTTTCTAAAAATAAAACCATTCCCCGTGAAAAAAACTGTTCCCTGAAAATAAAATCTTTTCTACGAAAAAAAACTGTTTTTTAAAACAAAACCGTTTTCTATGGAAAAAAAACTGTTTTCTAAAGAAAGAGAAGAATTTCCATGAAAAATAAACAGGTTGAAAAAAAAGATTTTCAAAGAAACAATAAGAGAAACATTTTTCTAAAACGAAAACATTTTCTAAAAAAAAGACCCAGTTTTCTATGGAAAGAAACGTTTTTCGCTTTTCTTCCGACAATGACCTGGTGAATTGAAACTAGTGCTTTTGGGTACGCAAAGTAAATGTTAAAATAAGTATGTAATAAAAGTTTCAGCCACGGGAAATGGTTTTTTCAACTGTATTTATTCATTTTTTTACTTTATATACTGTAACTATTGTATATTTATTTCTGCCGCGTTATGTTTTTATTATATCTTAAGATCCATGTGCTCGCGGTCCGAAGGGCCGTTTTGAGGGAAGTTTTAAGGTGGTATTACATTCCGGTATAAAATACCGGATAAAAAAAAATTCGGGTGTATTTCCGAAAAGTCCATACCGCCGATTAATTTAGAACTTCGTGCCTTTATATATTTTGACTCGCTGATCACGAATATGATAAGAGAAATACCCGCAAATTTGATTTTCAAGGTCAAAACGTACAAAAACTGTTTTTTTTAAGTTTTTCTATTTTATTTAAATAAATGTTGATCTTAAAGAAAAATGTTTTCTACAAAAGTTGTAACCCGTAAAATGATTGATCTTTTATGTTCTATACAGTTTTGATTTAAAACCATTTTGTTTCGAGAAAAATGGGATAATGCTCCAATAAGTACATTTTTCTAAACTCTATTAGTTTCGATATTATCTACTTACGTACTTTACCACGGGAAGGTTAGAGTTTAGTCTTCAAAGTGCATGTTTTTTTGCTTTTTTTGTATTTTTTTAATTTCAAATTTTTTAATTTTAATTTTAGTTTAAAATTTTAAATAAAAAAAAAATGGAAAAAATGAAAAAAAAATGGAACGCCCACCCTAGTATTCTACGCACCCTACGATTCCACACCCCCATCCAAGGTGCGCTGCGCCCACCCCAGTGTACTACGTACCCCACGATTCCACATATCCGAGTTTGTTTGGGTTTGGGTTTGCTTTGGCCGACATTGGCGTTTGTTTGGGCTCGATTTATTTGCGTTTGTTTGGGCCCGCACGCAGTAAAGTGCGTAAGTAGATAATATCGAAACTAATGGAGTTTAGCTAAATATACTTATTAAAGCATTTTCCCATTTTTCTCGAAATATAATGGTTTTAGACAAAACCTGTATAAAACATAAAAGATCAGTCTTTAAATAGGCTACAACTTTTATGGGAAACATTTTTCTCTAAGATCAACATTTATTAAAATAAAATATAAAAACTTAAAAAAAAACAGTTTTTATGACCTTAAATACAGTTAAAAAAAAACCATTTGCCGTGGCTGAAACTTTTATTACATACTTATTTTAATATCTACTTTGCGTATCCAAAAGCACGAGTTCCATTTCAGTAGGTCATTTTCGGAAGAACATCCACGTTTTTCAAATGAAAGAAACAGATTTTCGGAAAAAACCTACCTATTTATTTAAATGAAAAATAGTTTTTTAAAATAAAGAAATCCTATCCCAAAAATGTTTCCTAAAACTAAACATTTTTTTATACAAAAAAAAGTGTTTCAAAATGAGGAATACTTTTCTAGAACAGATTTTCCGAAAAGCAACAGTTATCTAAAAAAAGGAACAGTCTCCCAAAAAAAAAGATAACAGTCTCAAAAGAAAAACCATTCTTGGAAAAAAACAACAATGGCGACGCTGTTCGATTTTGTTTTGCGATGTTCGTTACTCGGTGAGTCACTTTATTATTACTTCAGCAGTCATTTACCGACCTGCGGTAGACACGAGATTAATTCTGTAGACACGAAATTAATTCTCAACCGTGCAAAAGATTTCCTATCGTATCATCGTTGCGAAAAGAAAAGTAACCGAATTTGCCGACATAGCGAGGAGATCGATGGGGCGAGATTGCCCGAATATTCGTTGGGACGAACCATCCTTCGTGACCCAAGGGAGATCTTGTCTCGCGGTTGCGGACAATCAATCGTCAATTGTTCAGCCACGCTTGCAATTTTTTTTCTACATTCAAGTACGAATGTACCAGATTAAATTAGATAAAAACTAATTTACAGGTTAGATAATGTTTATTCGTGTTCTAGGACGAAACGTCCTCCGGCATACCCTCCTCTTTTGATTGTGCGAAGCACAATGATGAAAAAATGACTGTATAAACGAAATGGAAATAAAATTAGAAACGCAAATGAACGAAATGGACTCATTAAAACATGGAAATAAAATAAATCGCAAATGTACCAGGATAAAGCAGTTTGTCCACCTGAGAGTACATTCTGATATTTGCTCTCGAGAGTACTCTCACGACTGTTTCCACGGGAGAGCATTTTTCTTCGAGTTTCACTTCTCCCGAGTAGTTCAGACAGTAGCCGGAGAGTTGCTGTCGTAGATTGCTCTCAGAGCCATGTCCACTGGAGAGCGTCTGAAACTTACGAACGTCATGTCAGTAGCATACGAAATTGCTTCTGATAAACAACGAGTTGTCGCAGCAATAATAGCTATTCGGATGTTGAATAAATTATTGCTGTTTTTTTCGTGAAAATGAATGCTTTATTTTTTAAATTAGTTGAAAAAATGTCACTGAAAGTATTGTCCATCGCTAGCCAACTACTTTTTCCCATCTTACTGGCAGTATTCTAGTTGCACGTCAGAAAAACGACACGTCTTTTGGGGCTATCCAAGAGTCGACCCATTTTTTGACATTTCATAAGAATGGAAGTGCTGTTCAGCCAGGCCATATATGTCATCGATCGGAACAAGTGATAACCGGAAGGGGCAATGTCTGGTGAATACGGTGGGTATGGGGTAGGACTTCCCATTTAAGCGTTTCCAAGTAAGTTTTCACCGGTTTTGCAACATATGGCCGAGCGTTGTCATGCTGTAAAATCACTTTTGTCGTATCCTTGCTCGTATAGCGGCCGTTTTTCCTTTAATGCTCGGCTCAAACGCTTTAATTGTAGTCGATAGCGATCCCCCGTGATGGTTCGGTCGGTTTGAGCAGCTCATGATAAACTACACCCAGCTGATACCACCAAATGCAGAGGAGAAGCTTGGAACCATGGATATTCGGCTTTGCCGACGATGTTGATGCATGGCCGGGCTTACACCACGATTTTCTATGCTTAGGGTTATCTTATTGTATCCATTTTTAATCGCCACTCACGATACGATGCAAAAAAATCTTTCCTTTTCTGCCGATGAAGCCGCTGTTCCCACGTGAAAAAACGCCGTTCGACGTCTCTCGGCTTCAACTCGTACGGCACCCAATGTCCTTGCTTTTAAATCATTCCTAATACGTTCAAACGTTTCGAAACTGTTGTGTGATCAACTCCTAAAGGAAATTGGGTTCCATATGAACTGAAGCCGAGAAACGTTGAACGCCGATTTTGCACATATGAAATGCTGCTTGCCAGGCATAAGCGAAAGGGTTTTTTGCATCGTTTAGTCACTGGTGATGAAAACTGGATCCACTACGATAACCCAAAGAAGAGGAAATCATAGGGACCACCTGGCCATGCTTCAACATCGACAGCCAAGCCGAATATTCATGGAAAAAAACTCATGTTGTGTATTTGGCGGGATCAGCTTGGTGTCGTGTATTATGAGTTGCTCAAACCGAACGAAACCATTACTGGGACTCTCTACCGAACACAATTGAGCCAAGCACTCAAGAAAAAACGCACCCGATACTACTTCAGTCACGACAAAATTATCCTCCTGCATGATAATGCTTGTCCATATGTTGCGGCGCCGGTCAAAACCTACTTGGAAACACTCAATTGAGAAGTTTTACCCCACCCGCCGTATTCACTAGACATTGCTCCCTCTGACTATCATTTATTTCGATCGATGACGCACGGCCTGTCTGAGCAGCACTGAAGTGCTGCTATGATACCTATGATCTCATATGATACATCATATGAAGTGCGCATATGATACATCATATGAAGATACCAAAAATTGGGTCGATGTGTGGATAGCCTCAAAAGACGAAGTGTTCTTTCTACGTGGTATCCATATGCTGCCAGAAAGATAGCAAAAAGTAGTGGCTAGCGATGGACAATACTTTGAATACATCATAAAGTACCGTTCTTTCACAATAAATGCCCAATTTTTGATAAAAAACGGCGGAGAGTTATTTGTACTCCCAATAGTTGTTCCGACCATTGCAAAAAAAAAGATACACCGAAGGGACGAGTCATTCCAGGTACTCCGATACAATTGAATCGTGATGCAATTATGGAAATCACTCCATTTTGCAATTCTCTGTTGCGCTATTCATCACATTTTACATTCCAATGCATTGGATTTTTTTTGTACGTACTCTTCGATTAATTCACACGTGTCTGCTTTAGTCCAACTGCGTAGTGCCATGGCCATAATTCTGAGAGTACTGTCGTAATACGAGCTAGGTTCGAATCTTTGTAAATGACTATCAGATAGCGTGTTTCAACTTGTTTACTTGAGAGCAAGCTCTCACGCGTCTACTATCGGTGAGTCCGACGTTGCTTGCCTGCGAGTTACTCTCAAGAGCGTGTCCACTGGCGAGTAGTGCTCTCGAGAGCGACTTTCGAGAGTTTTACTCTCATCTGGGCAGGCACCTTGACGAATAAGGAATGAGAGTGCCAAATATCACGGAGGATAACAAAAATAATGCAAAACAGGAATAAAACAAAAAAAGGATATAAAATAATTGGAACGTTATTATATTTTATAGAAAGAGGGTTTTATACCTCTATAAATGTGAACACATGTAAGGGAGAGACGGGGTACCCGGCCAAATACTCGATCTGAATGAATCAATGACGTTCATTCTGGCATCATACGATGCGCTGCCATGAAAGCCATCAGCTGCTCGCGTGTCATCGCTGCAGAATGCACGCGTATCGAGTGATGAAGAGAAAGCTGATTGTTTTGTATACTCTTTGTCATTTTAAAATTTGGTTCCGGCTGTGACTGCGCTTTGTCAATTAAGGGGTTACGTGGGGTTGAAAATTAAAAAAAATCCATTTTTTTAAATTTTATTATCTGATAGTACAATATGTGTAGAATATTGTCCCAAAGTTTTAAGTCAATCGGAGTAAAAGCCTAAGCGAGAGAGCCTTTGGGAATTCCCCCCCGTTGGAAACGACCGGCCGGGAGCGACGCAGGTATACGCATTTTTCTCAAAACACTATTTTTGAAATCGGTGGACACGATTTGTAAAAACTAATGCACCGATCTCATTGAAATTTTGCACACTTCTTTAAAATAACATTGACTAGTGATTGAACGAAGGTTTTTTTTTCGATTAAAACTAATTTTACAAGGCTATACGTAGTGTAAATTTTACTAAAAATTGAACTATTTTGCATACAACTCTGCCAAAAATTCAAATTTCAATTTTTTAAAGAATCCTTCGTTCAATCACGAGCTATACTTATCTACTAACAAAAAAAAATTGGTTTTTTAATTTCAGATAAAGCTACCATGAGTTATCCTGACCACCACGAGGGCACTTTTTTTTAGGGGTCTGCGGAAACCAGGTGCCACCGGCTGAATTTCCCAAATTTTTGGATGGATTTTTTTTTAAATATTGTTGAATTCTTGCTCTTTTATGTGCTCAACATTTTAAATAAAATAATTTAAAAATTATATTTAAAAAAAAATATAGAAAATATACTTTTTTTTACTTCGAAACCCACGAAACCCCTTAACGCTAGATGGTGACGTGCTGTTACTATATGTAATATATTCAATGTAGAATCAGGTAAGAACTTGCTATTTGATACGTTGCGCATCGTTATTTTATTATAAATATTTGATTGGCAAAATATACGGTGGGGCAAGATGGGGATTTACCACCCCATCTTGCCCCATAGTAGTTGGGACACAGGATTATTCAGTTTTTTGTGATTTTTATGTTAATTTTCAGACAGCATGTGTATTATTACATTTAAATAATCTTATTTTTAGAAAACTGTGTGCTGGGCATAGCTTTTCTTCTAGGGTGGTGCGGAATTATAAACGCAAGACGGAGAGGGGAACATGGTTCGAAGAAGCCATGCGTCAAGCAAGAAATGAAAAAGAAAAAAGCTGAATTAAAGAAAAAGAACACTGCTCATGTCTGGGCGCTTTACCAGCCCGAATAAAGTCACTTCTTTAGGTGTAGTGTGATCGGGAAATAGTGTACCCCATCATGCCCCCGGGGGGACCCCATCTTGCCCACAGTATGGGGCAAAATGGAAAGATCTTCCTTTTTTTTGTTTTTAATTTTTATTTGATATAGTTATCACTCGAATGTTCCTAATATTACCAAATCTTGTAAGACTGATTATTGTAGGTTGACTCAGAAATAAATACGATTATGTGACTAAAAATATGAGTTTTATTGAGCTTCAAACCTTAAATACCCCGTCTTGCCCCTCTCTTCCCTATATACTTTTAGTGTTCGGAATAATAGTAACACAATTACATCCTACAGAAAGGGGCCCTCGTACCTATCATTAATCGAGCCATTCTGTATATATATACAGTACTGAACAAAAAAAGTATGCACTAGTCGAAATTTCTTATCGCACTAAAATTTACATAGCGGACTTAAAAATAAAGGTAATTGAATTTCTCGAGTGGCATTTTAAAGAGGACAAGTTTACCTTTATTTTGCTTTTTTAGAAAACTTTCTATGATTTTTTTTTCACCCCGGTGCGCACTTTTGAACGTGGCCATTTTTCGACTATTTTTTGGCCGTCGGAAATTAACTGCAAAGTTTATGGAAAAAAAATTTCTCGGTTTTTTCCATGGGAAACTTAAAAAGAATATTAAAACCGACATTTTTATTTTTTAGAAAGTCTCGTACGATTTTTTTTCGCCCTAGTATTGCATTTTTAGCTAAAAAAGACATGTTTTAGAAAAAAAAGGCGTCATCGAAGAACTATAGGGTTTCAGGGGAAATGTCAAGAGGGTAAAAAGTTGCATGGGTGCACACTGGAGTGGCTACAATTTTTTCAGAATTTTTCTTGGACATTTTGTTTACCATTTTTGGTTGGAACTTTGATGAGTGGAAAGGCTCCACTCGGGAATTATGTGGTCTAGGACAATTAAGAAAGGAAATTTGTTTACATTTTCATTTACAATTAACTACAATTTTTCTAGATGTTTTTTTTATTTTTGAAAATTAAAATAAAAAAATGAAATTGAAAAAATCGAAAAAAATTCTAAAAAAAACTGTTATTAATTAAAAATGAATATGTAAACAAATTTCCTTTCTTAATTGTCGTGGACCCCATAATTCCCAAGTGGAGCCTCTCCACTCATCAAAGTTCCAACAAAAAATGCTAAAAAAAATGACCAAGAAAAACTCTGAAAAAATTCTAGCCACTCCAGTGTGAACCCATGCAACTTTTTACCCTCTTGACATTTCCCCTGAAACCCTATAGTTCTTCGATGACGCCTTTTTTCTGAAACATGTCTTTTTTAGCTAAAAATGCAATACTGGGGCGAAAAAATATCGTACGATATTTTCTAAAAAATAAAAGTGTAGGTTTTGATATCCTTTCTAAGTTTACCATGAAAAAAACCGATGAAAAAAATTTATACAAACTTTGCAGTTAATTTTTGACGGCCAAAAAATCGCCGAAAAATGGTCACGTTCAAAAGTGCGCACCGGGGCGGAAAAAAATCGTAGAGAATTTTCTAAAAAAGCAAAATAAAGGTATACTTGTCCTCCTTAAAACGCCACTTGGGAAATTCAATTACCTCTATTTTTGAGTCCGCTATGTCACTTTTAGTGCGGTAAGAAATTTCGACTAGTGCGTACTTTTTTGTCCAGTACTGTATATATATATATATATATATATATATATATATATATATATATATATATATATATATATATATATATATATGACAAAGGCAGCCTTTTGCGACTCCTGCGCGATGGATGCTGCGTGGTTGGCCCGGCACACGGCCTCCCGTCGACACCCTTCAGTCGAAATCGAAGATCCCTCGGTACCGCACGTATGATCGTCGCCGCGCGCGAATAAATCCTTCATATAAAAGCTTCGCCCGGAAATAATTGTGAGGGGGTTACGATCAAAGGGAAGAGTTTCTCTTGCACGTATGAATATGTAGCTTGATTATATTGAGAGAGAGAGAGAGAGAGAGAGAGAGAGAGAGAGAGAGAGAGAGAGAGAGAGAGAGAGAGAGAGAGAGAGAGAGAGAGCGCGAGAGAGAGAGAGAAGAGAGAGAAGAGAGCCGTGAAGATATAGTGCGCAGGAGCTTACGCGTCCACCCTTCCCGCGCGCGGAGGGTGTCGCGCTCTCCTCAACGAAAATCTCGATGCGCAAACCCTTTTCGACTCAATCGCGAATCGCATTCGGCGGAATATCATAAATTAAAATAGAAATAAAACAAAAAAGAGGAGGAGCGAAGGAACAAAAAAGGATTAGAAAGAAGAAACGAGTTCCGACGGGGCGGGGAAGCCCAAACAAACCCGACCATTCCGGAGAAATGCCAACTGGTCCGAGGACTTGAGGAACATCAGGGAAAAACTTCGAGACCTAGCGTTGGACTGGCGCAATTGGGCTCGTTGGTGGAATATAAGGAAAAAAAATTGATATCGACGACACAGGGCGAGAATTAAGAATTGTTCGAGTGATAATAAAAATAATAGAAAGTAATAGAATAAACGAGAAAGGGCTTCGTTGATGAGAGAAGAATTTTGATTGTTATCGATGAAAAAAGAAAATATACTGACATTAAAGAAGTAAAGAAGGAAGCCATAATTATTTGATAACAATAGAATTTAAAAATTCATGATTAATTAAAGCACTTTTTTTTGTTACTACGACACGAATTACGTTCGTTATTGAATAAAGCATGAAGATAAATAATAAATTGACGTTATGAAGATAAAGCAGCAGAAAGAATAATGCTCAAATAATATCGAAAAAGATAACTCAATAGAAAAGAAATATAAAAAAATATATATATATAAAACGGAGTAAAATTCTCGAATAATATTGAAATAAAATTGAAAAGTCTTATAATATTGAAATAAAATTCAATAAAAATAAATAAAAGGAAAAAATAGTATAATATTAAAATAAAATTAAATGAAAACCAAAAACGAGTAACATCGCAGCCCTGCACCGAGTCAGGAATTTTTCTTCTCATCGATATCGAGAGGCGAACTTGGCGGCTTCTTCCTACGAAAAATAATTGTTCCTCTCGATCGGCAATCCTGGCAATGACGATACGCGGACAGAAGTCGATTCAAAACCTGTGAAATCCAAGTGTTTTGCCGTTTTTTTTTTTTTTCATCGCTATTCAGTGAATCGTCGTGACGTTAATGGACAAGATACAATATCTCGTGTACCTGTCGCAAAATAGAGACACATCTCGTGCGATTCATCCGCAAGGGCAGTGCGGAAGAAGGGGTGGGTCACCCAGAGGGGCTTGGACGAGGGTGGATTAAAACTTGAGGGGATATATATATATATATACAGTGGGTAAAAAAGCATTTTATTTAGCATTTTAGCATTTTATTTATTTTTTCGAAAATTGTTGTCGAACATTTTATTTTTCTTCGTGAAAAAGAAAAATGCTAAAGTATTTTATTTTTTTCGCAGCATAATTTAAAAAAAACACGCGGTGTACAAATACTTTTTTCACCCACTGTATATATATACGTATGTAGAGCAAGACACGAGCCACAGATTCGAAGAGGGCTTTACTCTACTCACCTGATCGATCTCGGAAAGACTCGAGGCTCTCGGGCGTTCGAGGCACTCGAGGAAAATGAGGTCGAACTTGGACGACCCGATGGCCCCAATTAAAAAACACTTTTTGCCTCTTCTTTTTATCGTTCTCGCCTTATGGACAGGTTAGTGCGAATATTCACACACACTTATATAAATATGTATATATTACGTGGATGCGCTCGAAGATTTTCGCAAAAGATATCAAAGAGAAAGAACGTGTGAACAAAATAAAAAAATTTTAAATACATTTTTTTTTATTACAAACATTTATGTTCGCATTATCATAAATATATAAATACGAAAGAAATTTCATATTACAAATTGTACAAAAATCAATTCAAAATTAGAAAATTATTTGCAGTATATGACTTCGTATTATATCGAAGTTCGGTGAAATAGAAATTTGATAGTTCCAATTATTCGAGATATATAAATTCGTATAACACGAAAATCATATAAAATACAAATTTTATAAAACTAACAAGGCTAAAAATGACAATTTGCGCGAATATTTACATTGAACGTGAATAAAAATAATATAAAATACATATTATAGAAAAATAAAAGGTAAACCTCACTTCATCTCTCTTCCTCTCTTTCCCTCTCGCGCGTTCCCTCCCTCTCTCCCGCCCCCGCAAGCTCTTTATTTCACGGCCATTCTCTCTCTTTCCTATCCATACTAAATTCAAAGCATTCTTTTTCCCCTAGAACCGCACATTGCTTTGTCACCAAGAACGAATAAAAGTAATCGGTCTCAGTGGCCCGTGACGCCGGAAGTACAAAAAAAAACGAAATCATTGACCCCCGTGCCGTTTGTTGCTCCGGCAAAACAAAAAACGAAAACCGGCACGATTCCCTATGACAATTATAAGCGCATCTCGAGATCAATTTTATCGCGAAACCATGCCGGAATTTCTTCTCTCCGTTTTATTTCACTCTTTCAATAAAATTGAGACTAATGCGGTCTTTGTGTCCGAAAAATGTGCGAATTCAAATAAATTCTGTATCCAACGTAATTCAGTGTCTTTTTACATTTTTTTTTTCGTTGAAGCGTTAAGACGACAAAGCGTGGCGCGTTAAAGAAAGTCCACTGCGGATGAAATTTACGATTTGCGAGAGGGTTGCGTTACTTTATTGCAGAGCGAGTGGAGCAAGGGTATAAAAATCTCCTGAAAGTTGGGCATTATCGATCGGCAACGATGCCAAGGTCGCATCCTCGTTGCGATATTACCTTGAGTATGATAAATCTCCATTGAGCAATAAAAATTATGCAACCGATGTCAGATACAGTTGACTCGGCTGGACTTGTAAATGTTAAAGTTCATAAAACTCAGCTGATAATACGTTTCTGTAATATATATATACAGTACTGGCCAAAAAAAGTACGCACTAGTCGAAATTTCTTACCGCACTAAAATTTACATAGCAGACTCAAAAATAAAGGTAATTGAATTTCCCAAGTGGCGTTTTAAAGAGGATAATTTTACCTTTATTTGGCTTTTAGAAAATTCTCTACGATTTTTTTTCGCCCCGGTGCGCACTTTTGAACGTGGCCATTTTTCGGCTATTTTTTGGCCGTCGAAAATTAACTGCAAAGTTTGTGGGAAATTTTTTCCTCGGTTTTTTCCATGGGAAACTTAAAAAGAATATCAAAACCGACATGCTTATTTTTTAGAAAGTCTCGTACGATTTTTTTTCGCCCTAGTATTGCATTTTTAGCTATAAAAGAAATGTTTAAAAAAACGGCGTCATCGAAGAACTATAGGGATTCAGGGGAAATGTCAAGGGGGTAAAAAGTTGCATGGGTTCACACTGGAGTGGCTAGAATTTTTTCAGAGTTTTTCTTGGACATTTTTTTTTAGCATTTTTTGTTGGAACTTTCATGAGTGGAGAGGCTCCACTTGGGAATTATAGGGTCCACGACAATTAAGAAAGGAAATTTGTTTACATTTTCATTTTTAATTAACTACAATTTTTCTAGATGTTTTTTTTATTTTTGAAAATAAATTTTTTTTAAATTCTAAAAAATTGTTATTAATTAAAAATGAATATGTAAATCAATTTCCTTTCTCAATATATTATCCTAGACCCCATAATTCCCACGTGGAGCCTCCCCTCTGATCAAAGTTCCAACCAAAAATGCTAAAAAAAAAATGTCAAAAAAAATTCTGAAAAAATGTTAACCACTCCAGTGTGAGACCATGCAACTTTTTACCCTCTTGACATTTCCTCTGAAACCCTGTAGTTCTTCGATGACGCCTTTTTTTATAAAACATGTCTTTTTTAGCTAACAATGCAATACTGGGGCGAAAAAAAATCGTACGAGACTTTCTAATAAACATAAATGTAGGTTTTAATATCCTTTTTAAGTTTATCATGGAAAAAACCGAGGAAAACATTTTCCACAAACTTTGAAGTTAATTTTCGACGGCCAAAAAATAGCCGAAAAAAGGCCACATTCAAAAGTGCGCACCGAGGCGAGAAAAAATCGTAGAGATTTTTCTAAAAAAGCACAATAAAAGTAAACTTGTCCTCTTTAAAACGCCACTTGGGAAATTCAATTACCTTTATTTTTGAGTCCGCTATGTAAATTTTATTCCGGTAAGAAATTTCGACTAGTGCGTACTTTTTTTTGTCCAGTACTGTATATATACATATAAAATATAATATATACACATTGTATATATTATATTTTTATTATTAATTATATAAATATATATATATAATATCGATTAATTAATAATATATTATATTAATATATGCGTGTATGTGCGTATACGCGAGGTTTTTCTTTTCTTCCGACAGTATCTCCTCCGTTTTCTTTCTCTCGTCACGCGTGTAACGCATAAATCTAAGATTGCGAAAGTGGCATTCAGCCCAGGAGTATTATTTTTTTTGTATTTCAATTGAGGTAGATTGATCAAATTGGTAAGAGAGATAGTGAGAGAACATCCGTGACTCGTGACAGGTCTTAAATTTTTGCGCTCTTGCAGATTTTGCCTCATGTGCAACCATGAATAAATGCAACTAAAAATAAAGAGAGCTTGGAAAACTGTTGACAAGTTAATGGGATTTTTTTTGTTCGTATAAAAATGGAAAAAACGTAGTTGTTATTCAGGTACAGGATTTTAGCGGGGTATTTGTTGAATTCGTATTGTGGTGATCTCTTTTTTGTGATTTTTTTATATGTTTGTCTTTCTCTCGGTCGGACGACTTTTTCCGTCCAAATTTTTCTCATGAATTCTTTAATCTCTCTCTAAATTTGGCTCTGTCATTTTTTTAGCGATTCAGAAATCGCGCTCTCTTTCTCTCTCATTATTATTACTATTATCGTGATTACTATTATGTTACGTTTATTATTGTTATCATTACTTTCATAAACCCAAACGTTAATTACGTTTGTTGCATTATCATCGTAATTGGTATGGTCGCTTATAAATTATATTGTATTGTTTGAAGATCCGAGGCATAATGAATTTAATCAACTAATCAATCAATCTTTCTTTTTCCTGCGAGCAATGCCTAACCCTCACTCACCCCTACGCATTTTCAAATCTCTCTCTCTCTCTCTCTCTCTCTCTCGCTCTCGCTCCCGCTCCCGCTCTCGCTCCCGCTCCCGCTCCCGCTCCCGCTCCCGCTCCCGCTCCCGCTCCCGCTCCCGCTCCCGCTCCCGCTCCCGCTCCCGCTCCCGCTCCCGCTCCCGCTCCCGCTCCCGCTCTCTCTCTCTCTCTCTCTCTCTCTCTCTCTCTCTCTCTCTCTCTCTCTCTCTCTCTCTCTCTCTCTCTCTCTCTCTCTCTCTCTCTCTCTCTCCCTCTCTCTTTCTCTTCTCGCCCTCTTTCTTTTGCGCGCTCTCTCCATCCGGCGCGTTTTGTCCCACAGGGTGTGTGCAGCACGGAGTATATCGATTGGCCCCAAAGCGCAGGCGTTAGCGTGGTGAATGAAAACTCCTTACGCCCCCGCACTGTCTCAAGTCATTCATGGGCTGCTGGTGACCGTCCGATGGGTTTCCCAAATCCATTATCCATTTCGCCTCCTGGGCCCACGCCGTCGAATTACAACTTTCTTCGCACTCCCCCCCGTGCCCGAAGCCGCGGCTATAACCGAGATCGATTCACCGGATCTTTAATTTACTCTCCTTTCCGCGAGAAAATACGAATACATCTGGATACTTTAGTCCTTCGCCCCCCCCCCCTTTCGCCCCACCCATAGGCTGCACCACATTTTTTATTGGGTTTCGTGATCTCTCAGTCTGCCCATTGTTATTCACGTCAGTCAAGTCTCAACAACAATTTATATAAATGTGGATATATATACAGGGTGTCCCAGGACGGAATGTCATCCCTGAAAGGGGGGTTGGGGTTGAAATTCTGAGTCGATTGATATAAGCATGTATGGTTCCCAGATCAACCCCTGAATTATTATTAATTTTTAAAGACGGGTCAATCAGGCGCGCCCGATGAGCGTGCTCACGTCGGTGAGCGATACGCGCGTGTAGTGGTGCCTGGTGGAGCGGTGCTCCGCCAGATATCAGTACACGCGCCTGATTGGCCCGTCTTTAAAAATTAATAATAATTCAGGGGTTGATCTGGGAACCATACATGCTTATATCAATCGACTCAGTATTTCACCCCCAACCCCTCATTTCAGGGATGACATTCCGTCCTGGGACACCCTGTATATACAAGGTGTACCATTTAAGTTCACACGACGAAATATCTCGAAACCGATGCATTAAAAAAATATATTTCAAGCAGAAGTTCCATAGTTTCAAGCAACCATAGGGATCGATATTTTTTATTTGATGGCAATTCTCAAGGTCAATTCAAAACCAACTGGAATTGGTTTATATATGGTTTCATATTGGTTTTCATATGAAAAACTCAAGTTTTTCATATAAAAACCAATATTTTTCATTTCAGAATGATTTTTCTCGTAACAGGATACGTCACCTTTGTCTGAAACTTTTTTTTTATTCGACTTAAATTTTGTCAGATATTTTCATTTTTATTTTGTTAATATTTTGTACGGATTTATTATGGGTATCTGTTTGGTTGAATATTTAAAATATCTTAAACAATTGAAGTCAAAGAGAACAAAGTTACCTATTTTTGTATGGAAAAAATGATTCTGAAATAAAAAATATTAATTTCCATTTGAAAAAATTAAAGTTGACCTTGAAATAACTTCGAAAATTGCTACGAAAGGAGAAAAAAACCAGAGCGCTAATTTTTCCTTCGTAAAAGTATAAAACTTTAGTTTGAAACAACTTCTCCTAAAATGCATCCTTCTCGGGCTTGAATAGTACACCCCATTAATAATATTATCTATTAACATGTTATAAATCTCCGATTCAATCGCTATCTTATTTATCCATGCAGACATAATTATTACTTTCGAATCGATTAATCCTCGAATTTCTGGTGATTTTATGAACACAAACATATATATTCATTACCCTCGTACAGCTATAAAAAGCCATGAAGTTCTACAAAAAAAAAACCAATAAAAGAAAAAGTGAATCTTTCTAAGCTCCATCAAGCAGCCCATAAAACAAATGAAAAATCCCCACGAAACGAAACCACCCTACAAGCAATATTATCCTAGATCGATGAATAATAATCTCTCAACCGAACAACGAGTCTCGGTTTTTCTTCTTTGTATCACCGTTTGAAGAATGCAAACTCGCTGATTTTTATTTTCAACGTGCGCCGTCGTACTCCATCGTAATATCTCGCAACTTTCGTGTAAACGTGTGCCCGCATATAGCAACTGAATTATAGCAGGCGAACACGTGACAAGAATCTTGCTCCTTCGCACATTGTCAATTGATGCATAAAAGTATCTACGGTACATACCTTGACGTGAACACGTGAAAATGTAGCTATATCGGCGGATATTCTATTTTTAGGTCTTAAATCGTTATTTTCATACACGTGCGTATATATATAAACGCATTGATGCAGTGCTTCAATGAGATATTTATGTATAGCAAGTAGCAAGCTGCTTATCGTAAGCGACAGGAATACATAAAAGAGAATACATAAAAATATGAACATTACTTAAATAAGAATTAAATATGAAACATAAATTCTAGTGAAAACTAGAATTTATGTTTAGAAACCCAAACAAATCCACACTTTGACATCATTCGGAAACAGTTTCCATTCAGTTATTCAATTGAAATTAGTTTTTCCTAGTTAAGCCAAGATTGTTTGGTTTGTTTGATAATGGACGAGCTTTGACTAGCATTTAAATGTATTTATGGGTGGATTCTTGTTTTTACTATGAAAAACTACTTGTAACTAAGAAGCTCAGTACGATCTAGTTTCTTTCGTCAGAAGAGTGAATTGTGTTCCACACATAACTTCCATGTTTGCACCTTACATTAAAATAAAAATATTCATACTTTTCAAATAAATAATACGTTTTATTAATGAATTAAAATGTCCGGTCATTTTGAGACACCCATTATATATAGACAGTAGAGCATCGATTATCCGAATTAATTGGGACCGGGCACCTTTCGGATAATCGAAAATTCGGGTAACCGAACAGCAATATTCCGTGGACGAAAAAAGGTTGATTCTTTTAATATGATAAAATATATACATATATATATATATTTAAAAGTACAATGAACATTAATATGTTAATATTAAGATGAAGTAAAAAGTTCTGAGCGTTTTTTTGCTTTATTTCGACGATGAAATTAATATAGTTAGGATTATCCGATTTAGATAAAATATGCGCTATTTTGTTCGATAACTTTTGTCCATTTTGAAGGAAATTTCATAATTCCGCGATTGAAGAAGTCCTCGTCACTATTGCTAAAAAACTTGACCAGCTCATTTTCATAAGCCTCTCTTGAGGCCAGTTTTGTACCATCAAGAAAATTATGCAAATGCTTGAAAAGGTGATAATCGCTTGGTGCCAGGTCTGAACTATACGGCGGGTGCGATAGAACCTCCCACCCAAGCTCTCGGAGCTTCTGGCGCGTCGTTAAAGATGTGTGCGGCCTGACGTTGTCTTGATGGAACATAACACCCTTCCTATTGGGCAATTCTGGCCGCTTCTGGTCGATCGCCTGCTTCAATCTGGTCAGTTGTTGACAGTAGAGGTCCGAATTGAATGTTTGGCCCGATCGGAGCAACTCATAGTGGATGATTCCCTTCCAATCCCACCAAACACACAGCAAAACCTTCTTGGCTGTTAATCCGGGCTTGGCGATCGTTTGGGCCGGCTCATCGCGATTGGACCACGATCTTTTTCGGCTGTTGTTCTCGTAAGTGACCCATTTTTCGGTCCAAAAGGTTCTTTTGCGTCAATTCGTGTGGCATCCATACATCGAGCTCCTTCTTGAGACCAGCCTTATGCAAATGGTTCCAAACGGGTTTCTGGCTAATCTGCAGTTCCCGGGCAATGGAATAAGTGCTCACATGCCAGTCCGACTCGACGATTTTCATGATTTTATCGACATTTTCGCCGATTGACCTACTAGAGTGTGCCTCATCTTCGCCGTCCATATTACCAGAATGGAATCGTTGGAACCACCGCTTTGCTGTTGCATTCGATACTGTATTTGGTCCATAAGCAGCACAAATTTTTTTGGCCGCCTGCTCCGCCTTCTCACCTTGGTCGTAGTGGTACTGAAGAATGTATCGAATTTTCTCTTTTTTTACCTCCATTTTGGAGGGCTGTAACACACAACTGGCTTCACCAAACACAAAACTGTCAAAGAACTTTTTTTGAAGCGTAATGTCACCTTTAAATCGCCGTATAGTATGACCCGATGCGATGTATACATCCTGAGATATGGCTCACTAAAGACATCTAGCGGAAAACGCTCAGAACTTTTTACTCCACCCAATAATACAAGTACATTTTTGGTCAATTGCAAATAACCATTGTATCATTTAATGATATAGAACGAAGTTAAACATGTATTTAAAAATAATCAACATTCGTACATCTTTGAGTTCTTATCTATTTATTTTTGAAAAAGTCGACGATTTTCTTCTCCTTCACAACGGAAGCTCGTTTCTTTGCTGCCAAATCTCACAATCGTTTTAAAAGAAGGTGTTGCATTTCACAACATTCAGGCTGCGATTTGGACTACTCCATTGCCGTAATACAGAGTGAACCATTTAACGTGACCACCCCAAATATCTCCGTTGCCTTTAGAGTAACGAAAAAAAATGTCAGGAGGTAATTTGATTAATTTTGAAAGGCTGATACAGTGGTGAAAAATTCATTTTTGTCAAGGTCATAGTTTTTGCCTTCTCAAGGTCATCAATGGTTTTTCAAATGGAAACATTTTTTATTGTTATGACGTTGTAGCTGATATTCAGATGAATCCAACGACCTATTATATCATGACCTTGAAATGATTTTTCACCAAAATACATGTTTAAAAACGGGAAATCGTGATGGTATTGATAATAAGAATATCCGAATAATGTAATTGAATTTTTTGTGCTGGAAATTAATTGTAACAAATGTTCAAAGTGATGGCCATTAACCTCGACACATTTTTTATGACGTCGGATGAATGATTCTCTTGACCTTCAAATAGTATCTAGTGTGATAGCGGCTCACTTTCTCTGCTTAACTGTCCAATACCATTTTCGATACGGTTATTACATGTTACTTTGGATGGATACACTTGTCTACTGATTCTAATATTGGTAGATGGCAAACATTCTTCACTCTACTACAGTTTTACTACGTTACAATGCCAGTATTTACAAACTTCAGAAACATCTCCGACTATTGACATTATTGTATCCATTGGATAATCTGCGCCGCTATCACACCAAAAACTATTCGAAGGTCATGAGAATCGTTCATCCGACGTCTTCAAAAATGTGTCGAGGTTAATGGCCATCACTTCGAACATTTGTTACAATACATTTTCTGCACAAAAAATTCAATTACATTATTCGGATATTCCCATTGTCCATACCGTCCATTTCAAGGTCTTGATATCATACATTGGATTCGTCTGAATATCAGCTACAGCGTCTTAATAAAAAAAAAAAAACATGTCCCCATTTGAAAAACCATTAATGACCTTGAGAACGCAAAAACTATGACCTTGATAAAAATGAATTTTTCACCACTGTATCAGCCCTTCGAAATCAATCAAATTACCTCCTGACATTTTTTCGTCACTCTAAAGGTAACGGAGATATTTGGGGTGGTCACGTTAAATGGTCCACCCTGTATATAAGGCGTAATCGTTCGAATAACTGAGCATTCGGATGAACAAAATTATTGTTTAGATAATTGATATTTTGGATAACTCAAGTCGTCATTCGGATAATTGACGTTTCGGATAACTGACGTTCGTATAATCGACGTTCTACTGTATGTATATATTTATATACAGGGTGAGGCACATAAAGTGTTACAGAGCAATAGCACTCAAAATATTGATCATTTCCAAAAACGTTTCAGACAAAAGTTTCAGTGTTCGAGAAGGCCGTCATAGTGGACCACCCTATTTTTTTATCGGTGGAGGCGCTGAAGCTACGTCAAGGTCAACTCCACTTTTTAAAATGGAACCATGTATTTTTTTCGCCTGACATTATTACCGATTTTAAGACGAATTCAGCGACCTACAACACAAGGTCATTCTAGTCACGGAAAGCTTAAAAATAGTCGAAAAATATCGGAATAATCACTTTCAAAGGATCCACTAACCTTGGTTTGGGTCTACCTACAGAAGATGCTCGAAGTGATGACCCTCGACTTGTAAGCACTTGTTAATTCGCTGATGAAAAGACCGTCTAACTTCAGCCAACATTTGTGGTGTAATTTCGGTACATGCTCGGCGTATTCTTTCTTTCATGTCGTCAGACGTGGTAGGTGCTACCGCTATTACGCGTTCTTTGACAAAACCCCATAAAAAGTAATCTGGTGATGTTAGATCTGGCGAACAAGGTGGCCAAGCTACAGGGCCGCCTCGTCCTATCCACTTTGCACCAAAAATCTCATTCATCACTTGTCTTGAACACAGAGCATAATGGGGTGGTGCACCGTCGTGTTGCATGCCACTTTCTGCCACTTGCTGCCGATAAGAAACATTGGTATCGTAAGAAATGAAAACAGCGATCAAACAAGTGCTTACAAGTCGAGGGTCATCATTTCGAGCATCTTCTGTAGGTAGACCCAAACCAAGGTTAGTGGATCCTTTGAAAGTGATTATTCCGATATTTTTCGATTTTTCGACTATTTCCATACTTTGCGTGACTAGAATGACCTTGTGTTGTAGGTCGCTGAATTCGTCTTAAAATCGATAATAATGGCATCGAAAAAAAATACATGGTTCCATTTTAAAAAGTGGAGTTGACCTTGCCGTAGCTTCAGCGCCTCCACCGATAAAAAAATAGGGTGGTCCAGTATGACGGCCTTCTCGAACACTGAAACTTTTGTCTAATACATTTTTGGATATGATCAATAATTTTAGTGCTATTGCTCTGTAACACTTTATGTGCCTCACCCTGTATATATATTTATATATTGGGCTTATGCATAATTCCATTGCGAAAATTGAGTAAATTTCAAACGCAAAATATTTACCAAAAAAAGCTTCATTATCCCTTCTTTATAGAAGTCCTGAGATCTTTAGGCAAAAAAGTCATCCAAGTGATTTTTGAGGACGTCCAGGGAACTGAAGTTTTTATTATTCAAACTGTTCTGTAGGGCAATCATTTATGCCGTTTCATCAGAGAAACGGGTGGTCCAGCGTTGTCCCAGTGGAACACTACGCTCTTTCTGTTCGCCAATTCGGGCCGCTTCTGATCAATCGTTTTATTGGGTAGCAGCAGCTCATAATAGACGAATCCTTTCTAATCCCACCAGATACAGAGCACGACGGTCTTCGGGTGTAATCCATAGCCATTGCGACCATCTGAGCAACCTCCTCGAGCTTCGACCATGATCTTTTTCGACTGACATTATTGTAGGCAATCCACTTTTTATCGCCACTAATCATTCGCTTTAAAAATGTTTCGTTTTGATGACGTTGGAGCAGCAAATTGAAAGCTGCAATTAGGTCCATTGAATTCTTCTTACTCAGTTCGTATGGCACCTAAACATCAAGCTTGTTTACTATCCTATGCTTTCTATATTTTCGAAACCGTTGATTAGTCAATGTTGAGGTTTTGTCCGATCTCTGCAGTCATCAAATGCCGGTCGGAGTCGATTAAAGCCTTGATTTTTTCGACATCAGTAGTGACTGGCCGACCGGAGAGAGGAGCATCTTGAATATCAAAATCTCCACAACGAAATTTTGCAAACCACTTCCAACACACGCTTTCGCTTACGGCATTTGTTCCGTATACAACGCATATCTTTTTGTGAGTTTTCGGAACTAAAAAAGTGAAATACATGGAAAATACACGTTTTTCCTTCCATGTTCAAAATATAATTGAACTCCCTATACGTCACGGATCTCAATGAATACATTTCTTAACTTTCGACACAAGTTTCAGCTTTCACTTAAAGCATCAGTCTCCATCTATTGCACATATTTTCAAGAATTTTTTTTCATGATAAAATTTATCTCTATATTTTAATCTTTTTATACATAAAAATAAAAGTTTCAAAATACAAGAAACATTTTTTTTTATTTTATTAAATTTTTCTTGGCGGTCTGGCTGCCTGAAGTTACCCCTGCTTTCACCTTGTCGACACGAAATCTTAACTGTGGAGCATCTGAAAACAAAAAGTCGAATATTTTATTATAAATTGGAGTTGTAGTTATGACTACTACTAAAAACTTTCACTCCCGATAAACAGAAAACAAAATGGCGCACTTTTGAATTTTTCGATTGTTTTTTACACTTTAAATTGTTTAAAAATAGGATTAAATATTAATGAATATTTATAACGTTAGTAGGGGTCGAAGAGATATATGCATAGAAAAATCCCTGTAAATTTGAGCCTAATCGGTGCTATAGTTTTCCCAAAATCATGTCGACAAGGTCGAAAAACGTTTTTTTGAGAAAAACGCGTTTAAAGTCTCTTGTAAAACTTAAAAAAAAAGCCTCTTACCATCAATCAACGATTCATGGTCCATACATTATTCCTTCAGCTTCTTCAAAAGCTTCACTTTTTGGGATTTTTTGTTTTGGATCTCAATTCTGCGAGCTTTGGACGCTGGGAGCGGTGGTTGCGCGCTGAGCGCACAGAAACGCTTCTATTGTATCACTCTTTTTAGCCCCTTATCAGTCACTCCGACTTAAATAACGTTCTCCACGGTATTTCTACGGGTATGTAGCATACGAAACTGATGTTTTTAGGAAATTGAAAATTTCCGAAAATAGACTGATACTGATCCCTTCATATACAACACTTCATATGGTTGGCGCATGTGAGAGCGGAGAAACAACTGCGAACGACATCTGTCGGAATTTCTTTACGGAATTGTGCATAGACTCAATATTTATAGGATTAGGCAACAACTATTAGCAATAGAAATATTTTCCAGCCTATCAGACTTAGAAGAAAACGTTCCCTACAAAAGTTGCATAGTTTGAAGGGGGTCATCGAGTGGTAGCTACGGGGTTAATCCACGTGAAAGCGCTTCGAAGATTTCAAGGTCACCTAAATTTTTTTGGATGGGACCACTATTTGTTTTCAGAATTTTATCAAGCAACTACAAATAAGTTAAAATCCCAAATTTAAGATGATCGATCAAGATTTAGCATAAAAAATCGAGAAAACAGAAATTTCAATGTTTTTAGCCCAAAATCGATTAAAAAACGGTGCAAACACTTACTCCTATGAAAAGTGCTCAAAGTGATAGCCACAACTTTCAATGAAAGCTTGCAATCTGATTCGCATTGATTGTATTAATCTTATTAATCACGTCGGTCTGTATTAACGAACAGGCTCTTATTATTCTTCCTTCCATATCTTACGCATTAATCGACACTTCTTTGACACTGTCTTTCAAAGTTCCTCAAAAAGAAAAATTCGCAAGCGTGCACCAAAAGTAGTGGCCATCACTTTGAGCATCTTTTGTAGGAGTAAGTGTATAGAATAATTTCGCCGGTTTTTTCATCCATTCTATGATTTTTAAAAATTGGTATTTCTTTTTGATAGATTTTTTATACTAAATCTCGATCGATCATCTTGAAATTTGATGAGTGAACTTATTTTTAGTCCCTCGAGAAAATTACGGGGAATAAATACTGGTCCCATTAAAAAAAAATTAAGGTAACCTTGAAATCTCCGAACCGTCTGCATCTGGGTGAACTTCGTAGCCACCATTCGACGACCTCCTTCGACCTATGCAGCTTTTGTGAGAAAAATGTTCTCCTAACTCTAATAGGTTAGAAAATATTTTTAGTGCTAATAGTTATTACCTCGCCCGGTATATAAGAGTAAAAACGTACACTAGGTGTGCAAATTCAGTAATGAGACTGATTTTTTTCAATTTTTTTATTCGAATAGAATTACAATTCAATATTGTCTGTTTCAAAATAACTTCCTTGGGGAGCCACATAGCGCTGGAGCCGGTTCTTCCAATCCTCATAGCAGTGCTGAAACTCGGATCCTGGAATAGCCTTCAGCTGGTCGGTTACAATCGTTTGGATAGTTTCGAGTGTCCCAAAATGACGTCCCTTGAGGTGATTTTTCAATCTCGGGAAGAGGAAAAAGTCACAAGGACTCAAGTCAGGCGAATAAGGCGGCTGAGGAGCCATAAGAATCTTTTTACTGGCCAAAAACTCGTTTATTGAAATTGCTGTGCGGCAGCAATTTTTATCATCCCTCTCAACTCTTAATTCAACTCTCCCCCGATCATTCTGACTGTCAACCGACGATATGAACGCACAAGATCTCGGATTCGGTCGACATTTCCATCGGTTCTTGAAAGGCCTTCCGCTGCGTAGTTCATCATGAATCGATTCTTTTCCTTCTGAAAATGCCTTAAACCACTGAAAAACCACATTTTCACCTGCCGCTCCTTCAAGTCGCAAGTCCCAAGTGTTGCCAGATCGAACGCTACGTTGCCAACCTCATTACTTAATGAACAGACCTCGAATATATAATTGCCTTATCAACTTCTCGTATGTCCACCTCATCATTCAGCGCTGGGCCGTTAAACTCTTTTAACGAGTTTGCCTAAGCTCGATACTTCAATGATACGATTCCTTTATCAAATACTTTTCTAGCTCGTGGTCTTGAGTTCACTTTGCAACAAATATTTTGTAAAAAGTCCACAAATGAACCGAGTTATGACGCTTTTTATGGAGAAAAACGATACGATTATTGTTATGATGATAAATTGTCATGCCTGAATAATGATAGCGTATAAGATTAATAGCGAAAATAAAATAAAATGTTCCAACGTAGGCGTGGCGAAATGCGTCGAGACGTCAACTCATCTGCCGGTGAATCGGGGCGCTGCAAGGCAAATGTACGGCAGTGGAAGTCTGCGTCAGACCGGTAGTGGTCCCGCGATCGACGGGACAACAACGATGCCTGGGCACGCGAGGGAAAAAGACAATCGAAATACGAAAAACGAGATGAGGCACGATGACAAGTCACTGGGCCCTGAAGATCTGCCCGAACATCACGAATGTACGATTTTTTTCGGCACTTAATTAACGGCGTCATTTCTCAACCTTTGCCGTAGTCACACATTCGAGTAGCGGCCGTGATCGCTACTCGAATCGGTGACCGGTTCGCGCGGATCTCTCGACGGAACGTACTCGCCGAACACTCGAGGGATTTCTTTTCCTCCACAGACTATCCCCAGGAATCCTCTGGTTACCAGGTTGGGCACGAGGATAATGGTGACTGGAGTAACAGCAATCCAGCGCAAATGCCGCGGAATCAATTCCACTTGAAACCGGATATTTTCCCAGGAATACCCGGCCAATCGCCGGACTATCATCAGCCGAGTGACGTGCCAAGTTACAGAAATGGCGCACCGGTCAGCGGTATGCGCATACCGGTCTCGAACGGTGGCGTTTACGGCCAGGGCCGTCACGTTGATCGTATTCACGGAGGAACGTCACGGGGCGCTGATCGTGGCGGACGGGGTGGAGTTTACGGTGCTTCATCTGTTGGCGGAGGTAATGTAAAGTCGAAGAAAAAGGAACGGTCACTTACCGAACTCTTGCCGACCAGAGTTGTCTAAAATTTGTATCGGGCGTTACATTTTGCTCGATACAAATGCATCGAGTATCGAAAAACTTTTCGTTACTCGTTAGAAAAGTATGAAGCTATTTTCGGAGATCGCGACTTTTGTATCGAGTAGCGCAAATTTATTCGATACTCAATACTTTTATATCGAGTTACGAAAAGTTCTTCTCGATGCTCGATACTTTTATAATATTGTTATTTGTTTAAATTTATATAAAAATGTTAAGTTTTCCGAATGTATATCAATTTTTCAAGAATCTTTTCATCGTTTTGAGATTTTTTTACATATTTCGAAAAATTGACAAAAGGTCGAAAATTCTTCACCTTCCCTCGAGTACAAGGGTTCTGTATCAACCGTGAGAAATTTCAAAACTGTTAACAGAATAGCTTCGTATTTTGAGGCTGTGGAATGGCACAAGTATCGAGTAACGAAATGCTTCTCATTACTCGATACTTTTGTAATGAGTAACGAAAATTTATTCGATACTCGATACAAAAGTATCGAGTATCAAAGGATTTTTCATTACTCGATACAAAAGTATCGAGCGATTGTTGGAGATCGCTACTTTAGTAGCGAAGTATCGATCGGATTCTTGTTGCTCGATACATTTGTATCGAGTATCTTTAAACGCAGTCGATATTGAAGTAACTAATTACTGCCATCTGTGTTCCCGATAACCCTTTGCGCCAGAGCTGCCTCAAGGACGCGACCATGCTCAAGGTTGTACACTGAGAGAAAAGTCCATAGTATTTACAACAAACGCCCATGGTAAAAGAGGGGACTGTAAAATAGTTCATTGAAACCGCAATCATAATATCCTAATTAGAAATTTAGATACGGGGCAGACTAGAGTCACACCTGGCATGCCATATCCCGCACTGCGGCACTGTACAGGCTGCCGGATCAGGGCTTTACTAGGCGTGAAACGCTTTTTAGCATCCGGCCTTGAAGCGGATGTTGGTTAGGGACCTGATTAGTCTACTCTTTTAGGCCCTGATCCGGCTGCCGTATCTATGCCTGAAATGAAAAATTAAATCATCAGCAAATTATGAATAAAAAAATAATCGTAGTATTTCTTGTTTTCATATTCGTCATTTATATTCCTGCATATTATGAGAATTGGATTCAATGGTGTCCTTTCTGGTTAAAGTTTTTATCTAGCCACGGGATTTGAACCTACGCCTTCTAATTTTAAAGCTGAGCGTTCTACCTACTTAGTCATCCTACCACTTGTATAAACCTGCTTTTATCATCGTTTATTTTTATCATTCTGAAGAATGTCATTAATTTTATTCTTTTTTTATATATAATCTTTTTCCTTTGAACTAAAAAGAGTTCTTGATATAAAGTTAAAAAAGAGGATTATGGACTTATAATAACCCACAATAATAAATTGACTTGTAATGTATTTTTATTTTTATATTATTTAGCTATTACAGTCATGACATATTTGGTGAAACTTTTGTTCTTGGATTCATAATAATTTTAATTATACTTTATTAAATATTATTACTTTTGTCCTTAACCTATTCCTTGGCTGTGTGCGCCGTCATCAGCCTCAACACGGAGCTGACAGCTATCAGGCTGCGGTCCGGATACCGTCGTAAGGCACACCTGATCTGTGCCGTATGTCCATCGGATCAGAGGAACCGTCGTACGGGAGTAAGAAGGTACCCTGATCAGACTGAAGTAAAGTAGCCTTCTTACTCCCGTACTACGGTTCCACTGATCCGGTCGACATCCGGTACTGATGAGGCGTGCCGTACTACGATATTCCGGACCGCAGCTTGATAGCGGCCCGATCAGTCTTCAGTCTGCCGGAGCAAAATTGCCAATCGGGTATAAGTGAAAAGTATATCTAAATATGCGATTAGGGTGGCGTGTTTGACTATCTATTATCCCCGAAATAGTGATTAACTATTGTAAAAGGCTTGACCATATAGATACCCATGCTGAAAATCGCCAGAACATCTATAATACAATTCGGGGCCTTCAAGGCCTTATATGTGGATTTTCTAGTAGGGGTTTCCATAAAAGATCCAGACCGGGCCCCTATTAGGGAATGATAGGGTAGGCAGCTTGACTAAAACCATGGTCTAAGTACGGGGACCAATCAAGGGCCTTCATGGCTCATAATAACACAATCGATTAAATATAATCGGTCTAACATAACAGGCATTGAATTCCTCTGCCTGTCTGTCTGTCTCTCTCTCTTTCTCTCTTCCTCTTTCTACCCCTTATCCATTTCACGTATAAAATCCTTCGAAGATATTCCTACTGTCATATGTATATATATATACACATATAGCGTATGCTTGAAAAAATATATAGTATGATATTTGATAATAGTTTCTAATTATCACAACGACATCAACTAATTGATATAGTTTATGTGAAACAGTTAATTATTATATGAATTGCTTTTGTCTGTTATGCCATATCGGCCATTCAGATGCTACAAGCTGCCTAGTGGCAGCATGCTTAGTATAGGTACAAGATAGGCAGGTAGGTTGTAGGTTCAATCTCTTGTATAGGCGAAACATTTTCTTCGACCAAAACCATTTCAGAAGATCAGGGAATGACGAATTATAATTTAAAAAATCGCTGACATAGAACTGTCGATGGAGTATTTTATTTATTGTGGAATTCCGAAATATTCGATGCACACACACGTATACATATGGCTGCAATGGTTTTGATGAGGCACCGTTGAGGCAATTTTTAAGGCCCTGATTAGTTTGCCTTTAGTAGCTATTGGTAGCAAAAGTGTAACCGACCACTGATGGCCCATGTGAGGCTTCCGGACTAGGGTCCTAATAAAGTTAGGGACAATTAAGATGGGCCCGACCAAAGCTCTAACTCAATTACCGCACAGATATGGTAAATTCAGTGCTATCACAAAATCGTTGTACAGATGCTACTATTCTATACTGTGTACGTTATCCGTGCGAAAGTTGAGTTATACTAGGTATCTACAACAAGTACATACTAGGGAATCTACAACAATGAGCCTTAAAGACTCTTACTTGGTCTCCATACCTAGAACATAATTTTGGTCAAGCTACCTTCTCTGTCATTTCCAAATAGCGGCCCAGTCTGGCTCTTTATGGAAATACCTACTAGGCAATTAACAAATAAGCCCTTGAAAGCTCCAAATTGTATTAGGGGTGCCCGGTCAATTTCCCACACAGGTAGATTTTTTTCAGGCCGAACGTCTACAGTTCTATTTGAATTTGTACAATTCATATGGTTAACATTAATGTTTGTCGAATATAATTTGCTGAAAGACCTTATAAAAAGTGACTATTCGAAAAATAAAATGAGGGTAATGTTTACTTATAGCAAAGACGTAAATAATTTGCAGCTAGAGCAAGCATGTCAGTACAGTTCTGAGAAATACGCGTTTCTTACAAAATGTCACATAGTATGTTTCGTGCATTGCCAAAATTGGATATCAGTTCAACACTTCTTGTAGTTCACCTTCTGTTCGTGTAGACCACACATTACTCTGCAGATAGCAGCTCGTTTCATACAATATAGTACGAATCACTATTGTATGGTACATAACTATTGCGATACGCTAAAAATCCATTCAAGCAGTAACTTATCCTATCACGAAAAAGATCTGTGCATAATTTCACCTGAATTGGAGGTAACAGCTATTCGGAAGTACAGCCGGAATTATTTTTGTCTGTTATGCGACATCTGCGATTTAGATGCCATAAGATAGGTTGGTCGGTTGTAGGTTCAATTCCATGTGTAAGCGAAATATTTTCTTCGAGAAAACTCATTTTGGAGGTCAGGGAATGACGAGTTATAATAAAAAAAACATTGAGGAAGAAATCTCAGTTGAATATTTTATTTTCTTTTCGTTTTATAAAATATTCTATGCATTTAGTAGACGGCATCTGACGCCTCGAGCTAATACGCATGCAGTGTATTAACTCTTTAACAGCTGAGTTTTTTTGGAGCGTTTAGCAAAGTTGGTACATGGTGAATCTGAATTCATGAGTAACCAATGTGAGAAAAAATTATTCGAGAATTTTTCTAGCCCCAGAAACTACCCCCAAATGAAAAAACTACCCCAATCGCTTGAAAACATCTTAATTTCATTTCCCATCGTTCATTTCTGCCAGAAATTGAGGAAAAGTCATTCCAGAACACGTAGTGGGATTCTGAAGAACTTACGGATCAAACAATTGAGAGAAATTCCCCCCCCCCCCCCCTCAATGGATAAAATGTTACCATCTCATATTCTGTTATTTTATCATAATCTGAATTGAAATATGAGTATTCCAGAACACATAAGCATATTCTGAAGGACTTACGGATAATTCGTTGTTTTGTTACTGTTGGGGTGGTTTTCGAGTCAGATATTCTTGCTACAATTTTTTCATGTGTTTTCAAAAATATTTATGAACTGAACATCAATGAAATATTTTTGAACTGAACAATGAAAGTACGCCCATTATCGGGCGTATCACAATTGCTAGGGGTGGTTATCGATATTTTATTACCGTTGTGGGAGGTTTTTGGTCCGGATCTTTTTGCTACAAAGTTTCGATGTTATTTCAAAGCACGCACTTGAGATCGCGACTCTAAAAAAAATTTTGCCTGAAGGTTATGCTCATTTCTAATTTTTCGCAATTTTCGCACTTTTTGACAGGGTGTGAAACTGAAGGGGTGCAACCCTTGCGTTTGCCGAATTTTTCATGATTAGATGCAACCTTCATCTTCAAAATGTGACCTTAACGATGTCGATACATTCATTTTTCTGGAAGTTACGATTTCTCAAAGTAGGTGGGACGTATGTGTCCCACCAGCCGTTAAAGGGTTAAGGTAGTATGTGCACGAACCTTATTATTAGAAAAAAAAATGATTTTTATGTATGCTGCAGTACAGACATATAGAATGACGTCCGTAAAAACTCCGCATGACTGGCTAAATACACACGGAGAGAATTAAAAAGTAATTTTTGTCGTGAATTTCACGGTAAAAATTACCGTTATATATTTCAATGTGGTGACAAGTGAGAAAAGCACAATAATTCGTATGCGACAAGTTTGTTTTAACTCACGTTACAGAAAATTTCAAATACGTAGCTAAAATTTTACTATACAAGAAGGGTAGCGCGCACGATAATTTTTACCGAGAGCACAATACATTTTCCTATAACACTCATTAAATTTTATGATAAATCTTAAAATAACTGTTATAAAGACGATACTTTTTTATAGACATTTTTGAAAGGCATAAAATAATAAAATGCACAGTAAAATTTCGCTGATATTATATATTTTTTAAATTTAAGTTTTGCGTATTTTGTTACACATCAAAATTTACTAGAAAATCTTGTAAAATTTTCTATCTGAAGAAGAAATTTTATTTTATTTTCGTGAAAATCTGTGTTTTACTCAGTAATAATAAGCGAAGTTTCAGGGTTGTCATCTGGTTACCGTTACTGCACGGTAATTTTTAACATTTAATTCTCTCCGTGCAATAGTAATTAATTCCCGAAATCAATGCATTCAACGCACACCATATAGGGAATCCGTGCAGATCGAACTTTGAGACGGAAATAATAATAGTTCGCGAATAGATACGAGCTATGCGAAAAGCGATATATAACAAGAAAATTATTACGGTCACGGATGTTCCATAAAAAATTATAGATTACGGGACATTTCGAGCCGATATTATCGATTGAATTGACTAATTTTTGCGTTTGCTAGTCGCGTCTGCCATAACGGGAGAGAGGGCGTAGATTTGGCAATGTCGCATGCCGTCAGCTGTGCTCGTATCCGGGAGGCCGAATCAAGCTCATTAATTTGAATGCAATGACAAACATTGTAGGTTCTTCACGCGAGAAATGTGCGCATTAATGATAAATAATAATGGGTTGAATATTATATTATGAAGTTTTTATCATTTTTTTAATCTTTGCGAGGTTTTTAATATTCCATATTGTATGTAAAACCGAAATAACAATACGCACATTGCACACAACTACATCACACGCTTACACACACGGCTGACATTTATCGGAAGCGGCTGAGTACAGCGTTGTCACGGATATTGCCAGAATTTTGAAATGGCGGCCGTTGAGACAACTCAAGTCAAATCTGATTGCTATTTTAATACTTCACTTTTCATAATATAATATGCACAGTTATCACACACACTTTTCGAATAATTATTTTCCATATCATGATTATTACTATACTTAAATGTATTATATTTGCTTTTTTCGGATTTCGAAAATTCATAGATTTTCTGTTGCCTAGTCAATCTACTAGTACTACCTTGATAGTACATTATGTTTCATTATTGTATGGGACTTTATTTTACGAGGTGTGAAAATGAAGGTTTTACGGACGCGAAGCGTGCGTAAAATGTCCATTGTCGTACTGAGTGAATTAAAAAAAATTCAATAACACACCAAATACGCATGTCGCAGGTCGTGTTATATAATATAGTAAAAATCACCAGCAACATTTTACTAGGTGCGCAACTAAGTTTCCGGGTTTTTGTGATCAATGAAAAATGGAAAATTTCAAGAGAAATAGAGAAGATGGTTTATTCAAAGAATCGTCCCTCGCTAGCTACACATTTTGCCATCTCTCTGGCAATACATGAATACCGCGACAATAAAACGAGGCGCCTTTGGAAGGAAACCATTCATCCAACCAATTTTGTACTTCTTCAAAATTGGCCAAGTGTAGCCCAACCAAGCCATGCGCCATCGACCGGAACAAGTGATAATCGGAAGGGTCCAGGTCTGGCGAATACGGCAGATGCCGTAGCAGATCCCATTTCAGCGTTTTGATGATGTCTGAACGATGGAAGTGCGACGGCACGAAGCGTTGTCGTGCTGCAGAATCACTCGTTCGTGTCTAGTCTCCCATTCTGGCCGTTTTTCGAGCAATGCATGGTCCAAATTGTCATGTTTAATGCCTCCACAAGTTGATCTCGTGTTTGCGTATCATCTTCATCCAATAACGCTTGCAGATCAACGTCCTCAATTGTTTTTGATCTTCCGGAGTGATCCTTGTCCTTAGGGTCGAAATCGCCACTTCTGAAGCTTTTAAGCCAATCTTCACAGGTAGTTTTCGATGGTGCATGTTCGCCGTAGGCCTTCTCAAGCAAACAACGTACTCTAGCTGCATTTTTTTTTTCAAGTTAAAGCAGAAAAGCAAAGCTTCCCGCAAGTGCTGTTTATTTGGCACAAAACTCGACATCTTCATTGTTAGAAAAAATATTTTTGCGCTGCAATATGTATTGGTATTACGACTGGTTATTGTTGGCAGATGTCTCACCTAAAAAAAACACGACTTCAGACAGGTACCGCGACTACATGTGTCGTTAGCGCCACGCATGTGTGAAACCCGGAAACTTTGTCGCGCACCTAATATATTCATGTATACAGTACTGGACAAAAAAAGTACGCATTAGTCGAAATTTCTTACCGCACTAAATTTACATACGGGCTCAAAAATAAAGGCAATTGAAATTCCCAAGTGGCGGTTTAAAGAGGACAAGTTTACCTTTATTTAGTTTTTTTAGAAAATTCTCTACGATTTTTTTTTCGCCCCGGTGCGCACTTTTGAACGTGGCCATTTTTCGGCTATTTTTTGGCCGTCGAAAATTAACTGCAAAGTTTGTAGAAAATTTTTTCCTCGGTTTTTTCCATGGTAAACTTAAAAAGGATATCAAAATCTACATGTTTGATCTTTAGAAAGTCTCGTACGATTTTTTTCGCCCCAGTATTGCATTTTTAGCTAAAAAAGACATGTTTCAGAAAAAAAGGCGTCATCGAAGAACTATAGGGTTTCAGAGGAAATGTCAAGAGGATAAAAAGTTGCATGGGTTCACATTGGAGTGGCTAGAATATTTTTTGACATTTTTTTTTACCATTTTTGGTTGGAACTTTGATGAGTGGAGAGGCTTAATTTGGGAATTATGGGGTCTAGGACAATACATTAAGAAAGGAAATTTGTTTACATATTCATTTTTAATTAACAACCATTTTTTTCTAATTTTTTAATTTTTAATTTTTTAAATTTTAATTCCCAGATAGACAGTCATGATTATCACGGCGTGCGTACAATTGATGGAGCAAATTTTACAGCATATTGACTACATGTTGTGATGCAAAGCCATGAACTCATTTAGTATCATGCATTTACAGAACATTTTGATCTTAATATGTCGTTTACAAATGTATCATGCGTTTGGAGCACGTCGAACTCATATCGCTGTTCTCAAGTGTCCGCAATTAATATCCGCAAATTTTACGTCATATTGAAGTCATGTTTAGACATTTTGGTGTGTATTGACCATGAATTGTACTTTATTGCACCATTAACATCAATTGTTCTCATGAATTGTACTTAACATGAACGCAATTTCGTTTACGTTGGTGAATACATTTCATGAGCTCATTCAGTACCATGGATTTGGGATACATCGTGACTTAAATTTGTCGTTTCGAAATGCATCATCCTTTGGCTACAAGATGTACTCATAAGACGGCAAATTTGAATTCTGCAATGAATATTTGCAGATTGATGTCATATGGTAGTCATCCAATGATTTTTGTTGGTGTATTCACTGGGTTAGCACTGGTAGTAGACATGCCATGCAAGCAATATGACGGCGATATGCATATTTCTCAGTGACACATCCCATGAGCGCAATATGACGGCGATATGCATGTTTCTCAGTGATACATTCGATGAGCGCAATATGACGGCGATATGCATGTTTCTCAGTGATACATTCGATGAGCGCAATATGACGGCGATATGCATGTTTTCCAGTAATACTTCCTATGAGCGCCATACGACGGCGATAGTACGTACTATAATATATAATGAAATAAAATTTCAATAAAAATTATTTTCTAAGAATTTGTTGTTTTTTTTTATTCAAATGGATGTATTATACCTTCTTAAAAAATTGAACGTTTTTTGCATACTCGCGTGAGAACAACTTTGCTTCAATTGGATGTGTTATTATGAATCGACATGTGATGCAAATATGACTTGAAGGTGAGCACTCATAAGCGACACATAGCTGTCTTAATTTCTATGCATCATAGATAATGCCCATATGATGCCAATATGAACTAGATGTGTCTATCTGGGTACAGTTCTTGGATAACGCCTTTTTTTCTAAAACATCCCAAATAGACACATTTAGATCATATTGGCATCATATGGGCATTGTCTATGATGCATATAAATTAACACAGCTATGTGTCGCTTATGAGTGCTCACCTTCAAGTCATATTTGCATCACATAACGATTCATAATAACACATCCAATTGAAGCAAAGTTGTTCTCACGCGAGTATGCATGCAGTCAATTCATCAGCACTAGCAAAATCGGCTCACGAATATCCAACAATAAGGGAGTTCATATGGGGTTCATATTGGTGTGACAGGATTACGTAAATGTTGTGTTCATATGGAGCTCATATGAGCGTCACGGCGTGAAGAAATTTTAGTGCTCGTATGAAGCTCATATAGGCGTCACGGCGTGACGTAATTACGTTGTGCTTATTTGGAGCTCATATGGGTGTCACGACGTGAAAAAATTGTAGTACTCATATGAAGCTCATATTGGCGTCATGACATGATACAATTGTTGTGCTTATATGAATGCTAGAGGGCGTAACCCGTACTACGATACTGTACAGGCTGCCGGATCTGTGCCTGAAATGAAAAAATTAATAAGTCTACAAATTATGAATAAAAAAAAATTCTGGTCGTATTTTTCGTTTCCATATGCTTTACTTATATTGCTACATATATGATAATTGGATTAAAACGTATTCTGCCTCATTAAAGTTTTTGTCTAGCCTCGGTTTCGAACCTACGTCTTCTAATTCTAGAGCTGAGCGCGACACCTATCTAATCATCCTATGACTTGTGTGAGTTTCCTTTTTTTCGCTCCTTACTTTTATCATTTTAAAAAATGTCAATAAGTGGGCAAACGTTGAAGTTTGCGTTGTTGCAATGCAACGAAAATTAATTCTTTTTGACTACTGAATTTTTTTTGCCCATTTAGGCAGTAAAAATAACTGACACGTTTTTACGTATTCTTATTATAGTTTTACGACTTCAAGACTTTTGATGATAATACAAATAAACGAATGACTGCAGTTATTATTACATGTATCATATAAAATGAATACCTTGTTGTCCTTGCTAAATATTTTAGTGATGTAAGAAAGACATCCAGATGCATTAAAAGGAATGATGAAAAAATGTTCAATTTTTTAAGAAGGTATAATACATCCATTTAAATAACAAAAACACGAAATTCTTAAAAATTATTTTTTATTGAAATTTTATTTTATTATATAGTACTTATACTATCGCCGTCGTATGGCGCTCATAGGGAGTATTACTGAAAAACATCAGTGAGAAACATGCATATCACCGTCATATTGCGCTCATGGAATGTATCACTGAGAAACATGCATATCGCCGTTATAGGATTTATCACAGAGAAACACGCATATCGCCGTCATATTGCGCTCATGGAGTGTGTCACTGAGAAATATGCATATTGCCGTCGTATTGTGCTGATCGAATGTATCACTGAGAACATGCATATCGCCCTCATAGAATGTACCACTGAGAAACATGCATTTTTCCGGCATATTGCTTGCATGGAATGTATACTACCAGTGCTAACCCAGTGAATACACAAAAAAAAAATCATTGGATGACTACCATATGACGTCAATCTGCAAATATTCATTGTAGAATTCCAATTTGCCCTCTTATGAGTTCATCTTGTAGTCAATGCATGATGCATTTCGAAACGACAAATTTAAGGGGAGATATACACCTAGAAGCCGGAAAAAGGTCATTTTTGTGAATTTTTTCAAGGAAAACTATTTGAAATTTCGGATTGGGGTTTTAATTAACTAAAAGTATATACATTCGAAAATATGTTTAATTTTCTTTATTTAAAAATATCAAAAATATACAAGGATATTGTATGATCCTTGGAGCGCCGTAAAAACATCTGCGTATACGGTACCCACTGGCGTTTCTTCAAAAATTATCTGAAAAAAAACCAAAAAGATTATTAAATTAGATACTATAATCTAGTACTTGTCATAGCCGATTTTGAAAATATCGATTTATGACAAAATGGCGGACGTTTGAACATAAATAGTGATTTTTGGGCCAAAAATTAGTTATTATTTTGCCTATGAAACAAAAACTAAGTAACGGAAAAAAAAATCCTATGACACGTACTAGATAATGGTGTATAGAATAACCACAAAAAACCTCAAGGCAATCGGTTCATTGGTTTTCGAGAAATTTTGGGTACCGATTTGAAAAACGTGGTTTTGAGAAAAACGCGTTTGAAAATTTGGGAATGAATAAATCATGAAATTTGTCAACTTACATGGAATCATCGATACCAGGCCCATAGTGTAGGTCTCCTACGGTCGACGGAATGTTCATAGCTTCTAAATTTTGGTGTCGGCGCCGAATTCGACCTTCCTTTGTCTGTTCTTGCGCTTGCAGCTCGGCTTTCGCTATGCGAGTTTCGTCTTCTTGCGCAGCGTACAAGTGCGCTCCTGATCCAACCGATATTCCTAACACGTTCATAACTTCCAATAATGAGGTGACACCATTGTTGAACGTGCATCCTGCAAGAAATACAGCAATGTTAACGATTTTGGCCCCGCTGTTCATCGTTTTTGCAGCTATCTTCCAAATAAGTTGGTTGAAGCTCTCATTGCAGTTTTGGGTATATCCGCCAACACAGCGTTCTAACAATTTGTCATTGCTGAAGTCTTCGTATATTGGTTTGATGACATCTAACACCATTTTTGGCAATGCAGAATAATCGTGACGGAAATTTTTCAGTTCTTTTTTAGCTTTCGCTTGTTGCCACTTGCATCACGATTCGGGGCCTTCGGGTCAGAAATGATGTTGAGGCTTGCTGTCTGTTGAGCCGTAATGATAGAATGTTGCCCATATCGCTTTTTTCATTTCATCCTTGGAGTTACAGTTTCTGCGAATAGCTAAACCATAGTAAATGCTCAGTTTATCTATAAGCTTTGCCGTCAATTTGTTTTTGCCGCCGATTCCAGGATTGTTTTTCTTGCATCCGCGAAGACGGGCTCCCATTCGCTTTTGAAATAGGTCTAGACACGCTTTGTTCGAAGGGTCGCTTGCCGCTACCTGCCTGTCGGCTCGGCGCCGCAAAACACGTTTCACTTTCCCGGCTGTAACTGGCTTATTTATTGAAATATTAACTTGCCGTTTTCACCAGATATTCTGGAGACCTCAAATTTCAAGAAAATGCAAAAAAAATCGATTTTTTCGACCATCTAGGTGTATATCTCCCCTTAAGTCACGATGTATTTCAAATCCATGGCACCGAATGAGCTCATGGAATGTCTTCACCAACGTAAACGAAATTGCGTTCATGTTAAGTACAATTCATGAGTGCAATTGATGTTATCATAATGAATACACACCCAAATATCTACACATGACTGCAATATGACGTAAAATTTGCGGATATTAATTGCCGTCACTTGAACACAGCGATATGAGTTCGACGTGCTCCAAACGCATGATGCATTTGTAAACAACATATTAAGATCAAAATGTTTTGTAAATGCATTATACTAAATGAGCTCATGGCTTTGCATCACAACATGTAGTCAATATGCTGTAAAATTTGCTTCATCAATAGTATACACGCCGTGATAATCATGACTGTCTATCTGGGATGTCTTTTTTCGCTAAAAATGCAATACTAGGGCGAAAAAAATCGTACGAGACTTTCCAAAAAATAAAAATGTCAGTATTGATATTCTTTTTAAGTTTTCCATGGAGAAAACCGAGGAAAACATTTTCCACAAACTTTGCAGTTAATTTTCGACTGCCAAAGAATAGCCGAAAAATGGCCAAGTTCAAAAGTGCGCACCGGGGCGAAAAAAATCGTGAAGAATTTTCTAAAACAGCAAAATAAAGGTAAACCTGTCCTCTTTAAAACGCCACTTGTTAAATTCAATTACCTTTATTTTTGAGTCCGCTATGTAAATTTTAGTGCGGTAAGAAATTTCGACTAGTGCGTACTTTTTTTTGTCCAGTACTGTATATATTTTAGTCCTGTTCACTACTTAGGATCTTAGGGGAGTCAGTTTTTGATAGTGTAAGGGAATATCCTTTTTCCGAAAGCCTACAACATTATATACCATTGAACATACATATACGTATACTTGTAAGCTTGGTGGTTGCGGTTTTCATATGTGCATTATTTATACAACTGCTGAAATATCGAAAAATAATACTTTTTCGATATTTCAGCAGTATTTTCGACAGTTACTAGGTCTTTAAAATATTATTGATCCCTCAGGGAAATATAAAATATATTTGAAAACACCATAAATTTCTCTCAGTGTATGGGCGCCCAATGGATGAGTGAAAATGGGGGGGCGGGTATCAACGATGAGACTGGCTCGGCTGACGATTTTATGGAACATAATAGTGGATCGATCCATTTTTTTCCATCAAATTTATGGCCTGGTTTCGAGGAAATGGAATTGATCTTTTTGAATGGGATCTCCCTTTTTCTCTCTCGCTGGCTCTCTTTCTCTTTGATTTTCGGACTAGATTTATCACAATTTGGTTGGGCTCACATTCGATTAAATTAAATTCATCATCTTCAATGGTATGGTTGGCCAAATCTCTCTCAACCCTCTCTTTTTCTCTCTGTCCCTCTCGGGTTGAATTTTCGTCACAATTTGCTCTTCCTCAAGGATACATCGAGGATCGTGGTATTCCCGATCGTACAAGAATCAACACCGGTCTGGAGCGTGGTCACGGTGTAGGACCGGTGGGGGACGCGGATCCGGATCGATTTGGTCCCGACCAGAGGACACTTATACAGGAACTCGAGGAAGAGAGCGATCTCAACGATGTCGTAACCTCCTGCGGATGGATATGCGCCGGGGGTCAGTTTCGTTGCGCAGGTTCGTGCACTTGCATCAGCATGGAACAACGTTGCGATGGCAAGGTACGTTTCTCCGTTTCTGATCAATTTTCACTAGGAACCCCGCCCCCTGCGCCCCTCCATGCCGCTCTTACTCAAAAGAATTTTTACTATAATTTTTTTTACTATTAACCCTAGGACTCATGAATCATTTTTTCTACCTTGGAACTCATGACTGGGGCACTTACCCACCCCACGCGTTACCTGTAGGCAGAATTGCTCCATTGAGTAGTAAAAAAAGACATCAGTACATGAATCTTTTCGTTTTTCGATGAGGAAGAGAATGGAATAAAGCAAATTTTATTTTATTAAAATTCATTGAGTGACAAACCCGCGCAGACCCCGACATAGACCGGAAATCAGCGAAAATCGGTTTTTTAGCATTGAAAATGCTTTTAAAAATGATATATAGGAGGTCTGCTTTAGCGAGATGTCACACGAACCAAATGCTACCCCCTCTCTACTGCCGCTGTGTTGTAGCAGAATTAGGGGAGCTGCGACATGCTAAATGCCTGTGATTTGTTGAAAAATGCTGCATTACACGTAGAGTGATTTGTGGTTACAAGTTGTACGTTTCAATTTTGGTGTGTACATTACAATGTTGGTGGGTTTGGGTTGGGTTTTTTTAGGTTTGTTTGTATGATTGAATTTGTTTGGGCTTACGTTTGGGTTTGTTTGTTTGGTTGAATTTGTTTGGGCTTAAGTTTGAGTTTGTTTGGGTTCGTTTAGGTTTGTTGGGCTTTGTTTGGGTTTAAGGTTGGGTGTGTTTGGGTTTAAAGTTGGGTTTTTTTGGGTCCAATGTCGAGCTTGTTTGGGTTTGAGCTCGTTTGGGTTTGTTTGGGTTCGTTTGGTTTCGTTTGGGTATGTTTAGGTTTGTTTGGGTTTTTGGAGTTTGTTGGGGTTTGTTTGGGTTTAAGGTTGGGTTTGTTTGGGTTTAATGTGGGGCTTTTTTGGGTTTAAGGTTGGATTTGTTTGGGTTTAAGGTTGGGTTTATTTGGGTTTAACTTTGGGGTTGTTTGGGTTTAAGCTTGTTTGGGTTGGTTTGGGTTTGATTGACGGATGGATAGTGAGAGAGTGAGAATGTGAGAATGTGAAAAGATAGTGAGAGAGTGAGAGAGAGAGAGCAAATTATTATTTGCATGTACCTTTTTTATCACCCGAAAAGTCTGATTACATTTTCAATGCCATGAAATAGTTGCACTTTGTGTAATATCTGTAGATTTTTAAACAAAAAATTCTATTTTTTTCTGAGGAACAGATTCTCAAATGTCGCACGGCGTTTGGAAGAAGAAACATTGAGCTTATAAAAAAAAAAATTGAGCTATATTCCGTTTGCCAAATACATTTATCTTGAGATATGAATATGGGGAAAATATGCAAATTCTAAATACGGAAAAAGTCAATGAAAACGCAAGAAAAAATAATGTTTATAGTTTTTCGTATATTTTTTACTTCGTTTATTGATAAACCAGTGTATATTTAATACTGACGATAAAATTGAGAATATGAAAAATACAAAGAAATCGTACATTCAACTCATCCTACTGTCGCGTAAATGCTACAATGCACCGTGCTATGGTCCTCACAGGCAACCCTTCGGCATCATTCGGAAAAAATCTGAACCTTGCGATCCTTTGCTCTTCGACAGAATGTACATCTCGCCGTTTTCTTTGGCCTAACCCTCGGTGCTGTTGGTTTTTCTTCTTGCAAGATGGTACTAATGGAAACTTGCAAGTAGCCCCGTAGATTCGGAATGAATAGCCTTGCTTGTTGATGAGGCTCCATGAGAGACTTGACGCGAATTTTCATTCATAAACATTATTGCAGCCATATGCGTACGTGCGTGTGTGTGCATTGTGAAAAAGAAATGCGTTATTTCAATATCACAGCTCGTCTACTAAACGCATAGTTTAATTATTATATTTAATCGATCTTGATAATTATTATGTCAAAAATTCTTTAGTCAAGCAATTTATACTGATTTGCCCCTATAATAGCAAAGTCTGGTAGTGTAGGGGAAATCGCTACTAGGGAATCTACAACTATACCCCTTAAAGGCCCTTAATCGGTCTCCGTACTTAGACCATAGTTTTAGTCAACCTATCTACCCTACCATTCTCTAGTCCATACTTACAATCCATTGAAGGCCCCGAATTGTATTGGGAGTACAAATAAGACGCCGCCGTTTTTTTTAAATCAAAAATTGGGCATTTATTGCGAAAGAACGGCACTTTATATTTTATTCAAAGTATTGTCCATCGCTAGCCACTATTTTTTGCCATCTTTCTGACAGCATATGGATACCGCGTTGGAAGAACGCTTTATCTTTTCAGGTTATCCACAAATCGACCCAATTTTTGGTATCTTCATGTGATGTGAAGTGCTGCTCAGACAGGCTGTGCGTCATCCATCGAAATAAATGATATTCAGAGAGAGCAATTTCTGGCGAATATGGCAGGTGGGGTAAAACTTCCCAATTGAGTGGTTCCAAGTAGGTTTTGACTGGCGCCGCAACATGTGGACGAGCATTATCATACAAGAAAATAATTTTGTCGTGTCTGGAGTAGTAATGGGCGCGTTTTTCCTTGAGTGCTCGGCTTAATCTCATCAATTGTATTCGGTAGAGAGCCCCAGTAATGGTTTCGTTCTGTTTGAGCAACTCATAATACACGACACCAATCTGATCCCACCACGTACACAACATGAGTTTTTTTCCATGAATATTCGGCTTGGCTGTCGATGTTGAAGCATGGCCAGGTGGTCCCCATGATTTCCTCTTCTTTGGGTTATCGTAATGGATCCATTTTTCATCACCAGTGACTATACGATGCAAAAAACCCGTTCGCTTATGCCTGGCAAGTAGCATTTCACATGTGCAAAATCGGCGTTCAACGTTTCTCGGCTTCAGTTCATTTGGAACCCAATTTCCTTGCTTTTGAATCATTCCCAACGATTTTCAACGATGTGAAATTGCTTGTTGAGTCACTCCTAATGTAAGTGCAAGTTCTTCTTGCGTTTGGCACGAATTTCCTTCCAATAATGCTTCCAATTCCGTGTCTTCGTACACGTTCGGCCTTCCGCTACGTTCTTGATCTTCGACGTCAAACTCACCGTTCTTAAACTTTTGAAACCACTCACGACAACTTCTCTCACTTAAAGCAGCCTCACCATATGCTTCCACAAGCAATCGATGTGCCTCAGCCGCAGATTTCTTCAAATTAAAGAAGTAAATCAAAAGTTCCCGCAAATGACGCTTATTCGGCTCAAAACTCGACATTTTCACACGAAACAAATTATGTGATGCTGATACAAAATCGCTAATTTTTCATGGTTATGGTCTTGCCAGATGTCCAACCTTACGATATGACGTTTTACATCTGACAATTTCAATCATAACCTCCTGGTGGGGCCATCTTTTGTCAAACGGCGGAGACTTATTTGTACTCCAAATATTAGGGATGCCCTGCCAATTTTCCGCACGGGCACAGCCAGGTATGTGATCACAGTCCCCAATCAACAATGTCGATTTATAGCCTAGAAGCGCACTTTGGAAGTGAACTGGAGTGGGTTTCTATCCCATACATGAGTTCTGGGGTAAACATTTATCATCTCCACCGTTCATTCCATTTCTATCCCCCTCTCTCTGTCTTCCTCCTCCCTCTATCTATTTACCGCATTTCCGCCGCGATATTCCGTCACTCGATTACGAGACATCGACCTCACCGTCGATAATCAAATGCCAGATGGATTGCGAGAATAACGCGGACGAAGTGAATTGCGACGAGGTATTGGACGAGCGACACTCTAGTGGAAATTGCGACGGGCAGAGAAATCATCGTTGTCCGATATCCGGTCTTTGCATACCGGACTCGTGGATATGCGACGGTGATGACGACTGTGGCGATTACTCGGACGAAGCGCCTTGCGGTCAGTGCGCTCGAAACTTGCATATTAATAATAATAATTGTCATTGAATGAACAATAGTGACAGTAACAGTGATGATGATGCTCGTATCGATAATAAAATAAATAATAATCGGAAAGTTAATAAGTACTGTAAGATCAATGGCAACAGCTATAGTTCTAGTAGCATTCGCAGCCGCAATGACAGTAGCAGTAACAATCGTAATTTGAACAGTAGCAACAATAATAATTACCGCAATAGTAATAGTAACAGCAAAAAGAGTAGCAGTACGATAATAATAATAGTATCAATAGCAACAAAATACACTAGCCATAAAAATTAACGGATAAAAAAAATCCGAAATTTATTAGTGATGTTCATCAGGCTGTAACTTAGAGAAATATAGTCGTAGAACAATGAGAAGAAAATAAAATTAAATCATGAAGTCTCTAGTTCTCAGCCCTAGTATTCAAAATATTAAATTGATGACAGTTTATGAGGAATCATAAGAAAATCAGCGGAAAAAACATTTTCCAAATATGTGTGTCAGTTGCAAAAAGGTCCACAGACCTAAATAATGTATTTTGTCACTCCAGCTGGAAGCTTTTTTAAAATTTGTTCGTCCTCTTTAATATGAATTTTTTTACCCTCTCTACGATGATTTGTCTCCGAGTAATCGATTGTTAAAGCCAAAATGACACGTTTGACTTTGATGACTCATAACTCGTGTTCTTTTGTTTTGTACTTATTTGTTTTTTCGTGTTCTTCAATAATTATTATTTTTTTTTATAAAAAAATATTCCAGATTTCCAGAAAAAAATGTCTGAAATGAATTAAATGAATGAAAAAAGAAAAATTGATCCTCTAATTGATTTTTCACAAAAGTGTCAATTTCAACCGTTTGGATCATAATGAAAGAAAAATCGCAGCGGTTTTAACTCTTGAGGGCTTATTCGGAATAGTTTAAGGTCGAAAAAAAACTAAAAATATCCTTAGTCTATCGATTCTTTACAACGTAATCACAAGTCATGTAAAAATCGTAAAGACGCAATTTTTACGTATTTTAAATCGAGTTTCTCAGATTTATTTTTTTTTCATAAAAAAATCATGCAAACAACATGTAGAGGATACTTTGAAGTTTCTAGAACCATACTTCAATTTTCTGTACAATCATTACCACACAAATTATGAGACATCAAAGTTAAACGTGTCATTTTGGATTTGAAAACCAATAACTCGGAAACAAATCATCGTACAGAAGGCAAGGAAAATCATATCTAAGGATAAGAATCAATATAAAAAAGCTGGTAGATGAAATTACCAAAAAAATTATTTAGGTCCATGGACCTTTTGAAAGTCAAGGTAGAGTTTGGAAAACTTTGTTTTCCGTTTTTTTTTGTTATTTCTCAAAAACTGCCTACTATTCAGCATTTTGAATCCTGAAACTCAAAAGTAGAGACTTCAAGCTTTAACTTGCTTTTTTTTCATTCTTCTACGACCATTTTTCGCTAAGTTGCAGCCTGCTGCGAATCACTAAAAGATGTCGGATTTTTTTCATCCTTTAATTTTTGTGGCTAGTGTAGTAACAGTAACAACGGTAATAATAATAATAATAATAACACCAACATAATAGTAATAGTACTATTAACAGTTGAATAGCAACAGTGACAGTAATATAATAGTAATACCAATATAAGAAAAACAATAAAAGTAATAGTAACAATAATATAACAGTAAAATGCTAGTATAACGATAACCATAACAGTAAAAGTAATATAACAGTAACATTGAGGACGTAGTAATAGTAGTAAAGATGCAGAACAAAAGAAAATCCAAATCTCGCCTGACACGTTACAGGCGTTCGATTGAACTGCACAGCCGAACAGGTCCAGTGTCGAAACGGTCTGTGCGTCGAGGGTGCCTGGCTCTGCGACGGTGACAACGACTGCGTGGATTATTCCGACGAGGAAGATTGCGCCGACAAAAAGTAAGTGATTTTTTCGCATTCAAAAATGCTTCAAATTGTGGTCGTATGGCAAATTACCGCCCATATATATTACTCGTAATTTGACGAGGCTACGAATTGGAAAAATGAGGGTGTCACATTATAACTCGAACTTCTTCGTCTATACGAGTCTACATAACTCGATTTCTTTCGCCTTTGCGACGCATCTCGTCCACACGGGACTTACTTCGACGACGGCGGATCGTCCGCCCACGCCGTGATCTCGCCACCCACGCCTACCCTTCTTCATCCCACGATAGATATTCTTGTGCATATATATATATATATATATATATATATATATATATATATACATACACATGTATATGCAAGGTACTATGAGCATCGTCAATCGGAGCTTAAACATTTTCACAGACCTCTTCTCAAGTTCGAGACGTCTGACCTTTGACCCAAAAGGGAAAATGGCTACACCCTTATATTATATATATATATATATATATATATAGAATAATTAAATTGCACATGACGCAACGTAATGAGGTAGTGTCGCTTCGCGAATGCACTGCGCCATCGATTTTCTAAAAATTCTCACCGGACGCGTAGTATTTTCGTAGAGCATTTCCGGCCGACTGTAGCCAACAAATATTTTCAATCCATTGCTCGTTTCGAGCATTTAAAATCTGGTTCTTCGGGCACATATTCACAATTTAGAATAGAAAGTACCGAAACAAAAAACAAATGAAAGAAATTGCACGTCATTGCAAATATTTACCTCCTTGTTTTTGTTGCCTTTTTCTAAAATTTCATCATATATCCTTGCGGGTTTTACGTATAATATTATCGTTCCAAATTGAATCCTTCCCTATCACTCCCTATCCGCACTCGCTGATCTAACGTAACTTCCGTTCTGTCCACGGCCGTATTAAGCTATACCGCACTTGCCGAGGGTACGGGGAAACTGTGGAAAACCCGTAGCGGTATACACGGACCCATATTCTTCTAATTCTCTGGTGCACAAACTTTTACTCAAGTATCAGAAGTATTGGCCTTCCGCTAAATGGTTGATGCTCCAGCCGGTGGAGGGCTAAGCGGTCACCGCTCCAAGTATTGGCCATGCACAAGACTGGTTAACTCGAAGTATCGCCGGAGTCTAACCCCAACCGCACATCTACCAGTGTCGGTTTTTTATCTCCTTGTTGTTTTTTTGTCGCTTCACGTTGATTCACTGACGTCACGCGACATAGGATGCAACACTTTTATCGCGAGGGTGCTTCTTATCACTCTCGGGGGGCCTAATGGTCCTCGGGTGATCAAATGAGACATCCGGAAGAGGTGGTTACAGACTAATTACTACAATTCGTGAAATGTACTTACATATATGCATACATATGTATTTTTCATATATTTATATATTTATATATATATATATATATATAGTTCAGATCGTTGCGCTATGCATATACGCGATTCTGGGTGATCCAGGGCGTGGAGATGGGTTGCCAAGCAACCAGTAATGGTTGCGCGTTGGTGGCGCGTGGTATCGACCTCTACCTGGATGTTGTGAGCTACACGCTCGGTCCTGTTGACGATATATGTCTTCGTTATCTGGATGTGTACATGTAGGTGGTCCAGCAACTATTAGCACCTTGAATATCTGTGAAACGGTGGATGAGAGGAAAAAAAAGTCCAACAGAAATTGCGCCGTACAGAAAAGTGCATCGGACGCTGATAACGATTTTTTGGTAGGTAGAGTGACCACCAAAATACGAAGGTCACAATTTTTTTTGTTTTCAAATGGAATGCTGTGTTTTTTGTTTCCGTCGTTTGATCGCGACTGGTGAGACGAATATAATTATCTATTATGGAAGGTCATTCAAGGTCATTTGAGTTGATTTCGTTTGTAAAGAGAAGCGATGTTCATCATTATCAGGGCAATACAGTTGTCTTTCGATCGCCGAATCGGTCGACGCGTCTCCCAACTTTGAAACGCGTTGAGGCATGCGCTGTTATGATTCGTTGTGGCGTGTCGGCAGGTGTAATTGGGTATTGTGTATTAGGATATTGTGTACAAATAGTGAAAAAAAGATGGCTGAATATCTATATTTTGTTGTGACAAATATTAGCCGCTGGACGAGGAGGAGTGAAAAAAATGCGTGGGACCGGGTTATCAGAAAAAAGATAGTCAATTTATTTTACACACTAAGTACAAAGTCCGTTAGTCGCAGGAAGGAAAATAACATTAAACAGTTGAGTTAGATTTTTTATAAGTCTTGAGTGATTCACTGAGTAAGGAGTCGATTAATTGATCGCGATGAGTGCACACGACGCGGCCGCTCGGTGTAGGGACGACGGACGTTCTTAACGGCGGTGGTGGTAAAAAGTACCAATCGCGGTGTGATCACTGTTCGAGGACGCGAACGAGCACAGAATAGAGCGGTTCAAGCGACTCACGGTCCCGCAAGAACGTGAACTCTACAAGAACTCAAAATGATTGTATCCGAACACGGTTAAGAGTTAAACGATGAGCAGAGTGCCAGAAACCCCGAGAGGTAAATATTTGAACTGTCGCGTGTACGATAAAGATGGCGAGATAACTGACAACTCGAGCGCGGGCGCTGTTCCTCGCTCGCGAAGAACAGGGGCGTAGTGACACACACATGGGCCCGAGAGACGTCCAGAGATCTCATTGGCTGGGACGATTGGACCGCGCCATCGATCGGCGATCGAGTGGTACGGTGCTGCACTCGGTACACGAGCGCTCGCGAGCATCCCGCGTGGCGAGAGCAGCGGTAAGCTCCTCGCGCGGGGACGTAAGGGCATTGTGCGAACAGCCGCAAACATAAAATCATCGCGGTAAACATATTATTATTTTTTTTTACGTACGGACGTTTATTTATATTTGTTGAATGTTATGTTATTATTATTATGATTATTATCAACATTTTATACATAAAAATTAAAATGGAAATAAATGAATATAAACAAACCACTTCTATCCTTTAAGGCCGTCTTCTAGTCTAGAGGGCCAAAATTTGGGGATTTTTCAACATGCGATTAAAAAAAAAACAAAAAATATTTCCGTATCTATCTTTTTACCACATATCTATTCATCCTTCACATTGTATAAAAAAATTGGCGAAAAAAAAATCCATAATTCTGGTAGATGCAGGCTGGTAAAGTGGAGGTGGAAAAAAAACGGCCTCTCCTGGTTGACATGATTCCAACCCTCCTGGTCATCTGAAAAAAAAATAGATTCTTAATTAGTAAGGATGTCTATAGCCCCTACCTCAGGCAAAAAAAATCGCAAAATGGCGGCTGTTTAAAAAAAAAGGTCATTTTTTGCCGTTTTTTTTCACGATTGTTGATTTTTTAAAAATAATTAGTAACAAAATTTCGTGATAAATCTGGTAGGGACGATAGAGGGGTGTATAGAGAAGGTTCACAAAAAATTTCAAGTAAATCGGTTCATTACAACTTGAGATATCATGTCAACCGTCTCGAAAAAAGTAGTTTCGAGAAAAACGCGTTTAAAGATTCGAGTACAGTTTCAGGCAGTCTAAGTCATATAATGGTACATATACTTACATTTCGTTAATCGGCGATTCCTGGTCCATAAAATACTCCTTTTTCTTCAAAATCGAAGTCTTTTGATGTTTTTCGATGATGAGAAGTTCGGAGTTCAGAGCGGTGAATCCGCTGTTCATCACGTCTGAGAGCGACCGCGTGACTTTCAGGACCGATCGTGATCCCCTGGACGTCCGTTAATATTTGGAATTTCCAAATTTCCTTTGGAGGGTATATTCTTGAAATACTAAACATTGAAAATATGCAAAAAAAATCGATTTTTTCAAAATTCTAGACTAGAAGACGGCCTTAAGTGTGAAGTGAAGAGACCCTAGGGGCAATGATCTCAAACTATGTATATTTAACCTAATTACAACAAAACCCAAAAATAAATATATATATCCAAACAACAAAAACTACATGTTTGTTTGGGGTACAACAAGCAAAACGGCTGCTTCAACGCATTCCATCTACGAGTATATACAGGGTGTCCTTCTTATCTCTGCCACCCGAAATGATTCGGTAAATATCGACGTCACAAAAAAATATTCCAGACAAAAGTTGTACGGTGTGAAGGAGGCCATCAAATGCGACCAATTTTTTTTATTTCGGTAGAGGCGCTTACGCACAGTGAAGGTCACCTCCACTTTTTTAAATGGAATGGTACATTTTTTTTTCAACCATCTTGTGGAGCACCTCAAGTCGCATAAAAAACATTAGGGGTCAAAGTCGTTCAAGGTCATTCAAGGTCAGTATCGATGAAAATCGGATCGATACCAAAAATATTTTCAATTTTATATTATATTTTAATAGATGTTCAAAATGACCTCCACCAGCCTCCAAACATTTTTGCAGTCGGACAGTCAGACACTGTTTCGATCGTAGAATGCTTTCCGGAGTGATGCTGTTACACGCATTGATGATGCGTTCTCGCATGTTCTCCGGTGTTGTGGGCATATATTGATAAACTTTATCCTCTAACGTCCCCCATAAAGAAAAATCGAGTGGAGTTAAGTCCGGTGATCGAGCAGGCCAGCCTATTCGTGATCGAATAGGCTGGCCTGTGGTATTTGAAGTCTTGTCGATGACTACGATCTCCGATATCTCTCATTTCAAGCTAATTTCGAACACCTATCAAAATGAAATACAAATCTAAATATCTCAGATCACTACCAAATATTTGGTAGTGATCCGAGATATTTAGATTTGTATCATCGATACTGACCTTCAATGACCTTGAACGACTTTGACCTCCTAATGTTTTTTATGCGACTTGAGGTGCTCCACAAGATGGTTGAAAAAAAAATGTACCCTTCCATTTAAAAAAGTGGAGGTGATCTTCATTGTGCGTCAGCGCCTCCACCGAAATAAAAAAAAATTGGTCGCATTTGATGGCCCCCTTCACACAGTACAACTTTTGTTTGGAAGATTTTTTTGTGACGTCGATATTCACCGAGTTATTTTGGGTGGCAGAGATAAGAGGGACACCCTGTATATATAAAACTGTTCCGTGACTGACGGACCGACTGACAGACAACGCACAGCCTAAACTACTGAAGATAGAAACATGAAATTTGGTACATATGTTCCTTAGAGGGTGTAGAGGTGCACTAAGAAAGGATTTTTTTTAATTCGATCCTTAAGCAAGTGAAATGGGGTGTAAAAGTATGTATAAGAAAAAATATTTTTTTGGTCCGATTTACTTGGAACTTTGCATAAACACTCTACAATAAAATTAATGAAACAAGTATTTCAACATTTCCCAAAAACTCAATCCTTAAGGGGTTGCAAGGGGGTAGAAAAGTTTGTATTGAAAAACATATTTTTTTTTGGTCGGATCGACTTGAAACATGGCATAAATACTCTACAATACAATTAATGGAACAACATTTTAGAAAATTTAACCCTTAAGGAGTTGTAAGGGGGTGGAAAGGTTTGTGTAGAAAACAATATTTTTTGGTCGGAAGAAAAATTGAAAATTAAAAAAATAGTGAGCGATCGAAGGGGAAGTTTATAAACTTCCCCTTCGATCGCTCACTATTTTTTTGGTAAAAAAATTTCTAGTAAAAAACTATAGTTTTTTACCAGAAATGTTTGCAGTTTTTTTGTTCATCAAATAAAAACGTTTGAATATTTTTGGATAATTCTAGTTCAACTAATAAATACGTTTGTTGTACACGTGCTTGCCAAATTTCATAACGATTGATCATCTAGGGTGAGTAGGAGAACTTCCGCAAACTTGGAGAACGTGGTTTCGAGAAAAACTCGTTTAAAGTGAAACTGAAGTTTATGTGCGAATAAAATGAAAAGTTTCATATTTACACCTAATCTGCTATGCCAAGTCCATAGAGTACACCAGTGAATTTCACCCGGTGTGCCGTGGTACACTGACATGCCATGAGTGTATTTCTCGTGTGCCGGCAAAAATAGGCGGATGTCTACGTGATAAAGTCGGCACCGATCGTGACGAGTGGCGACTCGCAGCGCGGGCCGATCGCAAGCTCGGTTTTCGTCAGTACTGAGTCACTTCATCGTGAGTTTTCGCTTATTTTTAGAACATTGATACAGTGATCAATGCTCAAAAAACGCGTCGTTGCGTTGTGAGACGTTTCAGAAGACGCGAGATATAACAGCGCGGGTTTGACTCGAACACGCGCTGCGACCTCTACGGTATTAAACAGTGGCTCGAGCGAGCGCTGTCCTACCGACTCAAATCAAAGTTTTGCTTCGGGTTTCATTTCGTCTTAATTCGGCAATACGGTCAGTACTAAGGAGACCAGCCTCAATATGCAGGTTGGACCATTTAACGTGACCACCGCAAATATCTCCGTTGTCTTTAGAGTGATGAAAAAAATGTCAGGAGGTAATTTGATTGATTTCAAAGGGCTGATACAGTGGTGAAAATTTCATTTTTATCAAGGTCATAGTTTTCGTGTTCGCAAGGTCATCAATCGTTTTTCAAATGGGAACATGTTTTTTTGTATTAAGACTTTGTAGCTGATATTCAAACGAATCCAACGACCTATGATATCATGACCTTGAAATGATTTTTCACCAAAATACACGTGTAAAAACGGGAAATCGTGATGGTATTGACAATAAGAATATCCGAATAATGTAATTGAATTTTTTGTGCAGAAAATTCATTGTAACAAATGTTCGAAGTGATGGCCATTAGCCTCGACACATTTTTGAAGACGTCGGATGAATGATTCTCTTGACCTTCGAATAGTTTCTGGTGTGATAGCGGCGCAAGTTATCCAACGAATACAATAATGTCAATAGTCGGAGTTGTTTCTGATGTTTGTAAATACTGGCATTGTAACGTAGTAAAACTGTAGTCGAGTGAAGAATGTTTACCATCTACCAATATTAGAATCAGTAGAGAACTGTATCCATCCAAAGTAACATGTAATAACCGTATCGAAAATGGTATCGTACAGTCAAGCAGAGAAAGTGGAAATGATTCTGATGTATGGTGAGACCGGCAGAAACTCTGTGCAAGCGCAGGAACTTTATGCGCAACCTTATCCTGACAGAAATTATCCTTCCCGTCGATGTTTCGATCGAATTATTCATTCATTTCGTGAAACGGGCAGTGTCAATCCACTCAAAAGGAAACGTCGCAAGACTAAAACAAACGAAGAAGCAGAGATTGCCGTTCTGGTTGCAGTAGTTCATGATCCGCAATTAATTGAGCGCTTTTCCGGAATTTCCAAAGCGAGTGTTTTAAGAATTTTAAGACGTCATAAATTTCATCCGTACCATATTTCCTTGCATCAAGAACTTCATGGTGCCGATTTTGGAAATAGGGTTCAGTTCTGTGAATGGGCTCTGCGCCAGTTACAAGTGAATCCGAATGTTTTGAACGACGTTTTGTTTACTGACGAATCAACTTTTACTAACTATGGACAGTTGAATACGCATAACATGCACTATTGGTCAATGGAAAATCCGAAGTGGCTCCGGCAAATTGTGCATCAGCGTCCTTGGAGTGTTAATGTGTGGTGTGGCATAATTGAGGACCGGATTATTGGACCATTTTTCATAAATGGCAATTTGAATGGACGGAAATACGTCGATTTTTTTAACAACACTGTGGGGGAATTGCTACAAGATGTCCCGTCAGCATAGCGATGCCGAATGTGGTATCAACATGATGGCTGTCCAGCGCATTGGGCAGTTATAGCTCGCGAAGTGTTAAACCGGATGCTTGTTCGCCGGATTTAACGCCACTGGACTTCTTCCTATGGGGAGCTATAAAGGATCGTGTTCACCATGATGTTCCGACGACGCCGGCGAACATGCGAGAACGAATTACAAGAGCGTGCGCCGCTATCATACCAGAAACTAGTCGAAGGTCAAGTGAATCATTCATCCGACGTCTTAAAAAATGTGTCGAGGTTAATGGCCATAACTTCGAACATTATTTACAATAAATTTTCTGCACAAAAAATTAAATTACATTATTCGGATATTCTTATTGTCAATACCATCACGATTTTCCGTTTTTACACGTGTATTTTGGTGAAAAATCATTTCAAGGTCATGATATCATAGGTCGTTGGATTCGTCTGAATATCAGCTACAAAGTCTTAATAAAAAAAACACATGTTCCCATTTGAAAAACGATTGATGACCTTGCGAACACGAAAACTATGACCTTGATAAAAATGAAATTTTCACCAGTGTATCAGCCCTTCGAAATCAATCAAATGACCTCCTAACATTTTTTTTGTCGCTCAAAAGGCAACGGAGATATTTAGGGTGGTCGCGTTAAATGGACCACCCTGTATTCTGGATATGCATTTCTGAAGAATATCGCGAATTATTAACAAAAAAACTTCTTCTACCATTTTCTACATCATATCTGTGTGAACTGGGATTTTCAGCACTCACGAATATAAAAAATTATAAAAGGGAAAGACTGCTTTCTGTAGAAGAGGAAATGAGGGTATGTTTGTCGACAATTCGACCTAGAATTAAATATCTGTGTAGCCTGCATCAAGCGAAAACTTCACATTGAATCTATGTAACTGACTACTGTGTGTTTCTTTTATGTAGTTTTTTGCTATAATAAGTATGTACCTATTGGGTTTATTTGAGGTCCAAAACGATGGTGTGCTGTAAAAATTTTACATAGGTTCACGTGTGCCGCTTTATAAAAAAGGTTGACAAACACTGGAGTACACCTTCGTCTTCTTAAAGAAGTTGTTCTCGAGCCGTCCGCTCCAGTCTTCAGGCCAATCTTGCCTCTTTTGATGCAGCGGTATGTGTGGCGTCAGCTTTTTCACGCACAATATATCCCTCTTGTCGGCCATTATTTTCCCTTCAGGTCCAATTCTGATGGCCATAATTTCCATCATACGCAGTGGGGGGGGGGGGGGGGGGTGATATTTTCATTGAAAATACATACAGCTATAAAAGATGCCAGTTCAATGATTTTTTTCGAGCAAAAAATGTATTTTGACGCCAAGCGCCAGAGGACAGCGTTGAAATTTTCGTTGTTATTTTACGTGTGTCCGCCCAAACACCGTTGCAACAGATCGTCTGACAACAGATCTGAGTATGTCGGATGAAGGAGTTTTTGAACCTCAGTCGCAAGTGGTTCTTGGTGTTTAAAATGATGTAATTTATTCCCTGCTTCTGCGGATCTCCACTTGCATATACCTACGGGCCGCTTCTCTTCGTTGGCCTATAACTTGGCGGATTTTATTTACATCGACTTGAAATTAGCTGAGCGTATTATCATTGGCCCTTTCCGATACCGCAAATTCGAACTTTTTATTCGCCGAACAAAGTAGAAACGTCCCTTAATCTACTGCCGACTCGCATTTTTCTTGGCTTCAAATGATTATGACATGCACCAATTCTCCGCACTTTTTCATTATCCATCTCTCTTACCATATATTTTTTACTTAAAAAAAACTGTTCACGTCGTCCCGTGTATGTTTTCAGGAAATGCAAGGAAGATGAGTTCACTTGTCCCGATGGGATTTGCATCATCAACGATTACAGATGCGACGGTGAATACGATTGTCGGGACGGTTCCGACGAGGCAAATTGTCGTAAGTTATATCCAAATAAAAACGGCATTGGGTTTGCTTGTTTTTGCAAATATTGTGTGCAAACGTGAAAAGATCGCAGAAGTCAGCGTAGGGCAGGGAGGGGCATGTTGAGCAGTCGGGTAAGTTGGGCCATCGAAATATCTGGAAAACTAAGTACCGTACGCGGGTGCATCAAATGACACAAAAAGAGGTATGGGCGAGGGGAACACATCACGTCCTCGCCCGTTGCCATGAGGCGCACGGGATGGCAACACGGGTACGTTGCATAATTTTTGCACCCAGAAGTAAAAAAAAACGTGATTGAAAGATTTTCCTCTACCATTTTATGAAAAAAAAAATTTCAAAGTTCATTGCAATTAATGTTAATATTTCAAAATCTCACTAATTAACAAGCAACTGTTGGTTTATTACTGCATTGTACCAAATTACGTTGCATACGTCTGATTTTTTAATGCAAATCTTACCTTGCTCAACTTACCTCATACCCATGCTCAACTTATCCCATTATCGGGGCAGGTTGATCAAATATGGCCTTGGTCATTTGAGAGCGATTATCTGTCAAACAATAAGGATGATACGAATTTCGTTTACAAACTTTTTTTTCCCAGATAAATTTCCTATTGACCAAAGTAGGTTTCATTTTTATACCGCAGACTGTTAAGGAATTACAGGACGATAATTCCAAACTTGCTCAAAACTTGCCCTCCCTGCCCTAGTGGTATTTTTCTTATATACGTATGTTTATATATTTCGGTTATGAGTTCGCGTCATTATTATTATGTAGTTAAAGTTCATGTCGTTATTGTTGTATTATTATTTCTCATGATCATTGCTATTATTATTATTATTATTTACTATCATCATAATTGTTACGAACATTTACTAACATTATTATTATTAGATATTATCATTACGATTATTATTACCGTTATTATTATTGGAATAATATTTATTATGATTGTCATTTTTGTCATGTGGTATGTACTATTGATAAAATATCGGGCGATTTATCTAACGAAATAAAATGCTCCATCAGACATTTTTTTTCCATAGAAATATTTCAAGAGGTTCATTGCGGCGAAAATTATTTCGAGTGTGCTACACCACGGTGCATAAAAGTTGAGTACAGATGTGACGGGGACGATGATTGCGGTGACGCCAGTGACGAGCAAAATTGTCCGAGTACCATCGAACCCTGTCCGGAGAATAGTTTCAGGTATTTAATTATGAAATGTTCGCTTACCGATAGACTAGTGGAGAAATAATTTAAAAAAAAATTAATTTGCGATAATTTGTACGGCCATAATTTGAGTGGGCTTTTTATTTGGCATTCTAACCGGCAATGATTTTTGCAAGCGTAATTTGAGATATATCAAACGAGCCGCGACAACCCTAAATTACTTTAAGCACGACGCATTGGGGAAACAAAACGTCAATGTCCTCTCGTAATTTCAGTTAAAAATGAGAACCCCCTAAGGGCTCGACTTTCAATTAGCATCCCTTGCTTGCTGCCTTCTCTCTCTCCCTCTCTCTCTCTCTCTCTCTCTCTCTCTCTCTCTCGCTCTCGCTCTCTTTCTCTCTCTCCGCATTCTTTGTTTCCTATTTTTGACTAGGCTCCGATTGGCTCTGAACATCTGTTCACGTAACGAGTACTCTACTTGCCTCAGGGTAATTTTCGTGATCACTCACGCGAAAACTTCAAAACGCTGCCCCACCTGTCAACGAACATACGAGCAATAAGCCGAAACAAAGAAATGGACGGATCAGTCATTTGCACCGCGTTATATAAAACGTATTCACGAAGAATGGCACGTTCGCCTGCTCGTAATCAAAACGGAGTAAAACGGTTCTTTGTTGTTGGTCTTTTTTTTTTTTTTTCAAACGGAGTCGTGTAAAAAATTAGGCTGATTAATCAAAGTAGTATTGTATCACTATACAAGGCTATTTTGATAATCCAGGCTTATTTTGATTTGATAATCCAGTTTTTTGGTTATATAAATTAAGTGGCTGCACATGAAACCGGCCGCTTGTACCCGACTAGAAATTTTGATCCGGCAGCCTGAAGACTGATCAGGCCCCGATCAGGTTGCAGTCCGGAATGCCGTAGTACGGCACGCTTGATCAGGGCCGAATGTCCACCTGATCAGGGCCGGATGTCCACCGGATCAGTGGAACCGTAAAACGGCGTCCATGGACGCCTTGTTACGGCGCCGCACAGGCTGCCTTACTACGGCCGGATCAGGGTGCCTTTTTACGGCCGTACTATGGTTCCACTGTTCCGGTGGACATCCGGCCCTGATCAGGCGTGCCGTACTACGGCATTGTGGACTGCAGCTTGATCTGCCCCGTGTTGAAGCTGCCACATTTAAGAGTCTTGGCGGTGTATGCACGCGGATATATGCGTTTTTCCAATTTCCTGGCTGAAATAATAGTGCAAAATGGATAAAAAATAGTGCTGAAAAAAATTATTGGGACACTTACGGGTGCGAAAGTGGCGTGCTGTACACGCAGAAAGAAAAAAACAACGGCTAACAGTAGTAAATTCTTCACTCGTACTAGGTGTGTATATACAGGGTGAGGCACATAAAGTGTTACAGAGCAATAGCACTCAAACTATTGATCATATCCAAAAATGTTTCAGACAAAAGTTTCAGTGTTCGAGAAGGCCGTCATACTGGACCACCCTATTTTTTTTATCGGCGGAGGCGCTGAAGCTACGTCAAGGTCAACTCCACTTTTTTAAATGGAACCATGTATTTTTTTTCGATGACATTATTACCGATTTTAAGACGAATTCAGCGACCTATAATACAAGGTCATTCTAGTCACGCAAAGTATGAAAATAGTCGAAAAATCGAAAAATATCGGATTAATCACATTCAAAGGATCCACTAACCTTGGTTTGGGTCTACCTACAGAAGATGCTCGAAGTGATGACCCTCGACTTGTAAGCACTTGTTTGATGGCTGTTTTCATTTCTTACGATACCAATGTTTCTTATCGGCAGCAAGTAAGCATTTTCTGTTGACATATCAGTTAGTCACGCATTACCTTCTAATGTGAGTACATCGGATCGCGAGAAACGGTCAGCTAATCGCTTAAAAGCCATGTGCGATTTTTGTTGCCTATCCGGATAACGAGCCGTATACAAATCTTGGGCGTTTCTGTAATGTTTATGGCATTCCCCCAGCACCATCAACATATCAAAAGATTCTTGAAAATCGTTCATTTTCGCGATCCGATGTACTCACATTAGAAGGTAACGCGTGACTAACTGATATGTCAACAGAAAATGCGTACTTGCTGCCGATAAGAAACATTGGTGTCGTAAGAAATGAAAACAACGATCAAACAAGTGGTTTCAAGTCGAGGGTCATCACTTCGAGCATCTTCTGTAGGTAGACCCAAACCAAGGTTAGTGTATCCTTTGAAAGTGATTATTCCGATATTTTTCAATTTTTCGACTATTTTCATACTTTGCGTGATTAGAATCACCTTGTGTTGTAAGTCGCTGAATTCGTCTTAAAATCGGTAATAATGACATCGAAAAAAAATACATGGTTCCATTTAAAAAAGTGGAGTTGACCTTGACGTAGCTTCAGCGCCTCCACCGATAAAAAAATAGGGTGGTTCAGTATGACGGCCTTCTCGAACACTGAAACTTTTGTCTGAAACATTTTTGGATATGATCAATAGTTTGAGTGTCTTTGCTCTGTAACACTTTATGTGCCTCACCCTGTATATATACATATACATTTTCATTTATATATTCTTTACTTTCAAAATTAACAATATCTATTATTATTTATTAACATGCATAATATCTATTATTTTTGTAATGGTATTTTTAGAGCCAAGCGGAGAATTGCCTACAGAATTGCCTCTTCAGAATTGAGATTGCCTATATTGGCAATTGGCAATCTAGATCAAATCTAGAGAATTGAGATAGATAAAAATAAAAATATAAGTGAGTTTATTATTGTTATCGAAATTATTATACATTCATAAATACCAAATTCCCCTTTTTTTAGTTCTTAAAAAAAAATTCTTTAAAAAAGGAATCAAAATAACGTTGAATTTTGCATTGGTGGAATACAACGATTTTTGTTTTATTTTTCATTCGTTTATTTTGATCATCATCAAAATCCTTTTTTTGTAAATTGAAGTCATAAACTCTAATAAGAATACGTAAAAACGTGTGGATTATTTTTAGTGACTAATCAGGCAAAAAGAAATTCAGCGGTTAAAAAGTATTAATTTTCGTTGCATTGCTAACTTTGATGCTAACTTCAATGCCATAAAAAAATATTGACATTTTTTAAAAAGATGATAATATAAGCAATGAAAAAAAGAGAATTCCTACAAGTGTTAGGATGGCTAAGTAAGAAGCGGGTTCAGCTCTAGAATTAGAAGACGTAGGTTCGAAACCGAGGCTAGACAAAAACTTTAATGAGGCAGAACTCGTTTTAATCCAATTATCATATATGCAGCAATATAAGTAAAGCATATGGAAACAAAAAATACTACTAGAATATTTTTATTCATCATTTATTGCCTTTTTTATTTTTCATTTCAGGCACGGCAGCCGAATCAGGGCCGGATCAGGGCCGTAATCAGCAGCCGGATCAGGGCCGTAAACGGCAGCCGGATCCGTGTCGGATGCCAAAAAGCGTTACGCGCCTGATAAAGCCCTTGTCCGGCCGCCTGATCAGTGCCGTAGTACGGAATACGGATGCCGGATGCGGCCCTAGTCAGTCCCGTAGCAAAATTTCTAGTCGGGTAATAGTCGGTACACTATATTCTCCAATTAATCCGCCGCGGTTACCCAGGGTCAAAATTACCCCAAGCGCAATTTTAAGCCAAAATTACCATCAGTTGTTGGCGGCCACTTAGTGGCCTTCTACGTATGGCCGACGTAGAAGACCACTATCCGTGTGAGCGCTCGAATGTAGTAGTGCGCTTCTCCTTGCGTATTTCATTTCTCGTATTTTCAATCATCGAAAAATAAAGATCAATAAGTTTTTAAATAAACGAAATTTTTTAATAAAACAATTAAACAATTGATTTTTTTTATTACCCGATTAGTCCAATACATTTTGAGGGCATTTCGTAATTTTTATAATTTCAATTCGCATGAAAATTTGAATAAAGTGAGAACATTATTCAATTTTATTTATTCGCAGGCATTTCTTCGCAACCTTCTCTGTCTTATCAGGCATAAAAAAAACAAAAACAAAAAACGGCGGATTTTCTTCAATCCATTTTCTCGGAAAAATTCTTTGCAAAATAGTTCATCAAAATTGATAATGAAAAAAATTAATAACTGAAAATTGATCCCGTATTCTTCTGTAATTTTTTTTTTAAATCGAGCTTCCAACAAAATCGTGAAGCGTAAACAAATTAATTTGTAATGAAAAAAAAAAACACGGAGATTATTTCACATGAAAAAGCAATAGTTGACATAAGCTCGATTTAAAAAAAAATTGCAGAAAAATACGGGATCAATTTTCAGTTATTATTTTTTTTCATTATCAATTTTGATAAACTATTTTGCAAAGAATTTTTCCGAGAAAATGGATTGAAGAAAATCCGCCGTTTTTCGTTTCTGTTTTTTTTTTATGCCTGATAAGACAGAGAAGGTTGCAGAGAAATGCCTGCGAATAAATAAAATTGAATAATGTTCTCACTTTATTCAAATTTTCATGCGAATTGAAATTATAAAAATTACAAAATGTATTGGGCTAATCGGGTAATAAAAAAAAATTCAATCGTTTAATTGTCTTAGTAAAAACTTTTGTTTATTTAAAGGCTTATTGATCTTTATTTTTCGATGATTGAAAATACGAGAAATGAAATACGCAAGGAGAAGCGCACTACTACATTCGAGCGCTCCCACGGATAGTGGCCTTCTACGTCGGCCGTATGACAAGTCACGTAAACAGAGAGCACTACTACACTCAAGTGCTCACACCGATGCGGGCGCAGAGTCCTACCCATGCCACGAAAGCACGTCAGCGAAGCACCCACTACCACATGCAAGCGCTCACACCTACGAGCGCGAGTGTTCACACGGTAGGAGCACCGCTCCGCCAGGCACCACTACACGCGCGTATCGCTCACCGACGTAAGCCCGCTCATCGGGCGCGCCTGATTGGCCCGTCTTTGAAAAATAATAATTATTCAGGGGTTGATCTGGGAACCATACATGCTTATATCAATCGACTCAGAATTTCCCCCCTAACCGCCCATTTCAGGGATGACATTCCGTCCTGGGACACCCTGTATATATAAATAGATAGATTCCTGTTAGTTCAATCGGAATGTACATAAATCTAGACGACGTCTATTGAAAGATCCTTGCATGTTGCCAATTTTTTTCTAGGCTCCCTGAACCTCCAGAAATGTACCCTAAAAAATGCTGATATTCTGGTATGTTTTGCAGCCGCCAAAAATTATTTTAAAAAACGGGATTTTAATGCTATCTTTTGTGGAAAGCGTTTTATAAAAAAAATACTTCCCATAAAAATTGTACTGCATCAATACATGACATGGTAGAATAAAATTTAAAGATATCTCTTGGGCATAGATTCTGCTAGGTGACGTATGAGTTTCGGGGCAATACGTTCATTAGTAACCGAAGTATATACGATAAACAAAAACAAAAAAAATCGTTGTTTATCGGTGATTTACTGTTAAACTAACAATCCCACATTTTTTTTGTATAGGACTTATTTTGTAGATGACATTATGCAGCACATCTTTTAGAGAAAGCCTTTTTTTTTTATAGAGCCCATTCAAAAAAAGATAACATTAGAATTGTTATATTTGCAAGGATCATTGAATGGATCATTGAATAGAAGTCATGTGTATTCCGTCTGGGCTATGTTTGCTATTAGGATCTTCGGCGAGTTAATTTTTTATAGTGCAAGGCAGTGAATTTTAACCGGTGTTCCGCGGCACACTGGTGTGCTGTGAGTGTGAGTTTCTTCTGCGGTGGCAAAAATAGGCCAAAAAATACCACGTGATAAAGTCGACACGATCGTGACGAGTGCCGACTTCCGGCGCGGGGCGATCCCATGCTCGGTTTTCGTCAGTACCAAGTCACTTCATCGTGAGTTTTTGCTTGTTTTTAGAGCATTGATACAGTATATCAATGCTCAAAAAACGCTTCGTTGCGTTGTGAGACGTGTTAGAAGACGCGAAACGTTACATCGCGGGTTCGCTTCGAACGCGCGCTGCGACCTCTACGGTAGTAAGCAGTGGCTCGAGCAAATACTGCCCTACCGGCTCGAATCGAATTTTTGCTTCGGGTGTCATTCCGTCTTGATTCGGCAATACGGTCAGTACGAAGGAGACCAGCCTCAATATATTCTGGATATGCATTTCTGAAGAATATCGCAAATTATTAACGAAAGCACTTCTTCTAAAAGGGAAATACTGCTTTCTGTAGAAGAGGAAATGAGGGTGTTTTTGTCGATAATTCGACCGAGAATCAAATATCTGTGTAGCCTGCATCAAGCGAAAACTTCACAGTGAATCTATGTCACTGACTACTGTGTGTTTCTTTTATGTCGTTTTTTTTTGCTATAATAAGTATGTACCTACCAATGTTTCATTTTATTTATGGTTATTTGAGGTCCAATACGAAGGTGTGCTGTAAAAAGTTTACAGACTTTCAAGTGTGTCGCTTTATAAGAAAGGTTGACAAACACTGGTGTAAGGGAATATCCGCTTTATAAAAATCTATTACATTATATAGCATTGAACAATCAAGGAATGCTTGTAAGATTGGTGGTTGCAATTAACATGTGTGCATAATTTATGCAACTGCTAAAATATCAATAAGCAGTGCTATATTTTTGGCAGTAACTACGGTTATAAAATATTATAGTCCCCTCAGGGAAAGATGAAATATGGATACAATGTGATTGAAAACACCATTCATTTCTCTCAGTGCAGTCAGCGTTTATGGATCAGCACTTCACCTCATATGAAGGAGTAAAAAAATAGCTAGATGACTAGGTTTCCTCTAAAGAACTCGGCTTCCTGCGTGGAATCCAATGGTTGGCCGAAAGATGGGCTGAGGTTGTCCGTTACGATGGGCAACACTTCGAAAAAACGAGCTTGTCAATTTGCTGCCGAGCCACTATCTCTTCTTTCGCTAAAAAATCAGCCGTTCCATATGCAAACAACTAATAAATATACAAACATATATACACGACCAAACTAAACAAAAAGATATTACATCTTAAACTAGTTTGCCCCGAAAAGGTCAATTTCATTTGCCCAACAATGTATTTTTGTCAATTTATAATGACGTCGAGGTGTTTTTGTTTTTGTGAAGTTGCACAAACGGCGAGTGCATCAGCGAGAGCAAAATGTGCGACGGCAAATCCGACTGTCCGAACGGTGAGGACGAAATGGCGCCTTGTAAAAATATCACCCCAAAGCCGTGTTCGCCGACCGACGAATACCACTGCGACGAGGGCCACTGCGTTCCGGTTCGTGCACATTTTCTTTCAGAAGGAATTGACAGCCTTTGCATTGCGGCAGAAAAAATATTGTTTTTTTTTGCATCATACTGATATATATCTCTATAGCGTACTTGGGTCTGCGACGGAGTCTTGGACTGTCCGAACGGCGATGACGAGGAAACTTGCGCCTTCACTTGCGACGTCACGCAATATTTGTGCAAAGCTCCACCGTCGGTGAACGTAACAACATTTGCGGGCCCTTCGCACGCCATGACACATCATTTTCATCCCTACTGCATTAGCAAGAAACACGTCTGCGACGGTTCCGCCGATTGTCCAACAGAAGATGGTACGAGTTGATTATTGTGATTATTTTTTTTTGTTATCTCCGCATTTGGCCATCGCGTACGATAATTGGCAATATTGATAATGAGCAGTATAAGTAAATTATGGTTTTTTTGACACTTTCAGACGAGACGGAATGCTCGACGAAGAGAGATTGCACAACCGAAGATCCTTGCACTCAGCAGTGCATTCTGACGTCGAAAAATGAGAAGGGATGTTCGTGCGAATATGGTTTCGTTCTAGGTCCCGACAACGCGACTTGTCACGACATCAACGAGTGCGAATTCGAAAAGGATCCGGTTTGCAGCCAATTGTGCAACAATACCCTCGGCTCGTTCACGTGCGGCTGTATGCGGGGCTACGTACTCAGGCCGGACTTTCGTACGTGCAAAGCAATTGGTGCTAATCTCAAATTGCTTTTCACTAATCGCATTGACATAAGAAAGGTTAGATCTGGGAAGATAATGTTCTTAATCCTAACGCTTCAACGTAAAGTAGAAAATTGATGATTTTGTTTTATATGAGGTACTGCATCATTGATGATAAAGATGATGGTGTTGACGTGGACCATCATTAAGCATGCTGATAACGCACTATCATTGATCATGCTGATGATGCAGTATATGATTGATCATGCTGATAATGCAGTATACCATTGATGCTGAGGATGATGATGATGGTGCCGTAGATCATCATCGATAATGATGACGTAGTACATCATCGATAATGATGACGTAGTACATCATCGATAATGATGACGTAGTACATCATTGATGAAGATGACGCAGTACATCATTGATGATGACGCAGTACATAATTAATGATGTCCCGTGCGGAAATTGAGCTCGGGCTTTGATTGGGCCCATTTTTTCCCTGCCTTCATTAAGGCCTTAGTCTGGAAGCCTCATATGAGCCATCAGTATCCGGTCACACTTTTGCTACCGAGGGCCATTGAAGGCAAAATAACCAGTGCCTTTAAAATTGCCTCAACGGTGCCTCATAACAATTATTGCAGCCTTATATTCTTACGTACGTGTGTGTGCACTGTGAGAAAGAAATGTGTTATTTTAATACATTTGAAGCTTAGAATTCTGTCTCATATTTTGACACGTTTGATTCTGCGTTGTTCCAATGAACGCACTACATGCGTGTTGATTCAAAGCATCACAGCTTGTCTACTAAACGCATAGTTTGATTATTATATTTAATCCATTTCGATAATTATTATGCCACAAATCCTTTAGTCAAGCAATTTATACTGATTTGCCCCTATAATAGCAAAGTCTAGTAGTATTGGGGAAATCGCTAGTAGGGAATCTACAACGACACCCCTTAAATGCCTCTACTTGGTCTCCTTTCCTAGACCACAGTTTTAATCAACCTACCTACCTTACCATTCCCCAATACGGGCCCGGGCCGGCTGTTTTACAGAAAATCCTACTATGGAATCCACAAATAATCCATTGAAGGCCCCGAATTGTATTGGGGCCTTATACCCTGCCAATTTCCGCACGGGGTTTGCGTAGTACAACATTGATTGTGATGGTGTAGTAATATATCAGTGATGATTCTGATGCATCGATTCTCATCTTGGTCAACGCGACGACTTTTCACGATACAGATGACCCTGGGCCCGCCGCAGCAGTCGAAGCATACGCCCATTTTGAAAGGTCTTCACAACGCGATAGCTCTCGATTATCATTACAAACGCGGTGTCATTTATTGGTCGGACGTCGCGTTGGATGTGATACGAAAGGTTTACGTGAACGGTAGCGACCCCGAGGATGTCTTGAGATGGGGTCTCGACACTCCCGGTGGCGTTGCCGTAGATTGGATTCACGATTTATTATTTTGGACCGACGCCGGCACCAGTAGGATCGAAGTTATCACGCTCGACACGAAAATACGTCACGTACTCATCTCGAGCGATCTCGGCAAACCACGGGCGATTGCTGTGCATCCTCATTACGGCTACGTCTTCTGGACCGACTGGGGTAAGGACCAAGACAATTTTACCCGTGGAAATCTAGTACGAGTTTTTTTTATTGCCTAATATATATCGTTTATTTGAAAAAAAATCGTACGTAAATGTTAATGAGGTAACAAGTTTAATCATTTGCAGTGGAATAAAACATCTAAAACAATCAACAATGCAGAATGTGCTATGCGTGTCAATTCTGAATAACTATTATAACAATAATGATAATTATAATAACCACAATAAATATAATCATATTGACAATTATCAATACCAGTAAATTATTACTTATTTTTCTTATTGTTATTATTGCTATCATTGCTATTATTATTACTATTAGTATTATTATTGATTGGTTTATGATTATTAAATCATAAACCAATCAATAATAATACTAATAGTAATAATAATAGCAATGATAGCAATAATAACAATAAGAAAAATAATAATAAGAAGAATAATAACGTCTTGGAAACAAGCACTAAAAGGTTTGAGGCGAAAGGACATTTTTCAAAATCTTCCTTTAACTATTTTTTACGATTTGTTGATATCTTTTCATATTATTATCATTATCGTGATATATATACAGGGTGAGGCACATAAAGTGTTACAGAGCAATAGCACTCAAACTATTGATCATATCCAAAAATGTTTCAGACAAAAGTGTCAGTGTTCGAGAAGGCCGTCTTACTGGACCACCCTATTTTTTTTATCGGTGGAGGCGCTGAAGCTACGTCAAGGTCAACTCCACTTTTTTAAATGGAACCATGTATTTTTTTTCGATGACATTATTACCGATTTTAAGATGAATTCAGCGACCTACAACACAAGGTCATTCTAGTCACGCAAAGTATGAAAATAGTCGAAAAATCGAAAAATATCGGAATAATCACTTTCAAAGGATCCACTAACCTTGGTTTGGGTTTACCTACAGAAGATGCTCGAAGTGATGACCCTCGACTTGTAAACACTTGTTGGATATGATGGATATGATCAATAGTTTGAGTGCTATTGCTCTGTAACACTTTATGTGCCTCACCCTGTATATATATATATATATATATATATATATATATATATATATATATATATATATATATATATATATACAGGGAATATATATATATATATATATATATATATATATATACAGGGTGTCCTGTAATGAATGCAACTGTCGATAGGTCAGATCATGTTCTACTATATGCCGGAATTTCTGTTTAGTAAAAGTCCTACAGTTTTCGAGATTTTGGGCTTTATGTTATTTAAAAAAAAAACATCTTTTAGTTTTTGACATGCCATTTCTACGAACGATAACTTTTTTGACTCTTTTTTTCAATACGCTTGGTTATTTGTTTTATCTAGAAAAGTCTTCTTTTTAACCTTAAATGTTAAGGAAACTTTATGAAAAAGGTCTTGTGCAGAATTTTCATACAAACCAATTTCAACATCTGACTTTGATACCATGCGGTGTAAAAACAATGTACTACTCAGATCTTTCCAATTACTTTAAAAAGTTGCTTAGTTATTGTCGATTCTAAAATGGTATTATTCTTTAACATTTGTCTTTGAAATTATTTTTCATTGCAATTTTAATTGGCAAAGGTTCCTTTTTTCAGATTAAACAGATGTTAAAAAATAAAGATTTTTATGGCGCAAATTAAAATAAAAGAAGATTAATACTAATAAGTACGATTTATTATTAAACAATCACAAAAGATGCCAGGCTATCAAAGTCAGATGTTCGAATTGGTATGTATGAAAATTCTGCATCAGATCTTTTTTCATAAAGTTTCCTTAATATTTAAGGTTAAAAAGAAGACTTCTCTAGATCAAAAACATAACCAAGAGTATTTTAAGAAAATCCGGTCAAAAAAGTTATCATTTGTAGAAATAGCATACGAAAAACCAAAAGCAGATGATTTTTTTCACAAAATAACATAAAGCCCAAAATTTCGAAAACCGTGGGACTTCCACTAAACTGAAAATCCAGCATATATTGGGTGTTGTAAAAAGTTCTGAGCTTTTTCCGCTAGATGTCTTTAGTGAGCCATATCTCACGATGTATACATCGCATCGGGTCATACTATACGGCGATTTAAAGGTGACATTACGCTTCAAAAAAAGTTCTTTGACAGTTTTGTGTTTGGTGAAGACAGTTGTGTGTTACAGCGTTCCAAAATGGAGGTAAAAAAAGAGTAAATTCCATATATTCTTCAGTACCACTACGACCAAGGTGAAAAGGCGGAGCAGGCGGCCAAAAAAATGTATGCTGTTTATAGACCCAATACAGTATCGAATGCAAGAGCAAAGCGGTGGTTCCACAGATTCCGTTCTGGTAATATGGACGTCCAAGATGAGGCACCCTCTGGTAGGCCAATCGTCGAAAATGTTGATAAGATCATGGAAATCGTCGAGTCGGACCGGCATGTGAGCACTTATTCCATTGCCCAGGAACTGAAGATTATCCAGAAAACCGTTTGGAAGCATTTGCATAAGGCTGGTCTCAAGAAGAAGCTCGATGTATGGGTGCCACACGAATTGACGCAAAAGAACCTTTTGGACCGAATTGATGCCTCCGATTCTTTGCTGAAACGTAACGAAATCAACCCATTTTTGAAGCGGATGGTGACTGGCGATGAAAAATGGGTCACATACGAGAACAACAGCCGAAAAAACGATCGCCAAGCCCGGATTAACGGCCAAGAAGGTTTTGCTGTGTTTTTGGTGGGATTGGAAGGGAATCATCCACTATGAGCTGCTCCCATGGGACCAAACACTCAATTCAGACCTCTACTGTCAACAACTGACCAGATTGAAGCAGGCGATCGACCAGAAGCGGCTAGAATTGGCCAATAGGAAGGGTGTTGTGTTCCATCAAGACACCGGGAACCCGAACACCCCTTTAACGACGCGCCATAAGCTCCGAGAGCTTAGATGGGAGGTTCTATCGCACCCGCTGTATAGTCCAGACCTGGCACCAAGCGATTATCATCTTTCAAGCATTTGCAAAATTTTCTGCATGGTACAAAACTGGCATCAAGAAAGGCTTGTGAAAATGAGCTGGTCAAGTTTTTTACCATTAGGGACGAGGACTTCTTCAATCGCGGAATTATGAAATTGCCTTCAAAATGGACAAACGTTATCGAAAAAAACGGCGCATATTTCATGTAAATCGGATAATCCTAACTATGTTAATTTCTTCGTCGAAATAAAGCGAAAAAATGCTCAGAACTTTTTACTTCATCTAATAGTAGGACATAATCTGACCTATCGACAGTTGCAGGATTATCCATTTATTACAGGACACCTCGTATATATATGTATCAATAATTAATTTCAAATTAAAAACAAGGTTTCGGTTGAAAAAAAAAAACATTTTCTGAACTTTGGGTTCCGAATAGGTTCGGATCCGAAAATCGAACGAGCCGATATGGACGGCTCGGACAGAACGGCCCTCGTGACAACGTCGATAACTTGGCCAAATGGCTTGACGATTGATTACACGACTGAGCGAATATTCTGGACAGACGCCAAGCCTGCGTTCATCGAGTCCGCTCATTTCGACGGAACGGGCAGAAAAAAGATTCTCAGCAAAGGCCTCTGGCATCCCTTCGCGATAACGGTCTTTGAGGATCTCATATACTGGACCGATTGGCACTTCAAGAGCGTATCCTCGGCAAACAAGGGGAACGGACGAGGATTCAAGACGATCTACTCGGGTAATAAGACCGCGAGTAAATACAGAATCGAAAAAAGTACCGATTTGTTTTTTCTTGCTTGCAGCTTGATCGCATTACTCGCCGGTAGTGGCAGATGCGGAGTAACAAGTTCTGATTTTACCTAAAATGTTAAAATGATGGGCATTTTGTCAGGGCAAGAAACGAACCCTCTTGTAGCCCTGGAATTCTGATCTTGATCACATAGACGAATATAAAAATTATTGCACATATTGTATGCCCTCTATCGAAATTTGCAAACTTTTTTTTTAACTTTGCCCCTTTTGATCTCGGCTTAGTTGATATTTTGAAGTAGTTTATGATTAGTGCGAAGAGATCGGCATTATGGGCCCAACCGAATCCGATGCAACTTAATTTTTATATTCAACGATTTAGCAGATTGGCTTTAGGATGAAATTAAAAAATTGATCCTTTTGGTGAGTTGAATTTGTGACGGAAGGAAAATCGGCGCGAAAAGAAGCAAATCGGTAGGCGAAGGTGGGGCACAGTGAGTCACTTTTTTGTAACGAATTTTGACTCTTACCAAAGTAGTCTGATTAGGAAAAAGGTCATAACCGATTTTATAGTCCTTTGCGCGTACAATAAAGGTACCATATTTTTTGCAAATAGATTTAAAATCTTAAAATAATGGGATCGAAAAAAAATTCGGTTTGGTTCAGTGGGTACAGTGTATCAAGTGCTGCGAAACGTAAGGTACAACGAGCCGGTTGAAACTCTTATATTTTCCTAACATAGATAACAGATTTTCATACATATCGATAATTTCACAACGGGTATTATTTGCGAATAACATGGGAAGTCGACTTATTGTGCTCAACAACTCGATGACACATTGTGCCTCACACATTTCCCCCACAATATTTGACGTTTTCCCGGCAAACGAAATTTTTTTTTCGAGTCTCCAATTACTTTTGTTTTTTTAAATAATTATTTGTGAGCTGCTATTGACTTTCTTTTATGCCAGCCGAAACTTAATCTAAATCACGGTTCAACACAACAAATTTAGGATTTTACAAGCTTCGAAACTCTGAGAAATCGCATGTGGTTGACAGTTGCCCGTGACACATTGCGCTTCTTCGCAGCGTCGTCACTTCTTTGTTTCCTTATTGGGAGCTGACTCATTGTGCCCCTGAACTCGGTGACACATTGTACCCCACTAGTAAAATATTTAATTATTGATGAAAATAACTATTAATTAAACGACGAATGGAAAAACACAAGTCACTGAGTGCATTGAAAATATAATAATACAACTATCGATTAGAACCGAAAACCCGAGCTGCTACAAAAAGTGTCGTTATATTTTACGTTTTCCCGGCGAGCAAAATATTTTTTTTTCAAGCCTCAAATCAATTTTTAATTTTTAATAATTCTTTGCGAGCTGCTATCGACTTTCTTTTAGGCCTGACGAAACCATATATAAATTGCCAACACATAAAATTTTGGAATTTACGAGCTACAAACCTCCGGGAAGCCGCACGTGGCTCACAGTGCCCCGTGACACCTTGTGCCCCACTCTCCCCTACTTTGGAAGTACAGGATTGGATCCAACTGGATCGAATCATCTTTTGTTTTCGACTCGATCAAATTCCCCTACTCAAAGTATTTTTCACAACCTCATGTTGTTTTTCCCCAGGTCTACACTTTCCCATAGATCTTCACAGTTATCATCCCCAACGTCAGCCCGACTTTCCGAATCATTGCGGCGACAACAACGGCAAGTGTTCGCACATGTGTCTGCCGAACAGCGCGGGTTACAGCTGCGTATGCCCGGTGGGCCTGAAGATCAAGCGAGACGGAAAGAATTGCGCTAGCATGGCCGACAATCTTCTTATATTCGCAAGAAAACGAGATCTCCGTATGATACCAATCGATCAAACGACCAGAGCCTTCGACACCGTAATCCCAGTGGATCACGTGGAAAGTGCGGTGGCCCTCACCTGGGACTCGAACGAGGACACAATCTATTGGACCGACGTTGACGCCGATTCCATAAGTCGGGCTCATCTCAACGGCACCAATCAAAGTGTCATCATAAATCACAATTTGGAATCACCTGCCGGTCTCGCGATGGACTGGATAGGGAAAAAATTGTACTGGACCGACATGGGTACGAATAAAATCGAATGCTCGAATCTTGATGGCACGATGAGGACGCTTCTCGTATACGAGGGACTCGACAAACCGAGGGACATCGTCGTTGATCCAAATGGTAACTTTCTGCCATTTCCAAAGTCTTCCGTTTGACAAATCCAACATGTAACTTCCCAGCTACAGTTGACTATCTTGACCAGATATAGAACTGATCCTGGGAACAACTAAAGTGTCGCCAGAGTGCCGCTATCCTTTGCTAGTGTTTTTCTTAAATTCCGTAAACGCTCCAACTTGCAAACTTAAATGTTGAGAAATCGCCATAAATTTCTAAATTAAAACGGACTAAAAAGTATAAAAAACGAAAAACGTGGTACGCATGCAATATATAATATTGCATGCGTATCACGTTTTTAGTTTTAAATCTTACAAGTATTTTCATAGCTATTAAAAATTCACAATTACAAATTTTCAGGACAATCTGTATGGGGTTATAAATCTGTATGTGTCTAGAAGAAATTATTCTATACTTTTTAGTCCATTTTAAAAAGTGGTACATTGAAATTTGTTAATAATTTTCATATAAATTTTATTTTTTATTTTTTCTCTTTCACTAAACTATATTTTATTTCTTTATTTATTTTTCACAATTTTTTTCCTCTATTCTCTCTCTCTTACACACTTAATTCTTTAATCTGAAACCTGTTGCAAACTGTTAAATATTGTATATATTATTTAAATATATACATTATTATATATATATATATTTTTATATTTATATTTATCTTCTCCTTCTGTATGTTTGTTTGTCATCCAGTTCAGAGCTATGTTTAAAGTTTCAAGTCTCTAGCTCGTCCGGAAGTGAGTTTAAAATCTATTGCAAAATTTGTACCGAACAGAAAAACAGACAGGCAAAAAAGCGAATTGATAAAAACGTGGTAAAATCGATCAGAGCATTATTCACATTTATGGTTCGTATTGATGGGGCTGCGACCACTTAAGACGTTCATTGGCGCAGCCACCCCCTCCCCCTCGAGAGCCTGGTATCCTCCCCCCCGCTACAAATGAAATCGATCTTAAATAATTCAAGTCAAATAATCGATTAATTCTATTGAATTTTTACCCAAACAAGAATAAAGAAATACTTCAATAAAACTCGAACTATTATATTTCCTTCATCGCAATTTTATAATTTCTATCAAAAGTAGCTATTCCATTATGTAAATTAAATGGATATTCAAATTTCGCAATTAAGGGAAGGTTAGCATCGAGAGGCATGAAAAAAATAGATACTTTTGGAAATTTGTTTCAACGTATTTTATTCTTCTATCAATGGACAGTAAATTCGAATTTTATTTATTAAAAAATTCCAAAATGGCGGCTCCAGCTCCCTTCAAATATGGCGTGTTTTGGTCTGCGCAGGGCGCTCCACAGCCTTGTCAGTTCATCTTAAGCAAATACGGGTTAAAAACGATTAAATTAGACTAAATTTGGGGGGGGGGGTATTATCGTTTTTTTTATTTCCGAAAAACCCCTGGATAACAAAATAGCAGTCATTTGAAAAAAAAAACCCAATTTTTTGCCCGGTTTCTTTTGCTTCAACGGACGAAACAAATATTTCTAAATCAATTTTTGCCAAAAAATCACTTCCTGATGGCTCCGCAAATTGAATTTACTTTTAATTACGCAAAGATACATGTGAATTGGTTCATCCGTTGAAGCTTTAGAGCGTCCGCATGCTGAAAAATGCTATTTCCAGAAAAACGCATTTAAATTTTATTGAAGAGACGCTCCGAGCGCCTCACCCACGTGTTCTAAACACTTTAAGGATGCAAATTATGTAAAAATTCGATTTTTTTATCGTTATGAACGGTATAACCTGCCCTTAAGTCTCCCAATACATTAGATTTGCCGCCCGATACACAATCAAAATATCAACATTTACTACCATATAGTAGATAATATCATTGTAAATCTAAAACGCTGTTTTGAGAACCTACTGTTAGCTCATGCGGTTGATACATTTTTTCAATTGGATATGAAGAACGGAACGGATTTCATCAATAATTATAAAAAAATCTTAATAATTGATACATTAGCCTTAGAAATTAAAGCGATTGCCATGAAATACATACTTTCATTTAAAAATGTTGCAATAAATGCTGAAAATTTAAGCGATCATCACAATGTAGCGGTCGAAAAATAGCTAATTTTCGCGATTTTTTTTTCGATGGTTGAAATACGCTAATCAGTCTGATTTTTTTATGTCAAATCAAAGCACTCATTAAGAACAGAAAATACATTTTTTACATTTTTTTTTACGGTTGAAAATACAGTTCTGGACAAAAAAAGTACGCACTAGTCGAAATTTCTTCCTGCACTAAAATTAACATAGCGGACTCAAAAATAAAGGTAATTGAATTTCCCAAGTGGCCTTTTAAAGAGGACAAGTTTACCGTTATTTTGCTTTTTTAGAAAAGTCTTGTACGATTTTTTTCCGCCCTAGTATTGCATTTTTATCTAAAAAAGACATGTTTTAGAAAAAAAGGCGTCATCGAAGAACTATAGGGTTTCAGGGGAAATGTCAAGAAGGTGAAAAGTTGCATGGATTCACACTGGAGTGGCTAGAATCTTTTCAGAATTTTTCTTGGACTTTTTTTTAGCATTTTTAGTTGGAACTTTGATGAGTGGAGAGGCTCCACTTGGGAATTATGGAGTCTGGGACAATTAAGAAAGGAAATTTGTTTACATTTTCATTTTTAATTAAGTACAATTTTTCTAGATGTTTTTTTTTATTTTTGAAAATAAAAATAAAGAAATTAAAATGAAAAAAAAAATTGTTGTTAATTAAAAATGAATATGTAAACAAATATCCTTTCCCAATATATTGTCCTAGACCCCATAATTCCTAAGTGGAGCCTCACAACTCATCAAAGTTCCAACCAAAAATGGTAAAAAAAATGTCAAAAAAAATTCTGAAAATATTCTAGCCTCTCCGATGTGAACCCATGCAACTTTTTACCATCTTGACATTTCCTCTGAAACCCTATAGTTCTTCGATGACGCCTTTTTTTCTGAAACGTCTTTTTTAGCTAAAAATGCAATACTGGGGCGAAAAAAATCGTACGAGACTTTCTAAAAAACATAAATGTAGGTTTTGATATCCTTTTTAAGTTTACCATGGAAAAAACCGAGGAAAAAATGTTCTACAAACTTTGCAGTTAATTTTCGACGGCCAAAAAATAGCCGAAAAATGGCCACGTTCAACAGTGCGCACCGGAGCGAAAAAAAATCCTAGAGAATTTTCTAAAAAAGCAAAATAAAGGTAAACTTGTCTTCTTTAAAACGCCACTTGGGAAATTCAATTACCTTTATTTTTGAGTCCGCTATGTAAATTTTAGTACGGTAAGAAATTTGGATTAGTACGTACTTTTTTTGTCCAGTACTATATCGTCGAGTCCTCACGGTATACACGGTTGTGACCGTAAATATTATCTGAAACAAAATTTTTAAAAAGATTATTTATCGGTATGAAAGCCGCTATGGAGGATCGTGCTATGGAGGTTTTTAAAAATAAAACTTGACAAAATGGCAGTGGTTTGAAAAAAAATTGCCGAATTTAGACTATTTTTCGATGGTTTTTCGTTGAAAAAAATATGAAGATAAAAAAAACGCTTCCATAGCAAGATGAAGAATCGCGTGAAGAATGTTCTGTCAAAATTTGAGACGGATAGCTTGAAAACTCTTCCTTTGAAAGTGTACACCGTTTTGAAAAACAACATTTTGAGAAAAACTCGTTTAAAGTTTCAAGTGCTAAATTTTCATACCAATTGTCTACTCACGATCAATCGGCGATGCCAGATCCATGGTTATAACCGTCTATACTATCGGATAATGCAAGAAAAAATCGATTTTTTGAAATTTTTTCACTGTAATGATCCCTTAAGAAAGCATATGAATAAGGAATACTGCCCTAACTTGTATAAACGTTTCCAAGTACGGCCAGTGAGCTCCGCCGGCTGTAAGAGAAGTTTTTCTGTCATATGTCACTGTTGAACACAGAGGGTGCGTTGGACTTGGAAGCTTATACGATATCAGCATTCGTGAGCATCGCTCACGTCGTTCCACTTGACATTGTGCGAGCTTACACTAGCATTTATGACGTCATGGATGACGTTATTACCGCTGCCATATTGTGCTCACAAACCTTTCTTCCAGCGAGGTAGAGCAGCAAAAGCGTGAGCGTTAAAAGCGCGCTTATTTTCGAAACGAATGCACTGGTTTTCCAGATAGCAATTTCCAAATAGTTGTCTGAATGAGTACCAAATGTCCGTTTTGAAGTTACCTATAAGTTATCATGTGCCCTGCAGTTATCTTTTTGGATGGTTTTCAACTTGAAGGTAATTTCCGGGCAGACATTTGGTACACTTTTAGTCAACTGTTGGACAATTTTTTTGAAAATTGCTCCCGGGTTACCAATTCTTCGTGAGAATTTCTAAAAAATGGCGGTAGCAGCTTCACGCAAACTGTCTTTAAGTAATTTGGGCGCCCTATTTCTAATCAAATAACTTCTTCAACATAGTTTTTCAAATTCTATCAAAACATGATTTTCCAAATGTTCCCAATTCATCTCTTTATCACTACTATCTTCTATTAGATCGTAATCTTCATCCCTATCGATTTCATTTTTAATTATTTCAAACAACTCGTCAATAATTTGAAAACCAACAAAGGCTTCTACTCCGCCTGCCATCTTGGTACTAATAATGCCAACCCGAAGGATTCGTGTTCAGGAAAACGTAAGCATGTTGGAGTGCGCACAGTTCAACCCAAACGTGCCACAGTACCGGTAATAAGCGTGAGCGCTGTAGACGTGTAAGAGCCCAAGTTGAGCGCACCCAGAGAATGGCATCGTTAAGAAAAAATCCAACTGACAAAAGTTGGGTCGATTTGCAGAAAAAAATAGAAAAGTAAGAGTTATTTTAATGAGTGCCTACTGAACGTAAACTTTTAAGACTGGTAACTGGATTAAAGAATGATGGACAATTAGTTGATTGTTTCTTAAGGTGTTCTAAGTTAGATATTAATGTCAAAATGAACGTGTGATTTAAAGTATTACTGGATAGATATAGAAAAATCGCCAAAATTCTTGAAAATTTGAGGAATCATAGTTCCTGATAGAATAATAACACATGAAATATTTTCGATTTTTTCACTAAATAATTTAGTAGTTATAAACAAATTAATTTAACACGGTCGCTTATGAAAAAACAGCCTCTGCAGATATTCATGGTTGCAAAACGAATGAAACTAAATCGCCGTCAATTCTTAAAATATTATATCATCAAGATTTAGGATCGAGCGATTGATTATGTCGTTTCAAATAAATCAACTGAGTTATTGTCGAGAAATTAATAAAGTAATGAGGTGTACCGCCTTAACGATGAATTAATATCAATCATTGGAAAACTCAATATATATTGAGTTTTTCGGTAATTATTGATAATAATACGATTATATGGATGTATTAATTAAGTTGAAAAATTGAGAAATTTTTTTGTTGGACAGTTGAAACAGATGTACAGTCACTGAAAAAACCTCAGTCAAGCATACGCCAATATCGTCGAATTTGACTTCAATTTTTATTAAAAGTGGAAAATTAACATTCTAAGTGTTAATTTATTATTAAATTGGCTATTTATAAAGCTAAACATATACGACATGACTTGTAAATTCACGATTCGCCCAATTTGGACTAACTTTTTGCCCGACGGTCCATCCAGTAATACCTTGAGGCGGACAACCACTTTAGGAGACCGAAAATTACATGATTTCTTGGATTTTTTTATTGTGAAAAAGAAACGGAAATTCCCGCACCTCTGACAATAATTTATTCATATTTTCATACATCTCTGGTAATTTTTTCAAGTTATTTCATGCATTAATTAAGGTGTAGTCCGCTGTGTCCCTTGGCGTTTCCTCATCGTCGTTGTCGATTTGCGGGAATTGTGCAGCTCGCAATTCGCATCTGAAATAGTGCAACAAATTTTTATACATTCTTGCGATGTTTTTTAAGAAAATGAACCTAAATTTTGAAAAAAAAAATCGAGAAATGAATGTTGGAACGTGTTTGAAAAAAAAAATGATCGATTTTTAGCATTTTTTTTCCTGGCATTTTGCAATAATAAATATGTTTTAAACAATATAATCTTTCCAACTTTAGGTTCATGTTTCAATAAATTATATTATGTAAACGTGTTCCAAATTTGAAGATGATCCATCAATTAGTTTTTGAGTTATGATTCCCGCAAATTTAAAAAAATGTCGTTGCGAGAAAAACACGTTTAAAGTTTCACAACCGAAAAACTCAAAGTTCAATGTGTTTAATGAAATGATAAAGTGTCTTACCGATTAATCAGCGATTCCAGCACCATGCAGCAGTCCTTCCTCTTCCTCATGCAACTCATTTGAAGCTCGCATTTCCTCTTTACGAGATTTTCGAGCTTCTTTTGTCTCTAATAAACCTTTGCTATTTTGCCGAGCCACGCACATCTGACCCATTTGCTCGGCATATCCGTAGCTCCGTCTACCAACTACGATTTGTAGTTCATTCATAACCATGAGTAGGGGTGAATATCCTTCATTGAATAAAATAGCAGCAAGAAATGCCGCTACCTCGATTATTTTGTACCCAGAATCGAGATATTTTGGAGCTAATCGCCAAACGGTAGAGATTGGGTTTGTTTTGGTTATGAAAACCCAAACAAACCCAAACAAACTACCTAATTGAGCGCTCGTGGATACCTGAGCGCGCTTGGGAATCGAGCGGAGAGTCTTTATCATTTATATACATACCGTTAGAAGGAATCCGAATATCGTTTTAAAATTTTCAGGGTGTATTTTTAAGATATTTTGCTAACGATTTATGAAATAAAAAAAATTGATTTTTTGAAGCATCTGAAGAGTCTGCCCGCCTTAAAGCAAGTTTCATATTTCATGTGTGTTACGTGATTATCGGCTATTATGTAAATTTTATTTAAAAAAAAATTCGATTGTGAACAAAACCAATTTTGATCAGGCCGACCCCTCCTGCCCCTCACAAAAATTCTGGCTACGCCAATGGAGACTTTTACTGTTCTTCGTTATTGACTACGCCTATTGGCTATGCCAATGGAGGCTTTTACTTCTTCGGCAGCAACTACGCAATGATATGACTCCTTTGTAAATAACAACCGAATCATGATCTCGCAGCTGGCTACATGTACTGGAGCGACTGGGGCGATAAACCAAAGATCGAGAGAGCCTCGATGGATGGCAGTCAACGAGAAGTACTGATAAGCGCCAATTTAACGTGGCCCAACGGATTAGCGATTGACTTCGATAAGAAGCGCTTGTACTGGGCGGATGGTGGTACAAAGAGCATCGAGCACTTGGATCTCGATGGCAAGAAACGAACTGTGGTGATGGGTATGAGGCTTCTCGAATCAAATTAACTCTCACCAGGCATAGGCAATACCTAATTGATCGAAGTGGTTAATAATTTTTTTTTCATACATCCAATTATTCATACCAGATTTTGGTAATTAGTAGAGCAGCATGATCCCCAAAATGATCGTCCCTAAAAAGTGGCCGCGGAGTTTCTTTTGCCCCAGTTCCCTCATAGTATCTGTTTCGGAATGAAGCCTTTAGGGATCACGCTATCCCAATGATCTCTTCCAATAGAAGATATCATTGGGCTCATCCCTCCCCTCTTTTTTCACCCTTCCGACCTATTCGATCTTTCGATATCCGGGAAATAACGTGGTACCACGTGTGTGCGTGTTTTCGGCCCAAAGCAAATCTTCCGCATCCGTTTGGCCTGGTGATCCACCGGAACAAGATTTATTGGACGGATTGGCAGACCCAGAGTATTCATCGCGCGGACAAGGAGACCGGCGGCAATGTCACCATCGTGAGATCCGGAATAAGCGGCCTCATGGACGTCCGAGCTTTCCATCGAAATCGGCGAAGTCACCAGAGTCCGTGTCATCGAAACAATGGAAATTGTTCGCATCTCTGTCTCGTCTCGCATAGAGCCAATCGATTCACGTGTGCCTGCCCAACCGGACTTCGCCTGGCGGTTTGTGTCTCGCCTTTCATCCATCAAAAAAAAACCCCCCCGTCGTCAACCAATAATCCTGAATAATCTATATATATAAAACAGTTCCGTAACTAACTGACCGACTGTCATATAGACAACGCAGGCCTAAAACGCTGAACATAGAAAATTTGGAAGATGTTTTCCTCAGAAGATGTCAATGTGCACTTAGAAAAGATCTTTCAAAAATCAACTCTCAAGGGGGTAAATGGCGTGTAACAGTTTCGATGGTAAATTATATTCCATGCGCGTATCAACTTGAAACTTGGAAGATATACTCCTAAGAAAGGTGTACTATGAAGGTGCACGCAAAAAGGATTAACCAAAAATGAACTCTTAAAAGGGTGAAATAAGGTGTAAAGGTTTGTACGAAAAATTTTATTCCTCGCGTCATGTGCAGAAATATTGACATCGATACAGTCCGATGCGGACTAGGATCTTTGTTTCTCAATCGGGATCCGGTTGGATAACGGATCGGATCTAGAAGCGAAATGTAACGCTCGCAAATCGAATTCCAGCCAGGATCCTAATCCGGAACTATTAAGAGCTCTAGACAGAATCCAAATAGGAACTTTGCATAGGATCCAGACTAGAATCCCGAATATCTAGAACAAAATCCAGTTCGATATCGAATCGGATCCCAGGGATGAATGAAAAATCACCAGAAGATACCGATCCGTATCAGCTGGAGACGCTGGACATTTTCTGAGATCATTTATTCAAGGATCTGAAAAAGATTAAGTAAAAATCAGTGCGACAGTAGAACTGTCAAAATTTATATATTTTATTAACAGAATTTCGAACAAAATTCTTTACATTGCATAACATTTTTCGGAAAAACAATATATAGACGTTGAAAGACTTATATTTCCTGGAGAAAAGTGATATAGGTTATTTATTCTAAGTAATTATATTTGAATTAAATGGAGATCGTTCGAACTAAGAAAATATAAATTTAACTTCCTAAGAAAAGTGTATTCAATAGGTATTTGAAATACGTATTTCAAATTCTTGCCACAACGACTCTGCCTTGTGCTACGCAGTGGGCGCTATCTTGATTCCGATGAGGATACCCCTTCTGAGGAATCCGTACCATATCCCGATCGGGATCCGATCGGAACTTAGGTATCCCTAAAAAAATTCTGCACGGGGTGTACAACCTTGAAACTGAATAAATTATATAAATATTCTTATAAATACTTTAAATAACTAATACAACGCATACTTTAGGTTTTTTCAAAACAACCTCTAATTGGGGGTGCAACGGGGTGTTGAAATTTGTATGGGAAAATCGAATTTCCTGCTTTTGTCTCAATGAAATTCGGAAGATATGTTCCTTAAAGGGCGGAGAAGTGCACTAAGAAATGGATTTTCGAAAATCAACCCGTTAAAGTATGAAGTGGGATGTAAAAGTTTATGTGGGAAGCTGTATTCCTTGCGTGTACCAGCGTGAAACTTGGTATTAATATTCTTTAACCCTTCATTGTGACACTTCCAAATTCAATCGCGGTGGTCACACTTGGGTCGATTTCACCCAGTCAGTTTTCAAAAAAGTATTGTGACCAAACTATCCGTCCGAAGGGGTTAAAGAAATTACAGAATATGTTTTGAACTTTCTAGATATACGAAAAAATGATTTATAAGAAATAAAATGGTAACATGTTAAAAAAAATTCATAAAGAGGTGAAAACGCAAAAAAGACACTTTTTCGCTAAAAAAAATCATAGTTCCGTGATTTTTCAACATATTTATTTAAAATTTGGACGTGATACTCTTTAGATAGGTTACTTTTGGGAAAAAAATAGTAGCATAGTGCGTCTTCAAAAAAGGTATTTATTCCGACATGCGAAGAGGGTAAATTTTATGGTGTGAGGATACTTCAAACGCTAGATAAGATGGTGAATAAAGTCCTATCGAAGCCGGGAACTATTATACATTTACGCAAAAAGTCGATCGACGGGTCGATTCTACCCAGGGTGACCACGAAGCGTTAAAACAAACAATAAAACGCATATTTTAGGATTTTTTAAAACAACTCCTAATAAGGGTTACACCTGGTAATAAAGTTTCTATGGGCTAAATTCCAGGCGGGCGGAAGCTAATCTATGCATATAAAACAGTTCCGTGAATGACTGACTGCCTGACATATAGACAACGCACAGCCTAAACCGCTGAAGGCAGAAAACATGAAATTTCGAAGATATGTTCCTTGGAGGGTGCAGAGAGGCACGAAAAAAAAGATTTTTCGAAAATCAACTTTCAAGGGGGCGAAATGGGGTTTACAATTTTGTATAGAAGATTGTATTTCTTGCATGGATCATATAGAAATTTGGTATAAATATTCTTCAAAACAAACAATAACACGCATATATAAGAATTTTTTAAAACAACTCCTCATTAGAGGTGCAACGGGGTGTTGAAGTTTGTATGGAAAAATCGAATTTGCTGCTTCTATCTCAATGAAATTCGGAACATATGTTGCTTAAGGTATTTCTTTCGTGGAGGGCCGTATTTTCTGGGCGTATGAGCAGCACTCTTTTGAATGATTAGTGAATTACAGTGTGCGCTTGACAAAAATAAGTAACAATCAATGATTATATCCAACGATAAAGGGGAATTGAAAATATTGCATAAATTTATAGATTCAGACATTTTTCCATTTTCTCTGAAGTGTCGAGATTGCGAATTTTCTTCTGCTAGTTACATTGATCAAAGTTTATCATTGATATTTTCTTTAAACATTCGGCTACCCCCTGTTTTTATTGTCGTTACGGAATCTTTAGAATTCTTTCTATGCGTAGAGCAGTTTATATCGGACGTTTAGAGTTATTTAGTATATAAATTATTAGACAGAAATGTGGCAAGCGTCTCATTTTCATAGAGTGCCGTATAAATTCGACGATTTTTAAAGTCGTAATTTGTAATTAAAAATTCGGTAACTTGGCATTAAAATTAGCCAGTATACTCCGATGTATTTTTACTTAACTGTAGACGAAAATCAGTCAATTGTTAAACATTCGGGTTCGCAAAAGGAATTTCTTAAATGGCGTATAGGTGTAGTAAGAGAGGATTAGCTCCTCGCATAGTCAAGTATATGTGGGTTATTCGAGAGTATCGAATGTCAGAAGCTTGAATGTGCTTACCGAAGACCATAAATCAGACATTGACATTGTATGATACTGGAGTTGAACGTTGGCACTTTTATACTAGTACTAGCTTCCGCCCGCGACTCCGCCCGCGTGTAATTTGGTCCATAGAAACTCCATAACCGGTTGCATCTCTTATTAGGAGTTGTTTCGAAAGAGCCTAAAATATGCGTTTTGATATTTGCGTCGAAGAATATTCATATCGAGTTTCAAGTTGATATGCGCAAGAAATACAATTTTCCGTACAAATGTGTACATTCCATTCCATCCTTATAGGGGTTGTTTTTTTTAATGCTTGCTTTAAATGCTCTCAGCCTTTTAAGGAACATGTCTTCCGAATTTCATTGATATAAAAGCAGGGAATTCGATTTTCCCATGCAAACTCCAACACACCGTTGAATACCTAATTAGGGGTTGTTTTAAAATCTTAAAATATGCATTTCATTAGTTGTCCTAGAGAATATTTACACGAAATTTGAAGTGATACACGCAAGGAATAATATTTTCCATACAAACGTTTACATCCCATTTCACCCCCTTGAGAGTTGTTTTTCGAAAAATCCTTCCTTAGTGCAACTCTACACCCTCTAAGGAACATATCTTCCAAATTTCATGTTTCTATCTTCTGCGTTTTAGGCTGTGCGATGTCTATACGTCAGTCAGTCACGGAGCTGTTATATATATATATATATATATATATATATATATATATATATATATACTAGCTTTTACCCGTGACTTCGTCCGCGTAGATTTCGGATATAAACTTTGTTTGATTTTGAACGGAGAAGGTTAAGTTGGTCTGTTTATCTATGACTTTTCTGATTTCGCCAACTTAACGCGGGACTCTTTTTTAATTAATTAATTTTTCGAAAATAAATTAATTGAAATTCCTCCCTCAAATCTACGCTAACGTATTTTAAAGTTAGGCACTGAGACTTGATAAAAAAAAACCAAAATTCAAATTTCAATCCAAATTCGACTTTCTTCAATTTTGGAAAGTGCTGAAATATGTGTTGCATTATTTGCATTGTAGAGTAGTTATGCCAAATTTCAAGTAGAATCGACCAAAACAATATTGTTTTCTACACAAACTTTCCCACGCCCTTGCAACCCCGTAAGGGTAACATTTTTGGAAATGCTGAAATACGTGTTTCATTCTTTGTATTGTAGAGAATTTATGCAATTTTCTCAAGTCAATCCGACTAAAAAAAAATATGTTTTTTTATACAACATTTTCCATTCCCTCGCAACATCTTAAGGGTTAAATTTTGGAAAATATTGGAATACGTGTTCCATTAAATGTATTGTAGAGTATTTATGCCATTTTTCAAGTCGATCCATCCAAAAAAATATGTTTTGCAACACAAAGTTTTCTGCTCCCTTGCAACCCCTTAAGGGTTGAATTTTTGGGAAATGCTGAAATACGTGTTTTATTAAGTTGATTGTAAAGTGTTTATGCAAAGTTTCAAGTAAATGCGACCAAAAAAATATTTTTTCCCATACAAATTTTTACACCCCATTTCGCCCCCTAAGGATCGAATTTCAAAAAATCCTTTCTTAGTGCACCTCTGCACCCTCTAACGAACATGTGTACCAAATTTCATGTTTCTATCTTCAGTAGTTTAGGCTGTGCGTTGTCTGTCAGTCAGTCAGTAAGTCAATCAGTCAGTCACGGAATAGTTATATATATATATATACAGAGTGAGGCACATAAAGTGTTACAGAGCAATAGCACTCAAACTATTGATCATATCCAAAAATGTTTCAGACAAAAGTTTCAGTGTTCGAGAAGGCCGTCATACTGGACCACCCTATTTTTTTATCGGTGGAGGCGCTGAAGCTACGTCAAGGTCAAGTCCACTTTTTTAAATGGAACCATGTATTTTTTTTCGATGACATTATTACCGATTTTAAGACGAATTCAGCGACCTACAACATAAGGTCATTCTAGTCACGCAAAGTATGAAAATAGTCGAAAAATCGAAAAATATCCGAATAATCACTTTCAAAGGATCCACTAACCTTCGTTTGGGTCTACCTACAGAAGATGCTCGAAGAAAGAATACGCCGAGCATGTACCGAAATTACACCACAAATGTTGGCTGAAGTTAGACGGTCTTTTCATCAGCGAATTAACAAGTGCTTACAAGTCGAGGGTCATCACTTCGAGCATCTTCTGTAGGTAGACCCAAACCAAGGTTAGTGGATCCTTTGAAAGTGATTATTCCGATATTTTTCGATTTTTCGACTATTTTCATACTTTGCGTGACTAGAATGACCTTGTGTTGTAGGTCGCTGAATTCGTCTTAAAATCGGTAATAATGTCATCGAAAAAAAAATACATGGTTCGATTTAAAAAAGTGGAGTTGACCTTGACGTAGCTTCAGCGCCTCCACCGATAAAAAAAAATAGGGTGGTCCAGTATGACGGCCTTCTCGAACACTGAAACTTTTGTCTGAAACATTTTTGGATATGATCAATAGTTTGAGTGCTATTGCTCTATAACACTTTATGTGCCTCACCCTGTATATATAGATTTCATTAATTACTAACCCATACTTCAATCAGTCAATGTACCACCGTGCCTGAAAAAAAATGGAGAGTGAATCAAATATAAATAAGACTTTATGTTAAAAAAATTATTTGGAACACTAAAATAGCCAAGCACATATAACTTTTCAACATAATCTCCTGCTTTGGAAGTGCATTTTTTCCAGAGGATTGGGAAGCATTTTATACCAGCATCGTAAAATAAAGAGGGTCGTGTCATGAGCCAATCGTGCACAAAAGTCTCCACCCCCGTAACGTCTTCGAATCGTCACCTGCTAAGAAACTTGGGTCCATCATTAAACACTCGAATTCAAACAAGTCAGTATGGAGTGGGCGAAGGGAGGGGGAGGCAGCCCCAATGAAAACCAAGACTCTGCTGTCCGCTGGCAAAGTGCTTGCAACTATTGTTTTCCACTCGCGCGGAGTTTTTCACATTGATTTCTTGCATGAGCGTCGCACAATAAATGCGAATCATCTCTTTGGGCCGCTTAAAAAAAGAACTACGAGGGCAACGATCCGAAGATAACGCAGGAGTGGAGGCCTTGTGCGCAATTGCCCTTGCGAAAATTGAGTTCAGGCCTTGATCGGGCCCATCTTAATTTTCCCCAACTTTATTGAGGCCCTAGTCTGGAAGCGTCACATGGGCCATCAGCAAAGGTCACCTTTTGCTACCGAGAGCAATTGAAGGCAAAATGCCCAGGGCCTTTAAAATTGCACCAACGGTGCTTCATAAAAATTATTGCAGCCATATGTGTACGTGCGTGAGTTTGCACTGTGAAAAAGAAATGTTATTTCAATATACAGGGTGATTCATAATAACCTGTACACCCGGAACTGGCGGGTTCAGACGGGTCCCCCGAGTCTAACTGTCAAGGCTTTTTTTTTTCCTTCCAATAGTTTTCAAATGGGAGCGATTAGAATTTTGGCGTTCGAAGGATTGTTGTAGTCTGCCCTTAACGACGACGCCACTCGAGCGCTGAGTCTGAGTGCGAGAAACGTAGCAGACTACGAGCAAAGTAGATAGGCGTCTGTCTCGCTTGCCCGGTGAATTTGACGTTTCGTGTATCGTCTGCTATTTTTTTCTGTCATCGTAGGTACACAAGTTCAGAGAGCGAGTTGAGCGGCACGAAATCGAGCGGCTGAGCGTGCTTTGTTTTTCCGGATGTCTTCAATTCCTATGTGTCGGAATTTCATTCGCTTTGATTTAATTAGCGTCTGACGGTGCTGCGAGAACGTTAATAGGGCATCGTTGAGGGAAAAAAGATAAAATCGAGGCTCGGAGTGGTTCTTGAGTCATCACTTGAACATTACGGATTTATCTGGACCGAGTCCGTCTCCGATTTTATCTTACTTCCGGTTAGACTGCGTCAGGAAGTCTGACGGTGCTGCGAGAATGTTAATAGGGCATCGTTGAGGGAAAAAAGATAAAATCGAGGCTCGGAGTGGTTCTTGAGTCATCACTCGAACATTCCGAATATATCTGGACCGAGTCCGTGTCCGATTTTATCTTACTTCCGGTAAGACTGCGTCAGGAAGTCTAATGGTGCTGCGAGAATGGTGATACGCGCGATGTTGACGAAAAAAGATAAAATCGAGGCACGGAGTGGTTCTTGAGTCATCACTCGAACATTCCGGATATAACTGGACCGAGTCCGTCTCCGATTTTATCTTACATCCGGTCAGACTGCGTCAGGAAGTCCCTGACGGTGCTGCGAGAATGTTAATAGGGCATCGTTGAGGGAAAAAAAAGATAAAATCGAGGCTCGGAGTGATTCTTGAGTCATCACTCGAACATTCCGGATTTATCTGGACCGAGTCCGTGTCCGATTTTATCTTACTTCCGGTAAGACAGCGTGAGGAAGTCTAATGGTGCTGCGAGAATGGTGATACGCGCGATGTTGACGAAAAAAGATAAAATCGAGGCACGGAGTGGTTCTTGAGTCATCACTCGAACATTCCGGATATAACTGGACTGAGTCCGTCTCCGATTTTATCTTACTTCCGGTCAGACTGCGTCAGGAAGTCCCTGACGGTGCTGCGAGAATGTTAATAGGGCATCGTTGAGGGAAAAAAAAGATAAAATCGAGGCTCGGAGTGGTTCTTGAGTCATCACTCGAACATTCCGGATTTATCTGGACCGAGTCCGTCTCCGATTTTATCTTCCTTCTGGTTAGATTGCGTCGGGAAGTCTGACGGTGCTGCGAGAATGTTAATAGGGCATCGTTGAGGGAAAAAAGATTAAATCGGGGCTCGGAGTGGCTCTTGAGTCATCACTCGAACATTCCGAATATATCTGGACCGAGTCCGTGTCCGATTTTATCTTACTTCCGGTAAGACTGCGTCAGGAAGTCTAATGGTGCTGCGAGAATGGTGATACGCGCAATGTTGACGAAAAAAGATAAAATCGAGGCACGGAGTGGTTCTTGAGTCATTACTCGAACATTCCAAATATATCTGGACCGAGTCCATGTCCAATTTTATCTTACTTCCGGATAGACTGCGTCAGGAAGTCTGATGGTGCTGCGAGAATGGTGATACGCGCGATGTTGAGGGAAAAAAGATAAAATCGAGGCACGGAGTGGTTCTTGAGTCGTTACCCGAACATTCCGGATATACCGGGACCGAGTCCGTCTCCGATTTTATCTTACTTCCGGGTAGATTGCGTACCTTTTGTCAAGGCCAAAATTGCGCAAAAATAAAAAAGGATGAGAGAGGAGATAGATTTTGATTAATGAGAGATAGACTCGATAACAGACGCTAATTGAATCAAAGCGAATGAAATTGCGACAAATAGGAATTGAAGACATCCGGAAAAACAAAGCACGCTCAGCCGCTCGATTTCGTACCGCTCAACTCGCTCTCTGAACTTGCGTACCTACGATGACAGAAAAAAATAGCAGACGATACACGAAACGTCAAATTCACCGGGCAAGCGAGACAGACGCCTATCTACTTTGCTCGTAGTCTGCTACGTTTCTCGCACTCAGACTCAGCGCTCGAGTGGCGTCGTCGTTAAGGGCAGACTACAACAATCCTTCGAACGCCAAAATTCTAATCGCTCCCATTTGAAAACTATTGGAAGGAAAAAAAAAAGCCTTGACAGTTAGACTCGGGGGACCCGTCTGAACCCGCCAGTTCCGGGTGTACAGGTTATTATGAATCACCCTGTATATGAGGTTTAGAATTCTGTCGCATATTTTGACACGTTTGATCCCGCGTTGTTTCAATGAACGAACTGTATGCGTGTTGGTTCAAGGCATCACCGCTTGTCTACTAAACGCATAGTTTTATTATTATATTTAATCAATCTCGATAATTATTATTCTTTAGCCACAAATTCTTTAGTCGAGTAATTTATACTGATTTGCCCTTATAATAGCAAAGTCTAGTATTATTGGGGAAATCGCTACTGTGGAATCTATAACTACACCCCTTAAAGGCCCTTACTTGTTCTCCGTACTTAGACCATAGTTTTAGTCAACCTACCTACTAGGTTGTCATTCCCTAATAGGGTTCCGGTCCGGCTCTTTTACGGAAAACCGTACTATGGAATCCACAAACCATCCATTGAAGGCCCAGAATTGTATTAGGAATGTCCTGCCAATTTTGCGCAGGGATGACTCCTGACACAACCCTCTTCATTTTATGATGCCATGATCGAAAACCTCCCAATCCGCCTGGCAAAGTGCATTTCCAAAGCAGGATATTATATTAAAAATGACATGTGCTTGGCTTTTTTTACACCAAATAAACATTTTTTAAACATATAGTCACGTTTATAGTTGATCCTCCTTACATGACACTCTAACTTCTTTCTTTATATCTGACATTTTTTCTCTCTTCGTTTATCTCCTCTCCGGAACGAATCCTAACGTCCACGCGAACGAAGTTGCAGGCAAAAACTACCCATCGATATCCTGATATTCAAATGACTAGCGATCCAAATTCTTTTTTTTTTCTTTCATTTTCAGCCCGACGGCAAAACTTGTCCGAAGATTCCGAGCAAGTTCCTCATATTCGCGCATCGCGTTGACTTGAGGGTCTTGTCCCTGGACGTGGATTACCTCGTGGACGTGGCGCTGCCGATACCATTTCTGAAGAACGCGAGTGGCGTTGACGTTGATCGTCGTACGGCCGAGATTTACTGGACCGATCCAGGTCAAGATGTCATCAAGAAGACAAATTTCAACGGCAGCCACGTTGAGACCATAATAGATACGGGAATAGACGGGGTCGACAGCCTCGTGATCGATTCGATCGGCAAAAAGATTTACTGGACGGACGTCGGTCTCAACAGCATCGAGGTGTCCGAATTGAATGGGGGAAATCGCAAAGTCCTTATTTGGTCCGGCATCGATAGTCCCCGGGCCATCGTGCTTCATTACCGACGAGGGTTTATGTACTGGTCTGATTGGGGCCTAGACGCGCGGATCGAACGTGCGAACATGGACGGCGAGGAGAGAACGACGATCGTCTCGGAAGATCTCGTATGGCCAAACGGATTGGCGATCGATTACCGCGATAACAGACTCTACTGGACCGACGCCAAGAGAAAAGTCATTGAATCGTCCGGTCTTGACGGTGAAGATCGAAAAATCGTCATCAAGAACGTTCACTATCCTTACGGGATCGCGATATCGGGTGGATACATATACTGGAGCGATTGGCACTCCCAAGGAGTCGTCAGAGCCAACAAAACGTCCGGAACTGTTCTCGGCGTCGTCACCAGCAAACTGGATGGTGTAATGGACGTCAGATATGTCGCGGTGAGTATCAAAAGTGGATAATATTTCATACCCCAAGACCCGTGCAGAAATGTGACTGCGAATTCCTCACTTTGTGTCGGGCGTTCCTTACCCTGGCCAAGCCTGCCTCGTCTAATTCCCCTGCCCGGGAAATTAGACGCCCTATCATGGAACCGTCAGGGAAAGTCGCAAAATTGTTTTTTACGGCTTACACTTTATGTTTGAAAATTACAATGTTCTGGACTTTCACATAATGTATACCCGACCAAAAGATTGCCATTTTCTGAAAAGTGGAGCCGTCTTTACGAACTGTGTAAAGCTGCTTTGCTTTTTACCCCATCAAAGATATTTATAATGGATTAAGATGAAATAATAAGTATCAGTAAGTATCAGTATCAGTACGATCTGATATTATTTATTTTACTTGAGTATATCGCCAAAAGCCTTTTTCCAGTACCTGATCATTAGTCTATCCTTCCGCCGGTTTATTTCTCACGCAAGGAACTGTCAGTTCAGCATCACCTTCCTCGTGAGTTCGCCTGCGATTTTTCGATTCCTTTCCTTGTCAGTTCCCGGCCAGTTCATGATCAGTTCCCGAAAAAAGGGAACGGCGGATCGGGTCCTTGCCTAAAACCTGTTACATTGCGAATCTGATCTACCTTGGAAGGCCCAACCATGGCCTGATATTATCGAAGAAAGGCAGATAAAGGGCAGTACTTTTTCCGACTCAAATTTCTACACGGCGACACCATCAAACCCGCGGTCTTCTTCTCTCTTGGATCTTTCCAGCTTTCCAGTCCTTCGCGTAATTAACGCATCGACCAATCAATCTCTTGATTCACTATCGTTGATTCTCTCACAGACGGACGACACGGACCTGAACGACAATGCCTGTGGCAATAACAACGGTGGCTGTTCTCATCTCTGTCTGCGCAATCCACGTGGATACTCCTGCGTCTGTCCAACAGGAATTTTGCTGAAGGACAACAAGACCTGCAACAGCGCACCGACAAACTTTTTGCTATTCGCGGCGAGAAAGAGCCTCGCCAGGATATCGTTCGATAGTTCCGACATGCGGGAAGTTGCTCTACCCGTTTCCGATGTCCATCGGGCTCTCTCGATCGATTTCCACTGGGCTCAAGGACAAATACTCTACACCGACACCACTAATGCACGCGACAGGAGTTTTATGATCAGGTGAGTTGGCGAGGGAATCCCCTTTTCATCCTGTTCCATGTGATTTTTCTCATCATGGCAAACTGTTGAACCTTTGAAAAAAATGATTCTCATCACATACACTGCAAATCCATGTGGGTTATTTGTCACACGTGAGATGTGTAATTTTAGGAATTAAGGTAGTACTAGCGGATTGACTAGTCAACAGAATATCTATCAATTTTCGAATCTGAAAAATGCAAAATATAATACATTTAGGTGCAATAATAAATATGATACGGAAAATAATTATTTGAGAAGTGTATGTGATAACTGTGTGCATTATATTATGAAAAGTAAAGTATTAAAATAGCAATCAGATTTGACTTGAGTTGTCTCACCGTCCGCTATTTCATAATTCTGTCAATATTCGTGGCAACGCTGTCCTCAACCGCTTCCGATCAATGTCAAAAGTTTGTTTATGCCGTCCGTGTGTGTAAGCATCTGTGTAGTGTGTGTGCAATGTGCGTATGTAACTTCGGTCTTACATACAATATGGAGTACAAAAAACGCACGCGAAGATAAAATAGAATGATAAAAACTTCATTATATAATATTCAATCCATAATTATTTATCATTAATGAGCAAATTTCTCGCGTAAAGAATCTACAACTTTTGTCGTTGCATTCAAATTGACCGGCTCGATTCGACCTCCCGGATACGAACACAGCTGACGGCATGCGGTTTTGCCAAATCTACGCCATCTCTCCCGCCATGACAGACACGGCTAGCAAACGCAAAAATTAGTCGATTCAATCGATAATATCTGCTCGAAATATCCCGTAACCTATATTTTGTATGCAACATACGTAACCGCGACAGTTTTCTTGTTATTTATCGCTTTTCGCATAGCTCATATCTATTCGCGAACTACTATTATTTTCGCCTCAAAGCTAGATCCGCACGGATTCTCCATATGGTATGGGTTAAATGCATTGATTTCGTGAATTAATTACTATTGTATCTAGCCGGTAAGGCATGTTGAGTTTTCGCGGACGTCATTCTGTATGTCTATACTACAGCATACAAAAAAATCAATTTTTTTCCTAATAAGGAGGTTCGTGCACATACTACCTTAACACGTGTAAATGCCATACACAACTTGAAAAAACGCGCTTACGGGTGTAATAGAGAATTCAAACACATTTGATGGATATTTTCATACACTTGGTCCGCATTAAATCTTAAAACGTTATTGCTGTCTCATTCGAAATATGCAACATGTGTAAATGCAGACATTTACACGTTTAGATATAAAACGTGTCTCAAACAATACATCCATGTGTGTTACAGAGAAATTAAGCACATTTCGTGCATATTTGTAAAATGTGGATCCGCATTAGGTAGGGGAAGGTGGGGCACAGTGTGTCACTTTTTTTCTAACGAATTTTTACTCTTACCAAAGTAGTCTGATTAGAAAAAAAGGTCACGACCGATTTTATAAACCTTTGGGCGTACAATACAGCTACCGCTTTTTTTGCAAAAAGATTAAAAATCCTAAAATAATGGGATCGAAAAAATTTGCGGATTGGGTCGTTGTGCCCCACGGGTGGGGTACAATGTGTCAGATAGGTGGGTAGAGTGTGTCAAGTGCTGCCAAAGATAGAGTACAATGAGCCTGTTGAAACTCTTATATTTTCCTAACATAGATAACAGATTGTCATACATACCGATATTTTCACGACGAGTATCATTTGCCAACAATATTGGGAGTCGACTCATTATGCTCAACAACTCGATGACACATTGTGACCCACACAATTTTCCCATAATATTTGACGTTTTCCCGGTAAGCGATTTTTTTTTTATTCGAGGCTCAAATTAATTTTATACTTTTAATAATTCTTTGTGAGCTGCTATTTACTTTCTTTTAGGCCAGCCGAAACTTAAGGCAGTCGTCGGGCGCAGAGAGTAAAAAAATCGATTTCTTTTTCCTTTACTCGATGGTTTAACTATTAGAGAACATGTTCCTAAAGCCCTAGAAGTAAATTCGAAGTATTTTCGAAAATACAGACCCGAGAACAGGTAAGCGTCGAGAAAATGTGCGAACGCTTGGCTGGAGCGGGCTGGGCCGCGCGCACAGTAGGATATGGAGAGGTATCTCGGTCCTTCTACGAATTGTAATGCTAAGAAAAGGGACAAAGGGGCTGTCTGAAACTCCAACGAGAGTTTTAATTCAACAGTATGGCTCCAAAACACTTGAATTTGGGGCTTAAAATCGTACAAATTGCCGCCTATATAGCTGCAGGCATATTTAATGAAGGCTATACAGCAGTCTTGATGATGATGGGGTTGCTGGGATTGAGTATTGGCCAGCACTGCAAGATGTTCGCCGATCAGAACGACGCGCAACGAATCACGCAGGAAAATCAGCGTCAAAGTTACAGCGCTAAGAAGGCTCGTACTGCTCGTAGACTCGAAAAAATGAATAAAAACGAGTTTTTTGAAAAAGCGGAAGGACTACTATACGGACCAGGCATAGCTGATTAGCACTATATTTCTGTAAGTTACCAATAATTAATATTTTCCCGACCGAAAACTTTAAAGCGCGTTTTCTTGTAATCTCGTTTTCGTGATTCTTTCAAATCGGCGAGCGTGATAGCAAAAAAACTAATTCAGCTATCGACCCAAACCAAAGTTCATTCTCTAGATTATTAAAAATCACCCTACATGAACTAAAAACATTCATAAAAAAGTCATTTTAGACTATTTTTATTGCACGAAGAAAGAAAAAAAATTGTAAAAATCGTCACTTTTTTGTTCAAGCTCGAAAATTAATATGGTTTCACGGTTTTTTTCTGGGTTTTTTAGTTCATCGACAATAAAAATATATCTCTATTAAAAATAATTGTGGTTTTTGCGTTCCAGACAAGAATTAAGCACACCATCTTTCCCGCCAGTTCGAGACTCCAGCGGCGAGGCGCTTCTATGGTCAATTTAATCCTCCGCCATTTTGCGACGATTAGTTAATAAAAAAATTTTGTATACTCTTCAAATGTGTGTTAAAGTACAAAAAAATCAAGAAGGTCCGTTGTTTGTTGCCTTATAATAAAAAAATCACCTTTTTTAGGCCTCTACACCAGACGACTGCCTTAATAAAAATCACGGTCCAACACAAACAATTTCGGATTTTACGAGCTACAAAACTCCGGGAAATCGCATGTGGTTGACAGTTGCCCGTGACACATTGCGCTTCTTCGGAGTGTCGTCACTCCTTGTTTCCTCATTGGGACTCGACTCATTGTGCCCCACAACTTGGTGACACATTGTATCCCGTTAGTAAAATATTTGTTTATTGATGAAAATAACTATTAATTAAACTACGAATGGAAAAACAGAAGTCACTGAGTGCATCATAAATAATAAAACTATCGATTAGGACCGAAAACCCGAGCCGCTGCAGAAAGTGTCGTTATATTTTACGTTTTCCCGGTGAGAGAAATATTTTTTTCCAAGCTTCAAATTAATTTTTAGTAATTCTTTGTGAGCTGCTATCGACTTTCTTTTAGGACTCACGAAACCAAATATAAATCGCGGTCCAACACATAAAATTTCGGAATTTACAAGCTACAAACCTTCGAGAAACCGCATGTGGCTCACATTGCACAGTGACAAATTGTGCCCCACTCTCCCTTATATTAAAATTTACATGTACATTTTATGACGGTCGTGATCCATTCTGTTTCTCGTTCAGATCCGTGAATATGCGGAATTACAGTGACGTTAAAACCATAATAACCGGCACCGAGAGCACATCACCGTTCAGCGTTGCGGTCGACTGGATAGCCGACAACCTCTATTGGACCGACATGAAGCACAAAGTCGTTGCGGTCGCGAGAATTGACGGAACTAGCCAGAAGACGATAGTCAGTGATCTCGATGATCCAAGATCCTTAGCCGTATTCCCCAGACAGGGCTACGTATTTTGGACCGAGTGGGGAAACAACGCCAAGATTCAGAGGGCCCTGCTGGACGGATCCGACCCTAAGGCAATAGTAACGGGAAATCTGGCCTTTCCAAACGGACTCTCCATCGATTATACCAAGAAGAAAATCTACTGGGCTGATTCGTTGAAGGACAGAATCGAGATGTCGGATCTACGAGGACGATACAGAGTGACTCTGATGAGTGGCCTCATCGATCCGTTCGGTCTTACTCAGGTGAGTGGCAATCCTCATTGGCAATGCAGCATTTTTTCCTGGGATATTTTTTTTGGCATAGCTCACTGGTAATACTATTGCTACTTGAAAAATTTGATATAAGTTAGGGCAATGCTTTTTTTTAAAATGGTTTCTTAAATTTTCAGCATTTGTTTCATCATTTTTAAATTGAAGTGTATTTTTCATGACCATCGCTTCAGCTTCTGAGACGGACATTTCAATGATTACGATTTTTCATAAATTATTGATAGAATATTCTTTCTTCTTCATATCCATTTATAAAAACGTTTTAAAACGCTCATTCAAGAATCTAGGGTCATGACGGTAGATTCTTAAATAAGCATTTTAGATTTACAATGATATTTCTACTACTTGGTAGTAAAGGTTAACCTTTCAGTATTCTTCTGGTTTTGTATCGGTCGACAAATCTAATGTATTGCTTTTGCCCACAGTTTAAATAATTGTGAAATTTGAATATCTGTTTAATTTACGTAATGAAATAATTACTTTTTATACAAAATACAAAATGACGACAAAGGAAAGTGTTATTTAAATATTGCTTCATGCTTGCTTGGGTGAAACTTAAATAAAATGAATCGATTATTTGACTTTAATTATTTTGGATCATGTTTTGGGGAGGAGGGGGCGTGTTCACCCCGACCCCCCTCCTGGCTACGCCAATGGCAATCCCCATTCAACGTCCATCATCTCGCTAATGCATGATGGATACTCAAACGGGTACTCATATTTCTCGCAGTACGGCGAACACATTTACTGGGCAAATTGGAAGCTCGAGATGATTCAACGTGCCGACAAAGAATCTGGCAAGAATCGCGTCTCGATCCGCACGTCCTTGGGCTTCATGGCCGATCTCAAGAGCATCTCAGCTGAACGACAAACCGGCTGGACTCCCTGCGCCATCGAGAACGGCCATTGTACCAATCTGTGTCTGTTCGTGCGCAAAAGCTACAAATGCGCCTGCCCCGATCAGCAAGATCCTCGATGCTCTACGGGTAACTTACTGGTATTTGTTATCAAACTTCATTTTTTGCAGCGGATATCTGTTGCTGGATTGCTATCGTTCGGAATCTTCCAAGTCCAAAAATCACGTTCGAACGTGTTTGGATTTTTTTTTCCTTTACACTCTACTTCAATGAAGCCCAATTTGAAGGGTCAGAATGATGAATTTTTTTCTAGTAACACATTGGTTGGAATATATTTATTTTTTCCCAGCATGTTCTACACATGTCTGCGGTTACAATGTAATTTTTTCGGAAGAAAATCTTTCAAAGTATTCGTGGTGCTCCACGTGGGGTTGCAGTCCTCCAACGGGGAGGCCCGCAAGGGCGGGATCTCTACCAGGCTCAAATGTAATATGAAACGAAATCAAACAAATTTTTCTTCAAATATATCCAATTGGCTATGAGTTCACGATCCATTTTTCGAAATTTTGAAAAATACGCAAACTGACAGCGTCTCCAAAGAAAACCTCATTTTTCTCTTGAAAAACAGCATGCTGAAGTCATTGTTATTAACAAATGGTTCATCCAATTAAAAAATGCGATCGTGAACCGAAAATGACTACTGTTTAAACGCTAACTGTGCAAATTCAAGTAAATAGTGTGGAATTTCCTCGAGATGTCAATCCCGCCGTGTCAAGATATGTAGTTTCGAGATAATCGCGGTCTTGTGAAATATTGTCGTCTTACCGCTAGTCGGCGATTCCGGCACCATATAAGTGTCCTTCTTCATCATCGAGATCGTGTTGCACACCTAATCTATGCAATCTGCGGGTAGTTAGCGCCTCTTTTGAGTGTTCTTGTGCTTTGACATTCGCTTGATCGTGGTAAACCAGACGCACACTGTTCCACTAAAATAGGTGTAACTTGGTCAATTTTGAGAATTTCAGGGTCCGGTTGGTCTTAAAATATTCTTGAAAGTTTACACTATAACAATATGTAAAAAAACGATTTTTTTGAGTTTCCAGAGAGGGATACCCCCTTGAAGAATTATTAAATTTTATTTATCACAAAATTTAAAAAAACGATCGACACCCAAACAAACCTAAACAATCGGTTTAGTCCTACGTACAAACTAATCCAATGATTTCTCAATCACTTGCGAAACGCAGTACCCAAGCGGCGAGTGCCGTTGCGCCTGTCCGGGAGTGAAAACGATCTTGAGGATCTTGAGGAGGATGACGACGAGGCGGCAAAATTGCCGGAGATCGTGACTCGATCGAACGGTCGTGACGGCGACGACAAATTCAAGAACTACAAGTCCAATCAAGAGAAGAAATACAGCCTGCGCACCGTGATAATAACGATCGTCTCGATGTTCGCGTTTGCGATCGCGATCGGTGTCATCATCATAATACTCCTCTGTCAGCGGAAAACAAAGCGCGAGACGTACATGCAGTACGCTAGCAGACGCAACGTGAGAACGTTCACGAATCCGAACTACAACGCTTCCGGTGCTGACTCGACATCCGTCAATCCCCAGCAGGAGAAGAAATCCTTCATCTGGAAGCGTCTCAAGTACGACACCTCGCAGGTACATAAAAACTCGCAACTTAACGGGTCTGCATAAGCTTGGGGCCCAAAAAACCGGTCGATTTTCAATATTTTAGTTCTGATGATAGTATTAGAATGACGAGGTCGAGATTTTACATATAGTTGATACATAGTAGGGATGTTCGATTCTGAATTGATCTTCAGGAGGATCGATTTTCTCCATGCGAAAAAAAAACCGATTTTTCTATCGATTCTATGGCGTCCGATTTTTTGAGAATCTGATTTTTTTAGGCCACGATCGATTATTTGTCTGGATAAAAAATAATCGAACGATTAATTCTCCAACGCACCAGAAAAGAGGCGCTAATCGATTTTTTTTTAATCAGAAAAATATCTGCGGCCTTAAAATTTTATATGACCGTGTGATATTCTGTAACAAATCATCCAAGTCCTTACAAAATCCCATATTGAGATTTAACGTATTACTGGATGGACCGTCGGGCAAAAAGTTAGTCCAAAATGGGCGAATCGTGGATTTACAAGTCTAGATCGTGTGTTACATGTTTAGCCTTACAAATAGCTAATTTAATAATAAAATAACATTTAGAAATGTTAATTTTCGACTTGTAATAATAATTGAAGTCAAATTTAACGATATTGGCGTGTGCCTGAATGAGGTTTTGTCAGTGACTGTACATCTGTTTCAACTGTTCAACAAAAAAATTTCTCAATTTTTAAATTTAATGAATACGTTTAGATCATCTTATTATTCTCAATAGTTATCTAAAAACTCAATATATATTAAGTTTTCTAATGATTGCTATTAATTCGTCGTTAACAAAGGTGATACTCCTCATTACGTTAATAAATTTCTCGACAATTACTCAGTCGATTTATTTGAAACTTAGCATAATCAATCGCTTGATCCTAAATCGTGATGATATAATATTTTCAGAATTTACGGTGATTTAGTTCCATTCGTTTTGCAACCAATAACGTCTGCGGAAGCTGTTCTTCCATAAGCGACCGTGTTTAATTCATATGATTATAACTACGAAATTATTTAGAGAAAAATTCTAAAATTATTCATGTATTATTATTCTACCAAGAACTATCATTCCTAAAATTTTTAAGAATTTTGGCGATTTTTTAATGTCCACCCAGTAATACCTTAATGCTTTTCCAAATCAATGTCACAGGACGGCTACGAACCGGTTTATGGTTTTTTAATGCAAACTACAAGGCATTAGTTAGGTCAAAATTTATTCGATGCTCATTTGTCGCGAGATTGCAAGATTCATGTGTGCGTAAAGTTTGCAAAAATCGAGAAAAAAATGTAAAAACGATGAAAATTATGCATTGTTTGGGCTACAATAAGCGAAACAACTGCTTGACAGCATTCCATACATCATAAAGGAATGTTGCGACACAAATTAACATGCCTGTCATACTCAAAAACTAAATAATATGTGTTTTTTTAAATTTATTAAAACCTACCATAAAGTCAAATATTTTGAAAATTTTACGTTGTTGAAATATAAAGGGCTATAGGGATGAAGATGTACGCCTTTCTTTGGACGGAATGTGCTGTTTAGTTCATCCGCGTACGTTTGAGCTTTGTGTTTGTTTTTTTTTTGATACCGTATAATGTAAGAAAATCGATTTTCACAACATCGATCTTTGACGTTTCGATTTTTTGCAGCATCGATTCTCAGACCTCCGATTTCAGAATCGATCTCGAAATCGATTTTTTTTCAGAAAATCGAACATTCCTAATATATAGTCTTGCTAAGATTTAGTAATATTTTTATTAAAAGACTAGCTTCCGCCCGCAGCTATGCCCGTGTGAAATTTGGCACATAAAAAACTTCATTATCAGTTGCACCCCTTATTAGGGGTTGTTTTGAAAAATCCTAAAATATGCGTTTTGTTATTTTTTTTTAAAGAAGATTTATACCAAGTTTCAAGTGATACATGCAAGAAAGTCGCTTTTCTATACAAACCCGCTTAGGAGTTGATTTTCAAAAAATCCTTTTCTCAGTGCACCTCTACACCTTCTAAGGAACATATCTTCCAAATTTCATGTTTCTAATCTTCAGCGGTTTAGACTGTGCGTTGTCTATACGTCAGTTAGTCATTTAGTCATCCAGTCAGTCAGTCGTAGAACTGTCTTACACAAACGAGGTGTGTAAATTAAGTAATGAGATTAATTTGTTTCAATTTTTTTATTCGAATAGAGATACAATTCAATATTGTCTTCCTTCAAAATAACTTCCTTGGGAAGCCACAAAGCACTGGAGATGATTCTTCCAATGCTCATAGCAGTGCTGGAACTCGGATACTGGAATAGCTGGTCGGTTACAGCTGTTTGAATGTTTTCGAGTGCCCCAAAATGACTTCCTTTGATGTAATTTTTCAATTGCGCGAAGAGAAAAACGTCACTAGGACTCAAGTCAGATGAATAAGAACGTTGTGGAGCCACAGGAATATTTTTACTGACCAAAAACTTGTTTATTGAAATTGCTGTGTGACAAGACGCATTGTCGTGATGCAACAACCAGTTGTTCTTGGTGTTCGCTCTCAAACGCATGACCCTTTTTCGAAGTTTTTCAAGAACCCCTCGGTAAAAGTGTTGATTAACCGTTTGACCTTGAGGTGCAAACTCTTTGTGGATAATTCCCTGGCTATGAATGAAGATGCAGGCCTTCCGCTGTGTGGTTCATCTTCAATCGTCTCTCTTCCTTCTGAAAATACTGTAAACCACCGAAAAATCTGGGCACTTGACGAAACACTGTCTCCGTAGGCCTGCTGAAGTTTTGCAAAAGTTTTGTTGCACTACACCCAAGTCTGAAGCAAAAACTGATAGCATACCGTTGCTCGAAATCGATATCACTCATTTTCAGAACGCACTAGAAAAAACTGTTTCACGAAACAAATTGCTACGGACAACCAAAACTCTAGCGAATTCAAAATCGTACTGAAGGCGTATCACATGTTCAACTGCCGCCTCTCAAAGTCCCGCGTTCCAAGTGTTGCCAGATCGAACCTTACGTTGCCAGTCTCATTACTTAATTTACACACCTTGTATGTGTAGATATTGATAAACGATGAAGTTATTAATATTTAAACAAAGTGCCACAACTAGGGTCGTCTGAAATGAAAAATAAACAAATGTGCTTCTAGTGTAATAATAAAACTTTCATATGACCGGATACTATTTGGAAATGTTAACAATAACGACAGTGGCAAGCTGTAGAAAACATGCAGGTTGTTTGACAAGAGCGTGTACGGCGAAACACAAAAACTATTTTGAAGAAGGCATTGAAAAAAAATACGCACACACCACATGATATAAACCGTGATGCCTCATTATTAGTATGTGGACCAGCAGCCTCTACTGCCCGTGCAGAACTTTCTTAGAGATACCTAATTTTCTATCAGATCCCGATCGGAATATGATACGGATTCCCTAGAAGGGGAATCCTCATCGGAATCCAGATATCGCCCACTACGTAGCACAAAGCGGAGACGTGGTGGCAAGAATTTGAAATACGTATTTCAATTACGTATTAAATACATTTTTCTTAGCAAATTAAATACATATTTTCTTAGTTCCAACGATCTCCATTTATTTTAAATATAATTACTTAGAATAAATAATCTATATCACTTTTCTCCAGGAAATATAAGGCTTTCAAGGTTTATATTATATATGGCTTTTTTGAAAAATGTTATTAAATGGAAAGAATTTTGTTCGAAATTCTGTTATTAAAATATATACGTTTTGACAGTGATACTGTAGCGCCAATTTTTGCCTAAACTATTTCAGATCCTTGAATAAATTATTTACGAAAAAGTCCAGCGTCTCCAGTTGATACGGATCGGTATCTCCTGGTGATTTTTACATTTATCCCTGGGATCCGATGCGATGTCGAACTAGATATTGTTCTAGAAATTCGGGATTCTAGCCTAGATCCTATGGAAAGTTTCTATTTGGATTTTGACTAGAGTCCTTAATAGTTCCGGATTAGAATCCTGGCTGGAATCCAATTTGCGAGCGTTATATTGCGCTGTCGGATCCGATCCGATGTCCGACTGGATCTCGATTGAGAAACCAGGATCCTAGTCCGCGGACTGTATCCATGACAATACTTCTTCTGCACGGGTAGTAATAATCCTCTGGCATCACCAAGGCATACTTTCCCCTAACTTCATGGTATTATCTGGTGACAAAGACATCCATATGAGTTGAATCTGTCGGAATAGTTGCTTGAGGTTCCAGATCATTAGTGTCTATTGGTGTGGGTAGACCAGATATGATTGATAGGAGAACGTGCTAAAAAAGAAGCTTCACGGAGAGAATTAAAAAATAATTTTTGTCGTGAATTTCACGGTAAAAATTACCGTGATATATTTCAATGTGGTGACAAGTGAGAAAAGCATAATAATTCGTATGCGACAAGTTTTTTTTAACTCACGTTACAGAAAATTTCAAATACGTATCTAAAATTTTACTATACAAGAAGGGTAGCGCGCACGATAATTTTTACCGAGAGCACAATACATTTTCCTATAACACTCATTAAATTTTATAATAAATCTTAAAATAACTGTTATAAAGACGATACTTTTTTATAGACATTTTTGAAAGGCATAAAATAATAAAATGCACAGTAAAATTTCGCTGATATTATATATTTTTTAAATTTAAGTTTTGCGTATTTTGTTACACATCAAAATTTACTAGAAAATCTGGTAAAATTTTCTATCTGAAGAAGAAATTTTATTTTATTTTCGTGAAAATCTGTGTTTTACTCAGTAATAATAAGCGAAGTTTCAGGGTTGTCATCGGGTTACCGTTACTGCACGGTAATTTTTAACATTTAATTCTCTCCGTGTTCTTCCGAAAAAAAATTACGTTGTCCCAATCACGTTCCAAACTTTCTTTAGCCTAAGTGAGTCTTTTTTCTACGTGGTTTTCTGACAATAGTGGTTCGTTTGTGACCACGGTCGGACGACAACTGACGCTATCTTGGTGGAAGGGTCCCGCTACCTGCTCGCATACGGATCTCCCCTTTAACAGTTTCCAGGATAAAATGTAGCCGTACACGCCTTTGTCAAACAGACTGTAGTTCGATTTTTGAACACAAGAAAACAACTTTAACCATTTGTTATTAACAAATGGATAGACGTCAAAAAGTCATCCGGTCATACGATACAGAAAATTATAAACTATTTTCTGTCCGAATTTGATGTCAATTGGAAGAATAGATTTTGAGATACGGCTTACACCGTTCAAAGAACATAGTTTCGAGAAAAACGCAATAGAAAAAAAAAAGGTAAATCGCACCGAGACGACTTACCGTAGCGCAGTGGACGATCTGACCCTTCAGGAAAATCGTCATAACTCGGGAAATTTTTGGAATTTTTACAAAATCTTCATTGCAAATTGAGTTGAGACCATTGCAAATTAAAGTTGGCTGTAATACTCTTGGATAAGAAAAATTCGATTTTTGAAACGTCAAGCTTATGCAGACCCCTTGACACCTGTTTTTTTCAAAATCTTCAATCTTGCGTACATCCGTTCTCTCTGTTTCTTATCTCTCCGTTCGAATCTGTGATAAATGTGTTTTTGACGATTGATACAATAGTTTTTGTTTTTCGATCGAGCCACGAGTCTGCGTCAGTTCGAAAAAAAATTATCCTGAGTCGAAAGTGCTAATTTCGGTTTTCTTTTTTCGAACCTATATATATATATATATTTAGCATACGCTTTCTACCGAAATTTTTACGTTCATCGGAATTTGATGAGACTTAATCTTTCGATTCAAAGATTCAGCAGCTTGAGAATCCGAAAGAAATTAGACACTGACACTTTTTGGTAGATCAAAATTGTGGCGAACAAAAAAGAAAATTAGAATCCCAAAGAACGAAATCAGTACTTTGGAAGGAATGACATTCGCCAGTATAAAATTAGCATTTCGTTTCGGACTCGGGAATGCCGAAAATTCAAAGTTCGATTCGATCGCGATTTCAGTGCTTCGCGATACGACGAAAATCGGAAAAGAAACCAACCACGTTAAAAGTATCGATATCGATTTTCAATAACAATAACATTGAAGAATTCTCGAAAAAATTGTTTAAAGAACATCTTTTCAACGAATAAACGAAAAAATGTTTCTTTTTTGTCATCAGCAATGACAATTTTTATTTTTTAAATGATAAATTTAAATGAATGATAAAATTATAAAACGCGTGATTCACGTTAAATTCATTATTGAATTATAAAATGAGTTATTGAATTTACATCATACTAATTATTGAATAATGTAATGAGTTGTTCAATTCATATTGATTAAGTATTTTCCATTGAAAAAAATTACTATCGGTCAATCAAACAAGTTTTATTTGCACAACTTTTTACAAAAGTTTTTTTACAAAATCGTAACGTTTCGCTTAAATCTTCATTCACTTAATTACTACTCCCCACATTCTTGTACTTCGTACTCTCTAACATTGAAGGTAGTAGTCTCGCCGGAGTCACGTTAAAAAGTTTATTCTCCACTCAATCGTTGAAAGCTTCGAAATATTGCGTAAAATCCTTATAATGTAGGTTGTACATCTTATCGGGATGTAGAGACTTATAAAGTAATGATGAAAATGCCTAATATAATGTTTACCTAACCCTCACTTTTGTATCAGACTATCCATTCCGGTTACTAATACGTAGATACTCTGCGTATACGGATATTCACACACTACTGTAATCTAGTTCTAGTCTGCTCCAGTCGCTTCGTGGCGCTAGCGTCGCTAGACATTGCTTAATTAAATTGCTATATCTCTGAAACTAGACGGGTAAAATTCATGATTGTTATTCACCACTTCGTCATGTGTCTCTGTAATTGAGAATTAAAAAAAAATCTGTAGAAAAGTTTCAAAGTTGTTGCGCGAAATGTGAAATTTTCCACCGCTCTCCATAGGAACACGAGTAAAACCATGAAATCTTTGTTTGCCAATATCTCGAAAACGAAACGGTAAACCCTTTCGAAATTTTACAGGTAATCATTGAATAATGTTCTGAGTGAGTCCTCAAAATAAAATGAAAATCTATAGAAAAATGCATTGGCGTGACTACCACCTTAAAATTGTCTCTTTTAAGTTTTTCTAGCTCCTCTTTTATCCTTTCGTCTATTCTTTTCTATTTTATCCGTTCCCTTATGGTTGTTATTATGTCTTCGATTTCCATGTCTCTTGATACTTTCTCTAAGTTTTGAAAAAAAAATTACTATTTATTGTCGAAAATATGTGCGCTCAGCATTGCCGAGGTTTCAGTCAAGGAATTACGTGGGTTTCAAAGCCAAAAAAAGCATATTTTCTCTATTTTTTTAAATATAATATAGAAATTATTTTATTCGAAATATTAAGTACATAAAAAAGCAACATTTCAACAATATTTAAAAAAAATTTCATGCAAAAATTTGGGAAATTCAGCCGGTGGGACCTGGTTTCCGGAAACCCCTCAAAAAAAAAGTTTTTTCGTGGTGGTCAGGATAACTCGTGATAGCTTTATCTGAAATTAAAAAACCAATTTTTTCTGTTAGTAGATAAGTATAACTCGTGATTGAACGAAAGATTTTTTTTATTGAAATTTGATTTTTTGACAGAGCTGTATGCAAAACAGTTCAATTTTTGGTACAATTTATACTACATATAGCCTTGTAAAATTAGTTGTAATCGAAAAAAAAACCTTCGTTCAATCACTAGTCAATGCTATTCTGAAGAAGTGTGCAAAATTTCAATAAGATCGGTGCATTAGTTTTTGAGTAATCGTGTCCACCGACTTCGGAAATAGTGTTTTGAGAAAAATGCGTATACCCGCGTCGCTCCCGGCTGGTCTTTCCCAACGGGGGGAATTCCCAAAGGCTCTCTCTCTCCTAGACTTTTACTCCGATTGACTTAAAACTTTAGGAGAATATTCTAGACATATTTTACTATTAGATAATAAAATTAAAATTTTTTTTTTGAAATTTTCAAACCCACGTAACCCCTTAAATTTTCATCGTCCATCGCGCGAAGCACTCGAAATTCCGTCGTCTCGTGCCTCGTCGTAAAAAAAAACCCTGCTTCAATATACGTATATATGAGTGAAAAAATAAAATAAAAAAAAACAGACATCGCAAAAGACCTGTAGCTTAACATTGCGCTGTGTGTTTTCTTTTTTGGTTTTGGTTCTACTCTCTTACCCGCGGCAAAAAAACGCATTGAATTAATGATCGGGGTACGTCGCGCACGCGGGGATGCACACACACGCACGTGTTCGCCAGAGAGCCAATCCATCGAAGGTCGAATGCCCGATCAAGCTACAACATTTGCCACTCCATTTTATCCAGATGAACGAGACCGAGACCACGTAGTCGACCCCCCTCGTGTGCGCTCACGAGCCGAGAGAACGATTGAAAAAAATAGAATAAAAATCAAAGAAAATGAAAAGGCGATCGCGTCAATTCCGAACTATTATTCCTACACGATCTGTATTGGACTAAAGTTTCTTTCACGCGCAGCAAAAATACCTCGTTTCTCGACTAACCGAACAATAATGATGATAATAATAGACACTGTGTAGAGAAAATTTATAAAATAGCTGATACCATCTAAAAAAAATTATACAAATAACAATAATAATGGTACTAACGATAATACTATTAATGATAACGCAGATGGTACAATTCGGAACGAAGTAGCTTAATTTCATTATTTTCGGCTCTTTTCCATTTCTCTCGAATCGTCCTAATTTTTCTTTTACTTTCCATACGCGAAAACATTCACGCGCTCTCGTTCATTAGGTGGAAAATTCTTGACTAACGGTTGCCAGAGAATTCATTGTTTCGGCAAATATTAATAATAATCATTATAATAATAATGGCCAATCTTGAGAAAATGCCATACGATATTGAGGAAAAGTGCTATAATAATTGAAAGATTATAAGAACACAGAGTTACGTTGAGTTAACTTTTTTATTCGTATATCGTAACTGTAAGACTATGTGTTTGAGTTTGCAAAAATGGTACATGATGTTGCGTTGAAGCATTTTAATTAAAAGTGTACAGCAACGTATATATTTATTTTGGAAAATAATCTTTTATTCATCTCTTGTAAATATAATGATATATATTTTTGTTTAAAATATGAAATATAATATTACCGGAAAGAACTGTAATTCGATGTACATAGCATATTTTTATTCAAAATATATTTTTATTTAAAGAATTATTCACTTAATCGTAAACGACAAATATTATAGTATATATTTACACTATGGAACATAATCATATATATATATATATACAGGGTGTCCATTTTATCTCTGCCACCCGAAATAACTCGGTAATTATCGGCGTCACAAAAAAATGTTCCAGACAAAAGTTGTACGGTGTGAAGGGGGCCATCAAATGCGACCATTTTTTGTTTCGGTGGAGGCGCTGACGCACAGTGAAGGTCACCTCCACTTTTTTAAAGGGAATGGTACATTTTTTTTTCAACCATCTTGTGGAGTACCTCAAGCCGCATAAAAAACATTTGGGGGTCAAAGTCGTTCAAGGACGTTCAAGGTCAGTATCGATGATACAAATCTAAATATCTCGAATCACTGCCAAATATTTAGTAGTGATCCAAGATATTTAGATTTGTATTTCATTTTAATAGGTGTTCGAAATTAGCTTAAAATGAGAGATATCGGAGATCGTAGTCATCGACAACACTTCGAATACCTTCTGTTTGTTTACCAACTCGCGTTAATCTGTATCGTATGTAGTTCAATCGAGGTTGTCGTTCAGTTTGATTTCAAATTTGGATACGAGCTATTCATAGTTTGAAAATGTACCGTCAATTCGAAAAAGTGGACATGATACTGTGTTACGGTGAAGCAAGTAAAAATTCCACAAGAGCGCGATTTTCGATCAGATTTTCATCGATACTGACCTTGAATGACCTTGAACGACTTTGAGCCCCAAATGTTTTTTATGCGGCTTGAGGTGCTCCACAAGATGGTTGAAAAAAAATGTAGCATTCCCTTTAAAAAAGTGGAGGTGACCTTCACTGTGCGTCAGCGCCTCCACCGAAATAAAAAAAAATGGTCGCACTTGATGGCCCCCTTCACACCGTACAACTTTTTTCTGGAACATTTTTTCGTGACGTCGATAATTACCGAGTTATTTCGGGTGGCAGAGATAAAATGGACACCCTGTATATATATAAATATGCTTATTACACGCATACATATATGCGTGTGTAGGGGTGTGTGTGTGGGCGGGTGTGTATGTGTGGGTGTGTGTGAGTGTATGTGTGTGCGTGTGTGCGTGCGTGAGGGGGCGAGTATGGTTATGGGTGTGTGTGTATGTGTATTTATGTGTACATATTTACTACATATGCATCATGTATTTTCATACTGTCATTCAAAAGTAATCTTTTTCGGAAATATTCTTTGAAATCACTTTGTTGAAGCTTTGAGGAGGTCGTACTTGGAGGAAATCGAGCAAGGCCATTCTCTTCCATTCCACGTTACTCCCCCACACTGAGAATGTAAAAACGATGAGTTGAGGGGGCAAATCTTCCCTTCGGATTTAATTGCTTAGAACTTTCCGCTCGAGTAATTCATTTCGGGATGAGAATGAGGGTAGTTAATTATTGGAAAGTGCATTATTTAAATTCATACGCTGTATCGTTGAATATATATGATGGGTGTCTCACAATGACCTGACATTTTAAATTACGCGCCATTTTTTTCGTGACGAACATAGAGTACTAATCTTTGACAACTGGCATCAGGAAGTGCTGAGGTTGTCATGGAGAATTACACGAACGCATAAAAATTGTGAAAATGCAATGTGAAACAATGCAGTTATTGCAGACGAAGTTTCATGCTCGTGTTATCTCGCCGCGGCAATGTGAATTGACCACCAAGATCGTGCAATTTGACGCCATTTGACTTCTTTCTTTGGGATTTTCTGAAAGGAAAAGTGTACGCCAATGATCTACAGACCATTCCGCAGCTCAGGGAAGCAATTGGACGCACCATTAATGAAATTAGACCGCAATTATGCCGAAATGTTATTAAAAATTTCGTCAAAAGGAGAACGTTTGCAAACAGGAACGAGGCGGCCGTTTATCGGATATTGTGTTCCACACATAACCTCCATGTTTGGACCTTATATGCAAATAAAAATATTCGCAATTTCAAATAAATAATACGTTTTAGTAATAAATGAAAATGTCAGGTCATTTTGAGACACCCTTTATATATATATATATATATGTATATATACAATATATATGGGGCATTCCACGACAAATCGACCACTTTCCGGCCCGACCCCTTTCGATTTGGCTGAAACTTTAATATTTTATTGTTTTTATCTTAAAACGGTTTTGTGATTTTTTTCATTTTTTTTTACATAATCATAAATACGTAGTGAATTGAAAAAAAATATCGCCTGTTTTTTTCAAATGCTCATAACTTTCTGAAAAATGGACCGATTAAGATCTTATTTTTTGAAACTCTTCGTTTTGAAATGTTTTTAATGAAAAATTTTGGCAAACAAAACGCAATTTTTTCAAGAACGTCACTATTGATTTTTTTTTCAAATATGATAAATTCAGCAATTTTTGCCGCCAGACCCATCGTGATAAGATTATTCTTTCTATTTTTTTTCTTTCTAAATTGACAATTTTTTATTTTTAATTTTTTCCAAATATAGCTGTTTTCTATGATGATATAATTTTAAATGATTATTTCTATCGTACTCAATAGTTCGTATATAATATTAACTCACTTCAAAAGTTTTCCAATTATGTTCAATTATTTGTAAAGGGGCAAGAAATAAATAGGTATTCAGTTAATTGTTTAATAGTAATTAATGATGAATTTATTTATCTCTGTGACGTTTGAATAATTTACATAATTTGCAATCTCTTGAATTAGAGAAGTTTTTAACAATAAGACCACCATTTGTGTCAGGTATCACGCAGTGCACTGCTGAGTTCCTGAAATCGTTTTGTTTTTCGAAAATCGATCACGGAGACCGTTCACAGTATTATTGTACCAACGATGAAAACAATCAGTGCATATCAAACAAAAAGGATTCAACTGGAACGTTTTTTTAACATTGACAGATGCTTGTTGTTTAATATTTTTACGGCAAACCTAAATGAAATAAAACACTGCATTTTTTTTTTTTGGAAAACCATAGAACTTATCAATGGACATTATTGCACCATAGGAAACAGCTATATGTGGAAAAAATTAAGAATTAAAATTTCTTAATTAAACAAAATAGAAAGAAAAATCTTACCACGATGGTTCTGGCGGAAAAAAATGCTAAATTTAACATATTTTTTTACAAAAAAAAATAAAAAATCCAACGTGGTGTTCTTTGAAAAAATCGCGTTTTTTTTCTTCAAAAAACTAAAAAATCATGTCGAAGACGAGTGAGAATATTTTTCAACTTTTCTTTTTCATAAACAACATTTCAAAACGAAGAATTTCTACACAAAAAAAAATGTTGATCGGTCCGCTTTTTAAGAAAGTTACGAGCATTTGAAAAAAAAAACGGGCGATTTTTTCAAAAATGCCCTACGTATTTGTGATCATGTACAAAAAAAATTGAAAAAATCGAAAGGGGTCGGGCCGAAAAGTGGTCGATTTGGCGTGGAATGCCCCATATACATATAATTGTAGATTTAGATTTCCCTACAATTTTCATCGTACTTGCAAAAAAGCAGACGCATCGAAAAGGCCCGATTTTTTCCGAATAGCGCCAACTCACTCCACCGCCAATTATCTCTGTCGTATTATTTTTGATTCATGCACTGAAAAAATAACGACGACTTGGGCTGACTTAATCCACTCATGAAAAATGCCAGCGAATGATTTCTTGAAAAATTGAAGTATTTGGTTATATCAATATTTTATTTATTTCATATGAATATTTCACTGGTCACCCATTAATTAATAATTTCGTTGTTCCAATTGATTATTGTTCTCCCTGTAAAATACATCCATTTAAAGTTGTGAATTGAAGAAAAAAAAACCCAAAAGAGAATAAAATCGCAAGATAAAATATCGGTTCGTCGACGAAATTCTGCTGCGCGTGAAAAGGGGCTCGATTACCGTGACAATATTTATTAAGAAATATTAAGAAAAAAGAAAACGTTGCACACAGGACAGTACGGAAGAGAAGTGCAACGACGCCAGCGAAAAAGCATATAAATTATTTGTACTATTTCGGAATATATATCTATATATATACATGAAAGAGGGTTTATTTTTCATTGCTTCTTTCGTGATGTGTACCTGACACGCGCGGTCAACGCGACGTCCTCAACGACGAACTAACCGATTATACGTCGATTTATTGAACGTAGCCGTCACATCTTAATCTACGATTATTTGTAAAAAAAAACCAACAAAATAAAAACAAAACAAAATTTGATGAAAAATCATCGCATTTAAAATTGTGAGAGCGATGCTGTTCGGGTAAACAATTATTATAAATTTTGAGAAATGTCCATAGATGTGTAATTCGATTCGTGAAGACAGAACAGAGAAAGGGAGAGAAAGGAAGAGAGTCAGGAAGCGAGCGACTATGAGTGGAAAAAACAAGGAACATCTTTACCAACAATACTCGATAAACTTTTGTAAAAAACACGCACACTCATGCGTATGTATATATATATACAGGGTGTCCAATAGGAAGTTGCTGAAACTAATCGGCTGTCATTTCAAAACACGTGCACAGAATCAGAAAAGCCAAATTGCTTTAAATAGAGGAAACTCTGCAGTTTTAAACGCACATAAATAAAACCCAGTCAAATATTTTTTATGTCAATTTATTACATCTTATAAAAATAACGAAAAAGTACAGTGATTAATGATAGATATTTTCGAAGTGCGAACCGTTAGATTGTGCACAAAAATCAATTCTCTTTTGAAAACTGTGAAAAACTGTGTCCAATATATCGTTCGTAATGCCGCGAACCACTTCCCGGATGGCCGCGATCAGTTATTCTACTGTGCTGCGGTTTTTAGCGTAACAATGATCTTTAATGTAACCCCACAAGAAAAAATCACAAGGGTTCAGGTCCGGTGAGTACGGAGGCCACTTTAGTCCGCCTTGAGCAAATTTAGGGTACCCCAGACCGATTACTCGAGTCCCATATACGCGATGAATAGCTTCAAACACCTCATGAGTCCGGTGCGGCGTCGCTCCATCTTGCATAAAGTAAAATTTTTTAACCAGTCCCCTCTTTTTTGCATAAGGGAAGAATTTCGTTTCCAAAAGCTGTTTGTAACTCTCTCCTGTTACCGTAGATTCCAAGAATTGCAAATAAATTCCTTTTACTGAAATCGACTTCGTTGATCTTCTCTGGTGTAGTCACCGTAACAGATGGACCTGGCAACTCGTGTCTACGGTCCTGGAGTGTACCATACTCCACGAAGTTATCGATTATCCTACAAAAATTAACGTAAAATTACTTCAATGCAGTTTAATTGAATTGAAACACAAGTTGTGTGATAGATGAATATGAATAAATATTAAATTCTTACCTTTTCAGAGTGTTTTCGCTGGCAACTCTATGAGTTCCAAACTTAGTACGAAACCCTCCATACGCATTACTATAAATTTTTCCTCTCGAGAAGAAGCACTCAATAAGATATACTTTTTCTTCCGTGGTGAGCTCACTCATTTTGACGCGCGCGTACTTGCTTCAACCACGGCTGGAATAAAACTGCGGTGCCTCAGGTATGCGCCTTAGAAAAAGGGACCCCTATTGAATTCATGGAGGGAAGAGACACTTATTTAGTTTTAGCAACTTCCTATTGGACACCCTGTATATATACATACAGGGTGGTCCAAAAGTCGTGGATCAAACAAAGCGGGGATGCAGTGTAGATCATTTCCAAGCCAGAAGGTCATATACAGGTTGGTCCGTTTCTCAACGATTCCAAAGCTATGATTTTTTTTTCAATATATTTGAGAAATTGAGTCCCAGATGTACAAAAAATTAATTAAACAAAAACTACTTATCATATGCGGGTTATTTTTTTTAAGATGTAGCTTGATTACGTGGCTTTAATATGAGAATATAGTCTTCATAATGGTCATCATGAGTTCTTAGAATAAAATTAATTTGTAATAACTTTTTAGATCATAATTTTTATTCCTAGGATTTCATCATTTTTTTAAAAAGAAAAATGTTCTAGCTAAACGTGTCCCTGTAGTAGGAAAATTGGTCTGCCTTATGAGGATTCTAAAATGGTCCAACTCATAGCCCTGATCCTCAAAAGTTGTTTACTATCGATTTTTATTCACTGCAAGGTAGTGCTTATCTAGAAAATCGAATTTTGCACCGAACAAATTTCAATTGTTATTTGCATTGGGAACGCATTATAGGAATGCAGAACACTTATGGCGGATACGTAGAATGGATGCGATACAAGCAAAACCGATGCTCAGGTGAAAAATATGTGACTCTTCGATTGGATCGTCATTCGTTCAATGTTTCGCTTCCTGTCTACCCATTACGATGGGTTTCATGCTGAAATTTGGCATCGTTTGATTTGGGAATTTGGTAATTTTGACATTTAAGGGGCTATTCTACTGTGAAGGCTAAAAAGATAAGCTTTTTTTTAATATTTTTTTTTCTTTCGAAAACTGTTGCATGTATTGGTACAAACTTTTTTTTCGTTTAAAGGTACACTCTTATAGAATAGAAAACAATTTTTTTTTGTTGCATATAAATGTATATTTATTTAACAATTTATAATCGTGTAAAGGCATGAAAAAAGGTATGTCGCTGGCGTTGATGATTTGCGCTCTCCAAGTAATCTCAAACAAAAAAATTCAAAAAGATTCTTAATCTGTATGAATGTCGCTATCGCTCGAACTAGAAATATTAAAATATATAAATGTTTACTTATACTTTCGCCCGAATTACCACGAAAAAAAAAACGTGTTTTTCGAACATTTTTTTCAAAAAACGACGCCATTTTTTTATTTTGCAATATAAAGTAATAATTCTAGTTCGGGCGATAGCGACACTCATACAGATGAAGAATCTTTTTGAATTTTTTGTTTCAGATTAAATAAATTCAGATTAAATAAATATACATTTATATGCAACAACAAAAAATTGTTTTCTATTCTGTAAGAGTGTATCTTTAAGCGAAAATAAAAGTTTGTCCCAATACACGCAACAGTTATCGAGAAAAAAATTATTCAAAATAGCTTATTTTTTGAGGCATTACAGTGGAATAGCCCCTCAAACATTCCGAAGCACCAAATGCACAACAAATTGCAAAATGAAGAGGATAGTAATGAGCATAGAGCAAACGAAACACTGAACTAACGTCGATCCAAATGAAAGAGTCACATATTATCTACCTAAGAATCAATAATGCTAGTACCGTCTCTCTTCTACGTACCCGCCATAACTGCTCTGCATTTAAACAATGCGTTCCCAATGCAAATAAACAGCTCAAACTTTTTTTTTGCAAAAATCGATTTTCTAACAAAGCACTACCTTGCAATGAATAAAAATCGACAGTAAAATACTTTCCAAGATCAGAGCTATGAGTTGGATCTTTTTAAAATCCTCATACGTTGGGCCAATTTTCCTACTAACGGGCCACGTGTCGGTTGGCCGTTTTCTTTTCAAATCAATCATGAAAAAATAGGGGAAAAAATTATGATCTCAAAAATTATTACAAATTCATTTTATTCTAAGAACTCATAATGACAATTATGAAGACTACAATTTGATGTGAACGCCACATCATCAGATTACATCTAAAAGAAAAATAACCCTCGTATGGTAAGTCGTTTTTTTTTTTTTATAAAACTGGAGATTGATTTTTCCAAAATATTTTTAAAAATCATAACTTTGGAATCGTTGAGAAACGTACCAGCCTGTATATAACCTTTTCTGGTTGGAAATTGATCTTGACTGCCACCCAACTGCGTTTGATCCACGACCAACCTGTAACATGTAACAAAAGGCGAATATATGATAGTTATTTAAATATTATAAATAATAAGTGATCGGGCATACGACTGGCAACTGCGTGACGTTAGTGCGAAAATAAAAATATGTATATTAGTAAAACGAAAGTTCGATCTTACAGCGAAGAAATGATAAAAAAAAAAATAGAGAAGATTGCGAAGAAGTGTGCAAAAAGCAAAAAAAAATGACAATCTTGAGATCAATTTGAGCCAAACCCAAACAAAGCTAAGAAATAAAATATGGATGATCTTGAGATCAATTCGGGCTAAGCTTAGACAAAGAAATTAATTTGAGCCAAACCCAAACAAACCTAAGCAAAAAGCTCGATAATCTTGAGATTAATTAGAGCCAAACCCTATGAAACGTAAGCGAAAGAAATTGGTAATCTTGAGCTCAATTTGAGAGTGAAGCATTGAGAGATAGATGGAAAGAGACAGAGAGAGAGAGTGAGCGAGAGAATTAAGAAAATCAATAATTAATTGTATTATAGGAAAGAGTGTACGAGGATAACGGGCCAACCTCGAGTCCCGAAGTCGTTTCACTGATACCCCCTTCGGCGACCCCTAGCAGCAGCCGGGCACCATCTGTCACCCCGAGGGAGTCCTCGCCGTCTCTGACTCCCATTACTCATCTCAATGGTTAAAAACTAGATGGAAACGAAATTGAGAAAAAAAAAAAGAAAACCCACGCTTGAAAAGAAGAAAAAAAGGAAAACGAAAGATGCAAAAAAAACTAAAAGAGCAATAAAAATACCGAAATGAAACAACAACGAAAATTACCGTACGAAAAAGAATCAAAGTAAAATTGGAACGCGTCTACGGGGCTCGTGAAATAAACGAATATTCCCAACGCGAGCGATCACCGGCCCTTGATCAATTTCTCAATACTGATAAAAAAAAAAAAAAGAAAGCGAAAAACAGCAAGAAAAAATTAATTTGTTGAATTGATTGACGAAAAAAAAAGATCTAGAAAAAAATCGCAAAAAATGAACGGTAAAAATGGCAATAGAAGGAACAAAAATTCAGCCCATTAATAGAAAAATTAGCACACAAATAAAACAACCGAAAAAAAAAAACATGCTAAAAAATAAAATAAAACATACGTCACGCTGAAATCAAGGCTGGTACAAACAAATTAACAAAACAAAATCAATGAGAAAAAAATGCAATATAATCTTTTTCCGATCAGTAGATACGAATACGAGCAAACAGACGAAAAAATAATATCGGAAAACAAATATTGACGTATATGCGAAATTAGCAGACGATAAAGAGAATCGCAGGGAATATAATGGTAAATAAATGCAAAAAACAAATAATAATCAGGTATAAATATGTCAAATTAACAGATGGAAAAAATCACCGACCGAAGTAGTAACAAAAAACGGAATAAAATAAATAAATGGGCATAGGATTCAAGTTTGATGAGAAATAAAGAAAAAAAAAGATAAGTGGGAATAAATTTGTGTATAATGTACGCACGTGAAAGAAACGCGACGAAGAATGAGCGTGAAAATACGTTCGGGGATGACGAGAATACTCAATCTAGAAAATCTTCCTGCGTACTTTTAGAAACGAGTTAAAAACAAATATATATATATATATATATATATTTGCGTGTATATTTTTCCTACGGGCTATACGATACTTTTCGTTTCGTTATGTTCCCCCCCTTTACTACCAACTATTTTTTTTTCACTCGAAAAGAACGGGATTGAGTGTACGTGTGTTGCGGCGCCGGAAGCCGCCGATCTTTTCTTTCGTATTACGTGGTCGCGTTGTCCCAGCGGGTCTAGGACGAAACGGACGTCCGATTGTTGCTTCGGGTTAAGAAAATTTCGGACGTTTCAGAAATAAATTACGAACGATCGTGAGTAACGTGAGGGGCGCGGGAGTCAAATCGAAAATGTAATGCACATTTATTGCCCGAAATAAGAAATTGGTTTCTTCAGAAATCTGCAGCTAGGGATTTAACGAAAAATTTGAAAAAAAAAGTAGCCATATGAGTGTCATGATTTTCGGTGATAATAATATTGACAGTGTTCATAATAATATTAAATAAATCATAGTTGTATCAAAATTGTTCAACGAATGATTGGGAAACTACTTTTATCTTGGTATGAAGATTATTGAATAATTCTTCGTACGGAGATAATTTTAATTGATTTTCGTGAGAGATTATGATTTTTTTTTACCTTCAATGGATATATATATATATATGTACAGATTTTTTAACATTCTATAACGTAATTTTCAAAACAGCCGAAGAACTCTCAAAAAAACTTACATCTGTTAAAAAAAATACGAATTAATTTTTCATTAATCGCTAAACAATTTTTTCTTAAAATCATTTTTGAACAACTTTTGGATACTATTCCAATTGCAAATAACCATCACAGTATCTTTGATAGGGTCGACCCCCCCTCCCCATTTTAATCAAATCGCAAAGAGCTGCATTCTGAACCAATCAATTTTTCGACGGGCAGTCAATATATGGAAATGTATATGTCCCTCCTTACGGAGAAAGAAGGAGAGAACGAAAACGTTACGAACGCCAAAAGAAAGGAAAGAAAAACAGGAAAAAAAATATACAAGTATCGAAGAATTAATAAAATTAAGGGAACGGACAAGAAAATTTTTCGATGAAGAAAATAATACTCGACGCGACGAGCGAGGGATTACAAAAATCGCTTCAAATTATACAAATATATAACTAAGAGGATGCAGAGGGGGGTAAAAGCGTGACAAATACGCGGGTGAGTCACCGAAAAAAAAAGCAGAAAAACTTTTTTCCGTTGGTGAATTATCAGCAACGTTACAGGGTGACGAATTGAGGATAAGGAAAAATTATTTTTAATCGTGACACCGCGAGCTGACCGGGAATAAAAATCCCCTCCTCCTCCTCTTCCACCCTCTTCTCAAAAGGCCTCAGAAGATTGAGAGAAAAATTACCCAGACTGTCGTAAATCGTTGACGTTTAAAAAACAAAAGGTATAACGAATCAAAAAATAATAATAAATCACGAATCCAGGTACAATTAAAAAAAAACCAGAAATCCACTATTTGTGACGAGATTTGTAAAATCGTGATCGCGAATACGATCAGATCCAGGCGCGCCCTATACGCAAAATATACGCGCGAAAAAAAAAAAACCACGAAGAATACGAAAAATTAGAAAAAAAAACGTCTTATCCAACAAACCAAGCAGAATATCCATACGACGCGAAATTTGTTCGGTGTCACGAAGCTCGTGAATTGAAAAAATGCGCGAACGTAACAAAAAAAAAATTGATAAAAATAAGTGATACAAAAATGAGCTCGGAGAGATCGGTCGATTTTTCATCATAGCCGCGTCAATTTCGCGCATATGTACGTGTCTACTCTGTGTCTACGTAATGAATGGATATTATTCACGAGAGCCGTCCGTCCGTTCGTCATGCCGTATTTTTCAAACCGATTGATATCCAGATCGATTGATCCTGTCTTTGTGTGCATGTGTGTATGTGTGTGTATGTGTGTACTTACGAAAGGAAATTAAAAATTGGCAAACTGTACAACACACCGGTCGAGAGGCTCTCAACGAGGCCTCATCTTTGTCGCTGCAAAATAAATCATAAAAATGAATTAACAATGAATACGGCCTAGCTCGGATCTCGCGCGTATTCGATTTTACCGATCGAGAGATTTGGGTGAAAATTCATTTGGAAACAATAATCATTATGAAGAATTAATATAGAAAATCAAATGATTGGTAATCATTTATTGTTGATTTTATTTTTATCGTACTTGATCGTACTTGATTATTTTTATCATTATTGTTAGTAATTTTTGTCATTATTTGTTAGTAATTTATAACAATTATCTATATATATATATCTATATATGTAGAAGCTGAGTCATCAGCAATTAGACACGCAAAAACGGACAGCCGCAACATTGCAAAATCGCATAACAAATTATCCCGCCATTAATGGGGAATATTTTGAAAGCTTAATTTTAACAATTATTATTATTCTCTTCCACAAAATTTTACATTAATTATCCGCCTCGAACTAATTCGCGATTTATTAATTTTTTTGTACATCAAGGTGAGCCCAAGGTCATGACGAGTCATCGGGTTCTTTAGAAACAAGCAAAAGTACTGGTACAGAGGATTTAAAAACACGGTTCCCATTTTATTAAAGTGCATTTGACATTAAAATAAGCTCGACACCTTAACTTTAAAAAAAAAAGTAAAAAATACACTAACCTGACTTAAGGCCAAGTGTCACACCGACCGAGCCGCCATGAGTGCGAGAGAGATAGCTGATTTGCAGATTCCCAATGATTTCTGAAACGGTTGATTTTTGGGAAAAAAGAAAAGAAACACGTTCCGCTCTGTTGAAAGACGAACAACGGCTTTCTCTTCTTTTGCCCGAAATATGATCCGTCTAGGAGAAAACTTGGCAGTAGGATTTTTACCGACTGGACGTGTGACACATGGCCTTAAATGTAGATCTGCAAAAACCCTCCGTCGTTTTGTTCCATGATTTTTTCATCTAAAATCAATATTTACCAGACTTCTCGAGATTTTAGTTTCTAGTGAGTCAGCCGGTATACATGATTTAGTGATTTTTTTTCCTTTTTTGTCGCGTCTTTTGAAAAGATCGAATCTTCAATTATATCCCATCCGAACATACCTCATTCCCTTCTCAAGTGCGTGTTACAACACCTCGAACAACACACACACGCACACTAATTACTCTCATCTCGTAAAATCGCCTTGTCAAAATAAAATAAACAAAATAAAACGCGAATAAATAATAATGCCGATAAAAAAGACAACGTTATAATAAACGTAAATAATTAAAACCGCAAAATTATCGCGGGTGTTGTGCACTCGAGCGAGAGACACGCGAAGCTTGCGAAGTTCAATGCTCAGGTGAGCCGAGCAAGTGTTCGTTCGCTCTCACTCGACCGCGAATAATCTCTATCAACGTTGCTAGGTATTCCAATCGTAGACTTTAAATAAAGTAAAAATGTTTACGTACACACACACACGCGCACACACGCACGCACGCACGCACACACACACACACACACACACACACACACACACACACACACACACACATATATATATGATTTGTGTAACATGCAAAAATTCGTTTTTTTTTTTAGTTTTCGATTATGACGTTACGTATAGAATCGAAAAAGGTTTTTTTAGGGTTTTTGGCAATCCGTTAAATTCAGCTGAAATTCGGAAAAAATCAATTTGTCACAAGGGCAAAGATTTCTTCCTGACAAATACCATGTGAAGCGAGAGAAAAAAATGTTAATATCGATAATCTTATGGCTATTCGATAGAAAGAAAATTAACGTTTGCAGTAATATTGCAATACGCGAAAAAAAAAATTGTGTCGATATATGCGTATAGTGTATGTGTCTGTATTTTGTCCTATTTACGATGTGTATGTACATATATGTATACATATATACATAGGCATGAAGCAGAAAAATTGAAAAACCATGACAGATACATCATGTCAGTACGATCGAAATGGAAAATCTATTTCTAGAATGAACGAACACGGTATTGTGTTATTAAGGAGTTTCGGGACACTCAACGAAATGCTACCATTTGATACAAATTTATACAGTAAATTCTTTGTCATATATTGACAATTTCTAAAGCGATAAAATTTTCAATCGATCGAACTACACCGTTTCTATAAAATTTACAATTGAACAAACACTTTTTAACATAGAGCATTTGATATTACGTCAGCGATGACATATTTGTCATTAACGTACTGAGTTATTTGACAGTTTTTTCAGAAAATGTTAAACATTTTTTTCACACTATTTCGTGCGTAAAACTGCGATTGGGCGAGAGCGTAAGCAGTTAAAATATCTCCTTATGTTAAAAAGAGTTTTTTTAATTGTAGATTTTATAGGAACGGTGTAGACGATCGATTTGAAATTTGGAATGTGCATTCAGTATATGAGAAAGAATTTACTTTATAAAATTCAATCAAATGGTAACACTTCACCAATTGTCCCAAAACTCCTTAAGACTCGAAGCGATTTTGAAGCTGGAATATTGGTTCACACACACACACACACACAGACATGCCCACACACGCACACACACGATACGTAGATGTATCGATATTTGATCAGAATATTACATGTATCGATAAACGAAAAATTTCGGATATTTGCATATTCTGGAATATACTGGAAAAATCTTCCAATGCGATTTGCGATTATCCTTGCTGGGTGTATCGGGGACGACGGTAATTTGGACGGCACGAGATCTCGTCGTTTTCGCGTCATATTCGGCGATGTCTTTTTTTTTCTCCCTCGCGGGCGCGGTGCCGCGAGAGATCCTTTGCCCCTCCCCCCCTCTCCCAATAATAATGGCCATCCCCATCATCCATTCGGGTACGGATGGCTCAACCCCGTATTTCTCGTAGTTATCTCGTCCCCGCGAGGCCAAAATCTTTTAAGTACGAGAAGGAACGACAAACAAAATAGAAGAAAGAAAGAAAGAGAGCGAAGAAAAAATCTTTAAAAAAAACAGAACAGAATTAAGAATTAATGAGAATGATGAACGATGATGGATCGACAACTACAATTATGAGTGTGTAAATAAACGTAAACCGTTGGATATGTTTAATGATGGGATAAACGCGAGATTTGCTATAATCACGTAAGACATATGACGTATTGTAATATTTGTATAGGGACTTGCGAGTGATTTTAGAGAAAAGGAACAAACAAACAAAAAACATACAAAAAATAACATTGTTTAATATGTATATTCGAACGTCGCGCGACCTCCTCGTGACGTTTAAATAAAAATATTCTGTATCCTATATGTGTACAGTGCACTGCGTACCGTTTCTCATTTATCCTTCCCTGTCGTCTTTCCATATTTTTAATTTAAACTAAATATATATTTAAAAATGTAATTATAATATATATTCATGATTATTACCATCCAAGAGTATTATCTCGTTATAATTATGTTATTCTATTATTAGTTTACTTTTCACATTAATTTTGGTGCAATCTACTTCATTATTACTGCATTATTATACCTAGAACGCATTCACAGAGTAGAAATCCACCTTAGTCGACTTCCAAAGTGCGCTCCTAAGCTATAAATTGACATTGTCAACTGGAGACCGTGATCATAATTCAGTTTCACTACCTGGCTGTAAGGGCAGGTCGACAGTGGCATCATTTCCTCACCGGTTGTCAGTGCAAACAGTTCTCAAGAGCGTCCGGGGTCGGCATCTACCCCAGTCTAAGGTTGCCGTTGGTGTTTCGTGGCGGTAAGTGCATTTTACTTTTTTCGCCCCGAATGAATATATTTTACGTATTATTACGTAATTTAAGTACAAATAGTCACATAAATTATCAGAAGCCATATACACTGCAACCTCTCCGAACGGCACCTCCATAAATAAAATCAGATGCGGAGCCGATCCCGCCACTGTGCTTATTAGAGAGGTTGCAGTATATTTTATATTTGATTTGAAAGATTCACGCGATGATCCTCCACAATTTTAACACGGATCTTGAAAATATAAATCCGCGGACCTTTATAAAAAAAAGTCTCATCAAGTCTCTCATCGAGCCTTATCTACGATCATAAGGCTGTTCATTCGGAAAGTCCGACGGGACTTGCAAGTTTCCATTAGCACCATTTTGTAAGAACAAAAAACCAACAGCACCAAGGGTTAGGCAAAAAAAAAAGCGGCGGAATGTGCGTTCTGTCCAATAGCAAAGGATCGCAAGGTTCAGGTTTTTTGCCAACCATGCCAAAAGACCGCCTACGAGGAGCACAGAACGGTTCATTGTTGCATTTGCGCAACAGTAGAATGAGTTGAATGTACGATTTCGTTGGATTCTATTGGGTCTGTGTATGACGAAAATACTGTAAATTTCAAACAAAAAATATTTACCAAAAACAGCGATGTTAATCAATTAAATATGTTTCATTGTGTTCAGTAACTTTCTGCCCCCTCTCCACGAGCTTCATTATCCTTCTTTCATAGAAGTCTTGAGATCTTTGGGCAGAGTAGTCATCCAAGTGATTTCTGAGGACGTCCAGGGAACTGAAAATTTCATTATTCAAATTGTTCTGTAGCGCCTGTCTGAAGGTGCACGATCCGGACGATACGGTGGACGCACCAAAACATCCCACCTTAGTTGCAATAACTTTTGCCAAGTCACCGAAGGAATGTGCTGTCTAACGTTGTCCTGGTGGAACACAACGCCCTTTCTGTTCCCCGATACGGGCCACTTTTAATCAATTGCTCACTTTAATTGAGCCAGTTGTGAGCAGTACTTGGGCGAGTCGTTTCGTCGGGTGGCAGCAGATCATAGTAGACGATTCCTTCCCACTAATCCAATCCCACCAGATACAGAGCATGACCTGCTTCGGGTGTAATCCAGCCTTTGCGACTGTAATGACCGAACCGTATAGCATAACCAGATGTAGATGGCATTATGAGCGCTTGAACATACGTTAAGTATGGACGCGCTGCGCCACGTCGGCCACTCCGTCGACAACCATGACTTCATACCGATCCAACAAATATACCAATCGTGTTCTATCTGTATCCGTTTAATGTATCTATATTACTTTAAAGAATTAAAGGAACAGAACATTTTTTCTCTTTTTTAGTGTTTTTTGGAGCGCTGTATCTCTGTGAAAATGGTCATATCGAGATGAAAAAAAGCTTCAAGTCTCTAGTTTTGAGATCTTTTAGCAATTTTTTTTTATGCGCTATAGTTATCTTGCAATCATAAGAAATAACGCGAGACAAGAATTTTCGAATTTTTTTTGTTTTTTTTTTCAAGGCTCCACGGGCTCGGGAAATTTGTTTTCAGTTCAATCAATGTATAGGTCAGTTAGCTTTCTTATTCACCTACAATTTCATTTTTAGTCCGTCTCTCTACGTCAATTTTTGACTGAGATATCGGACTTTGAATGAAAAAGGATCCTCTTGTCTTTGATCATCAATTTTTTCTTGAATTCAACAATTCAAGAAAAAAAAATCGAAAAATAAAAAAAAATTGTTTTTTTATTTGTAAAACTTTTCAGGAAACAATACTGACTCATATTTTCTTCTGAACAAATATGAGTTTTCGAAAAAACTATTTTCTGTAACCCTAATAACCGTCGCGGAAAATATCGAGAATTAATCGAATAATTGTTCTAAGATCGAGTAGTGAATACAGATTGGGGGTATCAACGTTTAATTAATGCAATTGAAGATGAATGAAATTATGGTACGCAAAGGTCGAATCGTGTCCAATATGAGTCAGTATTGTTTCCTGAAATGTTTAATAGATGAAAAAAAATAAATCAAAAATATATTTTTTTTTCTCAAATTTAGCGAGTAACTAGTGCAAAGTTGTGAAAATAGTGTTCTTTTCATTTTGATAATGATTACACGATGTTTTGGAACGATACACTTTTTCCTTTAATTGTTTTGTAAAACTGATCATTCGGTCCGGAAGAACGGTTCAATGGATCAATTTGAATATTTACTGGGCTATTGGGGGTACATTAAGCTGAACAAAAACCTAGCAACGTTAGCCTTTCCATGAATATTTGTAAAGTAGTGGTAGATTTACTGAAACACCAGAAAACGTCATTTTTTACTTTTTTTAAATTGATGTTAATGGTGGATTTTTTTTTTTAATCAATGAAAGTTTCTTGTAGGAAATAAAAAACGCCAAGTAATAAAAAATGCCCTCGAAAAAATTATCGGTTGTTTCACTATCTACAAGATCCTAATTAACCTCGAAATATTTGTGATTTTTTTTCAAACAATAGTTTTATTTAGATTTTAATTTTACAACTCAAACGTACAAAAGAAGTGAAATAATTTTTTATGAAAAAGCCAAGCAAATTTACTAGAAACGTACAGAAAATGACCAAACTCTAGTAATACCATTTTTCTCAATATTTTGTTTTCAAAAACCATTTTACTATTATAATAAAAGTACGAATCACGATTATATAAAAGTACAACGTATGCATCACGCAAGTACTGTATGTATGTATCACTAGAAAAGCTGGGCAACGACTTGGCGTGCATGGTTAAGAAAAAAAGCTCGGCGAAGGACGACGTTTTCTCAACAACCTGACTATTAGGTTAAGAAAAACATAAATTGATGCAATTTATTATGTAACTGCAAACCAAGTTTCTGATTCCGCAATGTAGACATTAAAAAATCAGTGATGTACCCCCAGACCACACGGCTCTTGAAATCTCACTTTATTTGCATAATTTGAAAAGTTGTGTGGAAGTATTCACTTTCTACTCTATTGCAGAACCACCATACATCTCATGCAATCTATTGCGTCGTATAAATTTTGGTGTAATGGACATAGTTTTGGCAGGCTGAAGGTTTGAATTTACGGTCCGCACCACTTGCTGGTGGAAAAGGAATATCGATATTACTCTCGACACCTATCGCTCCATTTCCGATAATCTGTCTCAGTACAGTCGAACATCTCATTTCTAATAATCATGTATGCCTGATGCGATGTTACTATTTGAAATAATCTATGTAGATAAATTGTTGCAAAAGTTACTTTTGCAAGCGGTAGGGACGTTTCTGTAAGAAAATCGTGTATCTTCCCGAGCTTTCTTTCTTAACCATGCACGCCAAGTCGTTGCCCAGCTTTTCTAGTGATACATACATACAGTAATTGTGTGATGCATACGTTGTACTTTTATATAATCGTGATTCGTACTTTTATTATAATAGTAAAATGGTTTTTGAAAACAAAATATTGAGAAAAATGGTATTACTAGAGTTTGGTAATTTTCTGTACGTTTCTAGTAAATTTGCTTGGCTTTTTCATAAAAAGTTATTTCACTTCTTTTGTACGTTTGTGTTGAAAAATTAAAATCTGAATAAAACTATTGTTTGAAAAAAAATCACAAATATTTCGAGGTTAATTAGGATCTTGTAGATAGTGAAACAACCGATCATTTTTTCGAGGGCATTTTTTATTACTTGGCGTTTTTTTTACTCGTTAAAGTTTTTTAGGGGGATTTCATATGTTTTTGAAACGGAAATACTTCATTTTCTATAGTTATAAACTTAATATAGTTGCAGCGTCATTTGCTCACTCTAGTTAGTGTGGTATATATTTTTATTTGCATATCCAAACGTTAAATTTATTAGGATGGTGGATTATTTCGCCGACGCTACTTAAGGCCATGTGTCACACGTCCAGTCGGTAAAAATCCTACTGCCAAGTTTTCTTGGCAGTAGGATGACGGAACATATTTCGGGCAAAAGAAGAGAAAGACGTTGTTCGTCGTTCAACAGAGCGGAACGTGTTTCTTTTCTTTTTTCCCAAAAATCAACCGTTTCAGAAATCATTGGGAATCTGCAAATCAGCTATCTCTCTCGCACTCATGGCCGCTCGGTCGGTGTGACACTTGACCTTAAGACGGAACGGTACCCCGGCTCCATCAGTATGGCAGATCGGGATAGTAGATACCCACGGATGTCCTAAACGGCTCTTCAGAATTTCACGAAATTTGACCAGACAATGTTAAATTGATAGACGAACGGCTGACTTCTCATGAAATTTGTTGAATCAAAAAAAAAGTAGATTATATTACCATGCTGAAGCCGTGATAGAAATGATGTGAAATAAAAAGTTTGGCTCATGTCACAACTTGGAGGGGAGAAGAGCCGCGTAGCCATATTCAAAACATACATTTTGGCACCTGAATCATTTGATTCCATCACATATTTCAGGAAATCCGTGGAAATCTATAATTAATTGGTATTTGTTGACGATTTCGAGCATATGTCGCACGAACTGCGTAGAGTTTAGTTCCTGCGAATTCCGGGGCTTCAGAATGGCGCTCATGACGCACTCGATGAGCCGAGAAAGTGACAGCTGAGGTTCCGTGTGGAGAAAATGTAACAAATTTTCGTGTGTTATATAACAATCGATTTTTTCGTGTTTTTCGTCGAAAAACAAGAAAAAAATCGATTGCTTTTGTGTCGTGAGAAGTCCAACGAAATCGCGGACACTTTCATCGCGCGAGTCGCCTGGGTGACGTTTTCGTCGAGATACGTTTTTTTTCGTATTTCGTCGAGGTTAGGTTTTAGCAATTTATAACTAAGAATTTTTTTATCCATCCAGTAATACCTTAAATATATAAGTTATGAAAAAAATTAATATCTAAGATTTTTTGGTCCAATCCCGAAAATGAGGTTGAAGTTTGCATCGTTGGAATGAACCGATATTTTTCTTCATTTTTTTTATTCCTTTATTTTCATCATGAAAATATTATATCATCAAGATTTAGGATCAAGCAATTAATTATGCTAAGTTTCAAATAAATCGACTGAGTAATTGTCGAGAAATTAATAAAAGTAATATCGCCTTTTTTAACAATTAATTAATAGCAATCATTGGAAAATTCATATTTTGAGTTCTTGGGCAATTATTGATAATAATAAGATTATTTTAACGTATTAATTGAATTTACAAATTAAGAAATGTTCTTGTTGTCCAGTTGAAACAGATGTACAGTCACTGATAAAACCTTAGTCAAGCACACGCCAATATCGTCGAATTTGACTTCAGTTGGTATTGAAAGTGGAAAATTAACATTTCTCGGTGTTAATTTATTATTAAATTAGCTGTTTGTAAGGCTAAACTCGTACGATATGATCTAGACTTGTAAATTTACGATTCGCCCATTTTGGACTAATTTTTTGTCCGACGGTCCATCCAGTAATACCGTAAAATTAAATAATGTATTGTTTTGAATAAATTATAAATAAGGGGAAATAAATATTCGTGTGTTTTACAATTTTCATCAACAGTAAGCCCTAAAAAGTAACTTTATAAACTTTATTTTTCAAACCACCCCAACATATTTTTTCCATTTCTTTATTTTTATTATTATAGAGAGTAATCTTTGTGCAAATTTAACTTGTCTAAGACTGTGTGAAAATGTTGTAACGATCTGTTCAGCATGAAAATAAAAAAATTTCGGGCTATTAAAATGAATAAATTTTTGATGCATCTTACAATACAAACTTCAATGTCATCAAGTTGTATACTATAGAAAGTACCGCACCTACCGATCACAATCATGGTCGAGAAAAAAAACAAAAATACTTGTTTAAACAATTATTTTTGTATAACTTTCCCGTTGATTTTTGCAGCGCGTACGCAACAATCATATTTGCTGAGGGGTACAGAAAGTAGCGCACCAACCGATCACAATCGTGGTCGAGAAGAAATGCTTTAATTGTTTACACAATTATTGTCGCATTATTTTTACCATTGAGTTTTGCAACGCGTAAATAGCAATCATATTTACTGAGAGGTATAGGAAGTACTGTATCTACCGATCACAAACGTGGTCGAGAAAAAACAAAATGATAATTCTTGAAACAATTATTTTTAAATTATTTTTTACTGTTATGCTTTGCAGCGTACAAACAGCAATCATATATACTGAGAGGAAATCATATATGCTCAAATTACCGTATCTACCGATCACAATCGTGGTCGAGAATGAACGCATTCATAATTGTTTAAACAATTATGTTTGCATTATTTTTATTGTTAGATTTTGCGGTTCGCAAGCAGCAATTTATTTGCCGAGAGGTACTGAAAGTACCGTATCTACCGATCACAATCGTGATCGAGGAAAAATGCAAAAATAATTTTTTAAACAATTATTTTTGCATTATTTTTAGCGTAACGTTTTGCGGCTCGCAAACAGCAATCTATATGCTGAGAGGTAATAAAAGTACCGTATCTACCGATCACAATCGTGGTCGAGAATAAATGCATTCATAATTGTTTAAACAATTATGTTTGTATTATTTATACCGTAAATCTTTACTGAGCCAATCGCTACACTCAGCAAGGACTCTTGCTGCGAAATTCGTGTTTTTGAATTTCTTGCGAAGTCGGCGTTGAGAAAAGAAAATAAAGTTTTTTCTCGACGCTGACTGTGTTTATGTATATTTGTGCATGTATATACGCTCGCGCGGTGTATATGCACTCACGCAGTGTGTACGCGCTACGAGGGTCAGCCCGCGGGAAGATAAAAATATTCAACCGCGTGCGGCCGACGTAGTAATGCACACCGATATACACGCGCACACGCGTTGCGAGACGCAGGAAGGCATTTACAATCTCCCGGTAGGTGGCAGGGGCTCGTACGAGTTCTGCCCTACCGACTCGAGTCGGGGCTGCGTCGAAGTCTGGCTGCGGGTACCGTTCCGACTCTGTATGGCCGACAGAGGCCATACATTCGAAGAACGCGACTTTTGACGTTTCTAGCGCGCCATCGTTTGTTTATAGTAGCCTTGCTCTGAAGTGCACCGTTGGTGCACTTTAGGCTGAAACGCTGAGCCAAGGAGGTTAGAGTAGAAGGAGTCCGATCTGTGCAATTCAAAGTGGCTACAAAAACATGCACAAACAGGGATGGCGCCACTATCTCTAAGACCTCGAGAAGTAAGCAGAGCTTCAGCCTCACAGACAGCTTCTTCTCATAATTCATTTGTTCCGGCTCTGTCACACGCAGTTCACTTCTCGAGGTCGTAGCGATATTGGCGCCATCCCTGTTTGTGCATGTTTTTGTAGCCACTTTTTTCAAGTCTCTCTATAAGAGTTCGGACTCCTTCTACTCTAACCTCCTTGCGCTGAGCATTCCCATGTTAACGCTTTCCCCAAAAGGACGTATGTAGTATAGCTTACGATGCGACCGAATAACTTTATCCCTCCAAGAAAACCGACGAGTCTGGAACCTTCTAAAGTGTTGAAGAATTTTTGTAGTAAAAAAATCGCTCGGAAATTCGGCCAAATATTACGAGATCTCAAATTTGAGTAGGCGGATCGAAAAATAACCCAAACAAAATCGATAGGAAAAAATAACATTTCATTTGTAAAATCTCATTAGATTTTCGATTCGTCTCCGCGATTTCGCGTAATGTCGATTATAAGTTAAAAAGTCGTCTGCTAAAGCCCATCTTGGTGTATAAAGAGTGCGCGGCGTGTCGTGTCGTGACAGTCGTTTTTTTTTTATTACTTGGCGTCGAGATGCTGCCGCGTCTCTTGATCTTGCACCACTCGCCTACGACAACGGACTCAATATTTCCTGGCAAATAAGGCAGCACGGGCTCTCGATCTATCCCATAAGAGTTCCGTACATGGTAATATAATGCCCTTAGGGCCGCGTTATGGCGATGGATATAACCGAAGACCGCATATACTGGGCAGGTCGACAGTAGATGGGTTAGTGTCTCCCGCAATTGTTTGTATGCACGACACAAGTGGTTGGCAGGGGTCACCCCCTGCGGCTGACCCCTGCCAGCCGTAGTGACTGACCCCTGCGGCTGGCAGCCACTAAAACGCGCCTGCGATAGATCAGTGTGTTGATGACTCCGGCTTGAGAGGCGCAGTCATCCGGTCTCGGGCGCAATCCTCCGGTCTCGGACATCAGTCCAGCTGACCGCAAAAAGGAAAAGGTCAGCTGGACAGACAGCCCATACTCCTCGATGTGTTGAAAAAACGCACCGTGAATGGGTCTGTCTAATTCCCCACATGCTGCGCAGTCAGGATAGTCTGGTCGGCAGCCCTGATTGTCCGCCGACGTCGGGACTTAAGCAACCGAACGACGGAGTCTATTGGCAAGGCTCCATGCCGACGTCGGCGGAACTCCAAGCCAATGGTCTCCGCCGCCTTATATAAGAAATGACCCAAATCCATGAAGTTCATGCCGGTGCACGATCTCCAGGAGTGGATCCGAGCTCGTTATTACGTCGTATGCTATTCCAAGGACAATGCGGTCATGAAGGCACTCCAATCCCAAGAGCCCACGGCCTCCGCTCTGTCGCGGCATATACAGATGCGGGGTGGAAGATCGAAAGTGCAAGCTCCGCTGAGTGTTCATGATTTTGCGTGTGCTGAGGTTCAGCTGTTTAAGCTCGTCTCTACGCCATGTGATGACGCTCGCCGGGACAGCGAGCATATTGGTGGTGGTGATCTTATTTCTCCCAAACAGATCTGATTTCCAGATCCGTCTGAGACGTCGCCTATACTCAGTGCAGAGTTAACACCCTCAGCGTCTTTGTAAAGAGCGCTGATCGATGCCAGGGTAACGATAAAACTCTCCGGCGTCCAGGTGTTAAAAGATGCTCCCGTCCACCAGCCGGACATCAGCCGCGATATCCTCTGCTCTTCCTCATCTGAGATGACGTCCAGACCGAAGTTCATACCAACCGCCTGTGTGTACGTCGCTACCATATTCACGGGGGGGCTTAAGCCCCCCCCCCCTTCCCAAGGGCGTATAGCTTGAGGTTGTGCATATAGAATACATGGGTGACCCCGTGCACCTACTTTATACCCCCGTACAGCCCGGAAGACGACAAATACGGGTAATAGTAAGACGCAAAATAGGAGGCGACTGACAGAATCTCCCTGGATAATCCCTCTCCCATACCCGACCATTCCGGTCGACACGTTGCCTTCACTAGTTTTAACTGTAAAGCGTGTTTTCCAGAGCGGCATGAGATGCTTAATCTATCCCACTATGTAAAGACTCGCCGAAAGGCGTTTGAGTGTGTGAATGATCAGTTCATGATTGACAGTGTCAAACGCCTTCCGGTAGTCTATCTAAGCGACTCAGAGGTTAGGCTTGTGCTGGACCGCGTCTTGGGTGATACAGCGGTCCACCAGCAGGTTCTCCTTACAACCTCCCAGTCCCCTCTTAGATCTTCTTTGTTCGGATAGCTCCCTCCATGTTCGATCTCGCGGAGAACACGCTCATAGAGTATCTTCGTAAAGATCTTGCAGAGCGGATTTAGACACATTATCGGGAGGTAGTTCTGCGGACGAGACAGATCCCCTTTTTTTGGGGAGTAACACCGTCCTTCCCTCTGTCAGCCACAGGGATTGGCACCGTCCCATCGATGAACGACGAGACGATGCGGGCCAGATAGGTATGTGTGCACGTGAATTTCTTCCACCAGAAGATATTGATCCCATCCGCCCTGGAAACGGCGTGGTTCCTCATGCTACTCAGCGCCGTCTCCCCTCACCCCGCGTCACTGGAAGACAGTCGCCACGCTGACTCGGCTGTTACCGGCAAAACGCGACGAACTTCTCCAGAGCTGCAGTGTTTTTATGAAAATGACCCTTCTCAATATACAGCTCTCCCCAAAACCGCTCCACCTGATGGCACTTTGTCGGGGGCAGGCGCAGGTGGTTGGAACCAGCTGCCTGGGTCAGAGTGAAAGAGGGTGTTGTCTAACGCCCGACCCAGCCGCCTCTCTAGGTACCGTACCTTTTCCACGTGGCCTTCCTTCACAAGAACAAAAGATAGTTTTGTTCAATGTGTGGTGACGGCATTTCAGTTCCGAGTTGATTTTTCGGATTTTCGGGGTAAACGCCCTCCTCGCCGTAAAGAAGTCTATCACACATTGAACACGGGATGCCTGCCTCCGCGCTTCATTGATCTTATTCTGAAGCTGTGCAACGCACCACCAAGTCTTAACCACGAACGCCGCCATGTTACTGCGTACCTGAGGCGTCGCCTCACAGTCCAATTCAAGCTGAGGAGATTAACAGCCTCAGGAATTGCTGCTGCAAGGGACTCATTTGCCGCTACTAAGCAACCAGGGTGAAGAGAAAATTTCCCAGTGAATCTCTCCCTCCTTGTTCCCCAGTCCTCCGTCAAATTCGACTGCCGACTAGGGGGTCGATCCTGCGGCCGGCCAGCAGTAATCCGCGCGCAATACGCGGAAGAGCGCCTGTCGGACAGCTGCCGATGGTAATAGAAGAAGATCGTAGCCTTCGTATCGCAGGCGGGCCGCCTGGTCTCGCAGTAGTTTTTGCGAGAGGTGTGCAAGCTCTGGGTGTAATTCACTCCACAGGGCTTGCAACTTCGCTATATAGCCCCGCCGCGACAGGCTGCAGCCCTCCAGCAGCGGATACGGTCCTCCTAGAGTACCTCCGTCCACTCAAGGCGCCGATTTCGAGCCGTCTTCATTGCCGTAGATCCTATCCCAGTGCCCCTCCCAAGTGATTCTTGGTCCGCATCCGAGAGGGACTGGATGTGGGGGGGCTGACTATGCTGAGTGGTAACCTCGTTTACGGCGTGCTAGGTGGTTGGGCTGGCACGCCGTTGTGGCAAACATGGAAATTATTGTTATTTCCGTGTTTGCCTTTAATATTGTTGTTATGGTCGTTATTTTGCTATTATCATTAACTTTATTATTATTAATGTTATGACATATTAACGATAACTTTATTATAATTTTCGTCATATTTGTAAGATTTATTTTTATTTTAATTTTCTATTGGTATCTTGGTTGATATTGATTCAAATGTTATTTTTTTCTATTACATTTATCGCAATCGTGATTATCACTATTTTCATCATTACTTATAGGATCTGTATACTATTGTTCATTGCAGTCTACTCTATTTTATCGCAGCATTTTTTTAAACGCTTCAAAATGTTGAGATAATTTTTTTTATAAAAAATAAAATAATCTGAACTATAATAAAAAATAGTAAATTTTGGTCGGTGGAATTTCATCACCCCAGAACGAATTTCGTCTAAATTGATTCGGTCCAATTCAATTCCGATGTCTCTTTCTATGCGCCATAAACGGAAATGAAAGTTTTAAAAGGGAAACGAAAACGCAGTCGGAAAAGTCTTTGGCACACAGAACGCCAAGATCGACGCGACTCGTCGTTTTTTTTGCTTCGTACCATTTTATTTGACATTGGAATTTTCCCGTACAAGGATTCATTAGCACGTACACAGATATGACGAACAAGCATTCCGTTTACACTTTAAATGCTTTTAATTACGCTGTCGCAAGCGTAGTCGCGTTTTGTGTGTTGAGTATCAGAGAAGAATACCAGAGAGACGCGTCTTTGGACTTATTAGGGGAGCGGGTTCGGCACACAGGCACACATTAACATACACGTACTTACGCACGCACGCACACAAACACACATACATTATATATATATATATATATATATATATATAGCACACACACACACATACATATATATATATATATAGGGTAAGTCACAAGTATTAGGGTTCCCTCGGTGAGCATATAGAGTGGGTCATTGCGAGTAAAACGCTTTTTTTTTTTAAAATGTCTTGTGACAAAAATTTGTCTAGACATTCGCGTTCAAAGTCCTTCTAGGTGAACAATGGCACAGTAGTTGCTCACGGGCTATTTTTTTATTTTTCATTATATAAACAGTAAATGAAAATTAATTAATCATATTATCGATTTACAATCCGAGTCTTCGCGTTCATTATTTTTTACAAAAACAAAAGATTTAAAAGAAAAAAATGCACTATTCTCATCTATTTTACCGAGCCGGGACCACGGTCTTACATGCAGGTCTTGCAACTCGATAGAATTTCAATGGTGAGGGTGACTCCAGGATTAAAGGCGTTTTGGGGTCGCTATAATCGAAGGATGTTTTTTTCGATAGTGAAAACATCACCTGCGTATTCTGTGATTCCAAGTACAGTGAGACTTCAATTTTCTACCGTCTCGATTTTGTTCCATTCCCCTGCAACCCCCCCCCCCCCCCCCCCCCGCCTGTCTATTTCACCGAAGGACTACTTGGTGTTGGCGTCTACAGTCCCTCTACGCGCTTTTGACGCGCCAACCCAACGGTACAAATCGACCACCGCAGCACCGGTATTTCGCACCGAAAACATAATCCCACAATCAAACGTAAAAATGACGGGAAGCGTCGATCTGAACAACAATTTTTCTACGAAAAGCGCACGACTACTCTTAGAAAAAAAACTTTTTTTCGTTGATCGTTAATCAACGATGGTGGAAAATTACTGCAATAGCTAAAGATTTTCATGTAAGTAGGGCAGCTCAGACTTCCAAGTTACATGATACCCTGTTGAAGAAATTACTCATAGACTTCAGAATGCGCATGCTCCGACTATGTGATACCCCTCAACAACGCTGAAGTCATACGTCTCGACTCGATTTTGATTTTTTACCAGTGCTCCCCCCAAGTAGTAGAAAATCGAGGTCTCATTGAATGTGGTTTCTATAAGAATATTTCTATATTTCTATAAGAATGTGATTAGTTTTCAAATAAATTGTAGAAAATTTAGATTCTTAGACTAGGCTATAACCGCGCGTGCGTGACTATTGTTGTCCCTGTCGCACAGATCATCCCTCGATAACAGCGACCCTAGCGCATTCAAGACAAAGAATAAATTTATGGCTTGGTAAAGAGAGCCACCCCCCACCATTGAAGTTGCAAGATTAGTATGTAAGTCCGTGATGTAAGATACCGGCTTTTCGGAATCCTGCCGTTTTTTCAAGAAAAAAAATCGTTAACTCTGCGAAAAAAATCGCAACATTAAAAAAAATCAAACTAAAGCCAACGGTGTCCTTTCCAAAGATCTTATCACTAAATAGTGAGATTACTATTTTTCAAAGTCCGGCACGCGATTTTGCAAAGTGCAAAAATCGTGTAAAACCGGCATTTTCAAAATGACGTACCGGGTATAAAAAAAATTGCAAAAAAAAAAGCAAAATGAAACTGGCTTTGTCCGCTTCAAAACCCCGTTCGGTGAATTGGTTAGCGATTTTTTTTCGCCAAGATATACGATTTTTTGTCCGGATAGAAAATTTACAGGTTGCCTAATACTTTTTGGCCAAGGCTGTAGCTACGAGCGTCGTAGAGTGGACGGTAGGGGAAGTGCTCATCGGGCAAATAACTGGTCGCCATTTCGCAATATAGCTGGCAGCAAAATAGACGAGAATAGACTGTACTTGGTCTTTGAACGCGAATATCTCGGCCAATTTTTGTCACACGACACTAAAGAAAAGCGTCTTGCTCACAATGACACACCCTATATGCTCACAAAGGGAACCCTGATAGAGTTTTCAGAGTGTGTCGATGCACGTCATCGAGATCTTTGGAGTCGCGCATTCACATTTTTTTTCTGACTGTACCAGACACGCGTCGATACACCTGAGAAAAACAATAGATAAACTGTATTGAGTCTCGTCATCCCCGGAGTCCCAGGGTCCATTATCATTACGCAAAAATAATACAGAAAGTTCCCGCGCCGAGGCAACGATATCCTGCAATTGGAGTAATTTAACCCTCCGCGGTCAACGCGACTCGGAGCCTCTACTTCTGCCATTTTTTAAATCAAACGTTCCTTTTCTCATTTTTTTTTTTTGCATTTTTGTGACCCATCGAACCGCTTTTTGAACAACTATAACGATATAATTAACAATAATAATGATAAATATACTGATTTTTCGTAAATATATTGCGTGACTATTTTCTTTCTCTTCAACGTTCCATAACCTCGCACGAACTATACAAGATTTCTTCCACACGAAACGGAAAAGACTTTTATTTTATGCTTGAATTTTGCTGTAAACTGCGAAGATATTGATAACAACAATAATAATTGCATCGCTAACGATAAATATACACATTTTGAATAATAGTACTGTGTAACAATTTGTTTCCCTCAAAGCACCATATCTCAATCGTCGCATCAGATGATACAAAAAAAATTGTCAATTTCAAAATGGAAAAAAGAAAATATCCATTTCAGAAAAGCTTGACGATTTTTTTTCCAAACACGCCACAGAGCAGCCTGTGTTTGTCGGGTGTTTTTTTTTTTGAAATCAACGATAATAATAACGACAACAATAATAATAATAGTAATAAATATACTTATTTTTTATAAACGTACCACATAACTATTGTTTTTTCTCGAAGTACCATTTCTCGTAAAAATTACCCATAAATTATATTTAAAAGATAAACTGTAAAAAAGCCAAAAAGTATGAGTTCGTGAAAAACTTGTTAAAGAAGACTTTTTGGTTTTGTTTCGAATATGGTATGATTTTTTCCTTTCGAAGCTCATAATAGTATTTCTCTACTCTACGACCGTCGAAGTACGTTCCACAATTATTCAGCTCCAATTGTGCACGAGCACCATTCGCCCGACAGTCATAAAAAATCGACAATGACTCTTCGAGGCAGCTCCGCGATTGTATCGTGGAGCTGAGACCGCGGGAATCAAAGAGTAAGTAAGCATAAGAAAAAATAAAAAAGGAGAAACGCTTATACAGCAACGTAAATGCCCAATGGTTTAACGGTCATGTGTGTGTGTGTGTGTGTGTATGTGTGTGCCTCATCTTTGGTATATACTTGTCTCCTCTTATGGCACCTTCTTTTCTCCGTTCGTCGTGAAAATAACAACGAATGAAAAAGTAACAGTGAGATGCTGGGATTGGTCCGCGAGCGATTAATACTGTATTCCGTCGTGTCAGAATCTGTTTGGGTTTGTTTGGGTCCGGGTTCTCTCCTACGAAGCAGAGTGAGCACGTACCGGGGGGCATTCTCGAGGGGTATATCTTCTTTTTTGCATCGCTGGAGCGCAATTATATTTTTTAAATGATTTTTACCATTACTCGAAATATTTTTTAGTCAAGATCTTTTCGATTTGCAAAATCTGCTTTTTTTTTGTTGCCATGGTAGATCTCTGATGAGAATTCTGCAAAAAGTTCGGAAGATTTTGGAAAATTAGGCGATTAAAAAAATTTCGTATTGCGCTCGAACGGGGCAAACTTCGACGTCGTCTCGTCAACTACAAAAATAATCCGGGATGGGGCCCCCGTAGGATTTTTCCGCGGGAATGTTTCGACGTTATAAAAAAGACTTGGCAAACTTTTATGCTCCCTGTACACATATATGCAAGGATCCTGGAGTCTTCCCGTTGTCGGTTTCCGGTTGTTGAATCGGGTCCTTCACTTGTTGTGCTCCAATTCCGGAAATACCTCGTACATGAGAACCTCGAAGATATCCTGGAACAATTATTTTCTTCACATTTCGAAAAATCGAACTTTTCGAAAACCGATTTTTGTTTTTTTTTTTTCACCAATATTTCCCATTCACGGAAAGAAAAACACGGCAAGACAACAACACTATTCTCCGACATCTCTCTTCTTAAATATCTCTATTCTGGATCAGGTTTGATCAGAACAGAAATAGAGATGTTTCTGATTAAACCTGCTCCAGAATAGAGATATTTAAGAAGAGTGATGTCTGAGAATAGAGAAATAAAGAATAGGCTTGTTGTCCTGCCAAAAAAAACATTAAAAACAGATCGATGGTCCCGAGCGGGTCTATCTTATCTCGCTCAGACCTTTACGCAGTAGCGTAATTGAAAGGGTCCCAGATGTACTAGCGTAACTCTCGCGTCCTCCGCGAAGTATCGTACCTCGGCAGACCCTGTTCATTCTAACGCATCTCCGGGCGCGCGTGAGATCCATCGTATCTCCCGCAGCCTTAGAACGGAGTATCGTAACTCGCCGACTGCGATATGCTCTATCGTATCTCAGATGCACCAAAACGTTTCATCGTATCTACGAATCGCAAGTTTTCAGTAAACGCGGTTTGAAAGTTTCGCGTTCTCAAAAATAAAATGTCACTGAATCATCACAACATTTATGTCTAAATATTGCGCATTATAAGCAGAAAATTTTTTAGACATGAAAAGCGTTGTGAAAATAGAAACATAATATAATATTATCATAATATTCATCATATATTTTGGTCGAAAGGTCTTTGGTAGGCCTTCCCCCTGACAGCCGTCATGCTTCGACGAAAGGTCTTTCATTCAAATTATTAGCACATGTATGTATGCTAATAATTTGTATGGAACTGTATGAAAAATAGTTGCTGGTAGAGATATACCTAATGCATATTTTTTTCTAATGAAATTGTTTCATACTATGTAAAGTTTTCGGAATAAAATTTAAAAATAAAATATCTTGTAACTGGTAATCAATTTTTGTTTCAAATAAAATCGCGAAATCTCAGTCAATTTTCAAACGAATAGATATAGTGATAACCGTAATACAATTCTTGTGTCGCCTAATCTCAAAAGGTGTTAATAATATCATTACGATTATTATTTTTCTATATTTCATGATTAATTAATTATCTGTTTAAATCAATGAATTATTATATTATTTCCATTCACGTCATAATAATAACATACTTATAACTGTTATCGTTACATAACTTATTCTTTCATTGTAAGTCGTCGAGATTTTCGACGACTTACGATAGAGTAGAAACTAGAATGGAACTTTCAGAGCGCGGGGGGATACGATATCTTGTTTTACTTTAATTAATTACAGCACAAGAAATTATCAAAATGATTAAAAATTTTGTCTGGGCATTCTTCAAGCTCGAACGAACTTAGTAGTGATGTTTTTCAAAAATCACCAAATTTCGACTTACGATGAAACGTTTTGGTGCACCTGAGATACGATAGAGCATATCGCAGTCGGCGAGTTACGATACTCCGTTCTAAGGCTGCGGGAGATACGATGGATCTCACGCGCGCCCGGAGATGGGTTAGAATGAACAGGGTCTGCCGAGATACGATACTTCGCGGAGGACGCGAGAGTTACGCTAGTACATCTGGAACCCTTTCAATTACGCTACTGCGTAAAGGTCTGAGCGAGATAAGATAGACCCGCTCGGGACCATCGAGATATTAACAAATTATTCGCGATAGTTGCAAAATCCTAATCCGCGTGGGTAGAAAACTCACGTAGAACAGTTGCTTGTTAAGACTGACGTTCTGCAACGTGTCGAATACTTTGGTCGCGCCTCTCTGCGAACTTTGAGCACCGACGAGATTCGCCAGGACCTCCGGCAAATTGTTCAAAAATTGTCGTCTAGCCTCGCCCCGAGTCTTCAACTTTTCCTCGTCGGTGCGCGCGATTGGGGACGAAACGATTTGTCCGTTTGGCCACCAAGATTTAGTGAACAGTTGGATGTAATACTGCAGCATCGGCTCGGAAAATACCCAGGCTACTGTGTCTCTAACTTGCCTGGCAAAGGATAAAAGTACGTACTATTGTTATTGTTAACATGTCATTATCGTTGCACAAAACTGGTAAATTATTATGATTATCATTGGCATGGCCAGCATTTTTTCTGGGGAGCAGGAGGAGCTGACTTGGCAGAGTGGTTTGGCTTATAATAATTGTTTTTTTTTAAATAAAATTTAGATGATAGTGAATTATGTTTTGCATGACCATCGCTTCAGCTTCTAAGGCTGATGTATCAATAAACTTAAGAAAAACTCAGACTCTGTATGTCTGTAACACCCAGGCCGCCACAGCCGCAGGCAGACGTAAGAGCTCTGTGAGGGGTCTTAATCTGGATGAGTGTCGCTGTCGCCCGAACTAGAATTATCAAAAGATATTAATTTTTACTTATACTTTCCCCCGAATTATGACGAAAAAAACGTGTTTTCGAACACCTTTGCAAAAAACGACGCCATTTTGTTATTATGCAATGTAATATAATCATTTTAGTTCGAGCGATAGCGACACTCATACAGATTAAGAATCTTTTTGAATTTTTTGTTTCAGATTACCCGGTGAGCGCAAATCATCAACGCCAGCGCCATACTTTTTTTCATGCCTTTACACGATTATCAATTGTTATATAAATATACATTTATATGCAACAAAAAAAATTGTTTTCTATTCTATAAGAGTGTACCTTTAAGCGGAAAAAAAGTTTGTACCAATACATGCAAGTTTTCAAAAAAAAAAATGATTAAAAACAGCTTATTTTTTTAGCCATCACAGTAGAATAGCCCCTTAAATAAAATTAATCGATTATTTGACCGGAACTATTTTGGATCGATTTGGGGGGAGGGGGGTCTGTGCCCACCCTAGCTCCCCTGGCTACGCCAATGATGATTATCTTATCGCTATAACAAATGATTATTCTTTGACTAAAATACTCTTGAATTCTTCTTGTTTTTATGAATATCACAATAATTATTGTTCTCGATTTTATTATTATTATTTCACGAAATTATGATAATAATTATGCTGCTCGCAATGATGAGCGAGGATGCGAATTGTTGCGGACTCGTATTCTCGTACCTGTTGATCGTTCGGCCATAAGTGATTTGTACAAAAGTAATGAGGGATCTCCGAAGCCATCGGAAAACACCGCGAAGATCGAAAACTTCGCCGAGAAAGGCATAAAGCGGTTCGGCAATGGCGTCCTTTCCCGGCCCGAGGTAGGCATCGGCACCGGCTCGACCGGCATCGTTGTCGTCGAGCAACAACGAGTAGTCCTCGTCCTCGTCCTTGTCCCGCGAATCTCCGCTGCCACCGGAGCCCCTGGAGACGCGCGATCAAATTATTATAATAATACGAACAACAGTAATAATAATGTTAATCGTGTATCAAAAATCCATGATTAAAAGTGAGCGAGACTTACGATTTGAAGAGAGTGGAAAGAGAGAATCGTGACTTTTTTGGAGACGGGGTCGTGTGCTTGAGATGCTCCGAGCTCGGGCTTAGAAATGCGTAGAGTGCCTCGCTTTGGTTCAGCCGGTCGTCCTCCAAGACAAACTGTACAAATTGAAGAGTAACAAACTTAAATTTAAACAAAAAATTTACGACATTAGACGGGACTGCGAAAATTCGCAAGATCATATGAAGGAATACAATTAATAATAATAGAATAATGTAATTAATAGTAATAATAATGACAACATCCGATTGCCGTCGAAATCATCAGTAACTACGAAAGCACCCTGCAATCATGTGCCAGAAAGGAACTGCATAGAAGACAATACCATGACCTCAACCAGGATTATGTTGACCAAAAGAAGCGTTGAAAAAACTACCATGACCTCAACCAGGATTATGTTGAAAAAAATAATGATTTTTTACCGTCTAGTTTCAGAGATATAGCGATTTAAATTAAGCAATGTCTAGCGACGCTAACGCCATGAAGCGACTGGAGCAGACTAGAACTGGATTACAGTAGTGTGTTCATATCCGTATACGCAGAGTATCTACGTATTAGTAGCCGGAATGGATAGTCCGATACAAAAGTGAGGGTTAGGTGAATATTATATTGGGCGTTTTCATCATTACTATACAAGTTTTTACATCCCGATAAGATGTACAACCTACATTATAAGGATATTTCGCAATATTTCGAATCTTTCATCGATTGAGCGGAGAATACATTTTTTAACGTGACTGTGACGAAACTACTACCTTAATAGTATCATGAATGGGTCCTCAAAATAAATTAAAAATTTCTAGAAAAACGCCTTGACGGGACTACTATTTTGACGCTCACGCTTTGGTTGTCCTACCTCGCTGAAAGAAGCGTTTTTGAGCACAATATGGCAGTGGTCATGGAATCACTGATGACATCATAAACGCTTCTGTAAGCGCGCACAGCGTCAAGGCGAACGACGTGAATGATGCTTATGAAAGCTGAAAGCGCATAAGCCCCTAAGTCGAACGCACCTTGAGTCCATAGGTCTCCAGAAAGGATACGTAAAAATGTTGTGGTGATTTTAACAGTCTAAATCGGTAAAAAAAATTGAGCAATTACACGAAAAACGAAAAAAATTAATTTCCGTTGCATCGCAACGATGCAACCTTCAATATCGTACCACCCTCGCTATTCCCAAGGAAAAACATCAGCGGGTAGGGTAGCGAGGGGCATGTTGAGCAGTCAGGTAAGTTGGGCAATCGAAATATTTGGAAAATTAAGCGCCGCACGCGAGTGTATCAAATGGCGGAAAGAGAGGTATGGGGAAGGGAAACACATCACGCCATCGCCCGTTGCCACGCGGCGCACGAGACGGTAACACGGGACGTTTCATTATTTTTGCACCCAAAAGTAAAAAATAAACGTGATTGAAAGTTTTTCTTGTACCATTTTATGAGGAAAAATATGTCAAACTTCATTGCAATTAATGTTAATGTTTCAAATTTGAACTAATTAACCAGGAACTGTTGATTTATTACGGCATTGTACCAAATCATGTTGCATACGTCTGATTTTTTAATGCAATTCTTACTTTCCTCAACTTACCTTATACTCATGCTCAACTTACCCCACTATCGGGGCAGGTTGAGTAAATATGGCCTTAGTCATTTGAGAGCGATCATCTGCGAAACAATAAGGATAACAGGAATTTCGTCTACAGACTTTTTTTCCAGATAAATTTCCTATTGACCAAAGTAAGATTCATTTTTATACGTCATACTGTTAAGGAATTACAGGGCTATAATTCCAAACTTGCTCAACACGCCTCTTCCTTTCCTACTCGCAGTCGCGGTCTTCTCGCAAACTCTGACTCACATTGAGATACTTTTGTATCTGCATTTTAGCCTTGTCGAGAGAATTCTTGTCAGTTTTCCCAAAGAATTTGAGGGGTTGCGACGGCAGCTCGAGGCTCTTGACGTTCGAGCAGAGTTGTCGTAGTTTACGATGAAGTTCCTGAAACTCGGGCAACTTTCGAAAAACGACCCAACCGGTCGAGATGCTCTCGGCGTTGCCCTCGTCCTCGGCCATGTGTACCACCAAAATGAATTGAGGTGGATCACCGTTGTCCGGGGTCTCGGCGCTCTGCACGTCCGCCCGCCAGCGTCCCAAATGCTCGGCCCACATTTCCGTGTGCGTAAGATGCGCCTCGAGTTGTCTCTTCTCGCCTTGCAACCACTCGACCTCCTTCGCCAATATGCTCAGTACTCGGCTCTCCGGCTTGAGCGACGATCTCAGAGCTTGAAGCGCTTGCATCTTGTTGTTCAATTTCTCCTGCAACTGATCGAGCTTGCTTCTCGCGTAGTTCGAATGATCGCCTACCAGCAGAGACGAATGCTCCGACAGCGAACCTTCCGCCAACTGTCGATCCTCCGTTAAACCTGCTTTTGCGAGCAGGTCAATAAAAAAATAACAATTAACAAACGAAGGCTCAAGTTTCGTTATGGTGTATTGCATCGAATGGATCATTTCCATGGAGACCAAAAATTCCTACTGTAAAAATTAAGGCGAAATATATGTGCGCAGCTTTTGAAGATTTTTTTAGTATTCGCTAAGTCATTCGCCTCCGCAGGATCCTGATATTTTGCAATAAATAAAAGCTGTGCGCTACCTAATGATAATAATAACAATAACAATGATAATAGAACAAATAAATAATAATATTAATAGTGGTAGTAATGATGAAAAGAATAATAATTATTATCAGAGTAATAATTATCATTGTAATAATTATATTAAAAAATATACTGTTAAACTACAATCATTTTGTGCATTCATGGTAGATAAAAATATGAAATTTTTATGCGGCTTCAATGAGAAAAAAAATCATGAAATTTTTTTGTCTATTTTCTGTTTTTTTTTCACTACTGCCATATTTATTAATCTAATTGAAAAAACTCAATTTAGACCCTAAATTCTGAAAGAGCACACTCGCAAGTACTGGGAAACATAAGTTTTATTTAAAAATTCACCATTTTTAATATAAAAAATTTGGCTTGAAAATAATTTAAAAAATCACAATTCTTCGGCGTTAATGAGTTAATCATAATATATTAATAATTAGTTGGTAAATTATTACTGTATTGATATACAGGGTGGACCACGCAACGTGTGCACCTCTTTTACGACCAAAATATGCGTTGCACAAAAAAATGTTTTATACAAAAGTTACATGGTTTATAAGGCTACACTATGTGGTGCATTTATTTTTTTTATAGGTGGAGGCGCTTCGAAGATTTGAAGGTCAACTTTATTTTTTCAAATGGAATGCTATATTTTTTATAGCGTAATATAATAGAGTATCGAATTCTGAGTAAAAAAGTATAGACCTTTATTAGCCCTAGAGTTAATAGCTAACGAGTAATTTCACTTTATTACTTAAAAATTTTCTTCACGTAATATCAAGTTGGAGATTCAAATCTACTACAAATTTCTGAATGGCAGTGTTTACATCACAGTGTTTATCAATATGAACACATTTACCACATCACACACACTTATCATGATTCACAATCTTCTCAATGATTGTAATCCAGTATTAAAGTATCCTTCGGTGATTGTGCGTGATTATTATCAGAAAGATAAAAGTGAAAATGAATTTTTCTAATAGTGAAAAACTTGATATGCTATTAGAAAAATTCATTTTCACTTTTATCTTTCTGATAATAATCACGCACAATCACCGAAGGATAATTTAATACTGGATTACAATCATTAAGAAGATTGTGAATCATGATAAGTGTGTGTGATGTGGTAAATGTGTTCATATTGATAAACACTGTGATGTAAACACTGCCATTCAGAAATTTGTAGTAGATCTGAATCTCCAACTTCATATTACGTGAAGAAAATTTTAAAGTAATAAAGTGAAATTACTCGTTAGCTATTAACTCTAGGGCTAATAAAGGTCTATACTTTTTTACTCAGAATTCGATACTCTATCATATTACGCTATAAAAAATATAGCATTCCATTTGAAAAAATAAAGTTGACCTTCAAATCTTCGAAGTGCCTCCACCTACAAAAAAAATAAATGCACCACATAGTGTAGCCTTATAAACCATGTAACTTTTGTATAAAACATTTTTTTGTGCAACGCATATTTTGGTCGTAAAACAGGTGCACACGTTGCGTGGTCCACCCTGTATATATATATATATATATTAGGTGTAGTAAAAAGAAATCCATTATTTTTGCATGAAATTGAAGGCAAAAATAATGGATTTCTTTTTACTACACCTAATATATATATATATATATATATATATATATATATATATATATATATATATATATACAGGGTGGACCATTCAACGTGACCATCCCAAATATCTCCGTTGCCTTTAGAGTGACGAAAAAAATATCAGGAGATAATTTGATTGTTTTTGAAGGGCTGATACAGTGGTGAAAAATTCATTTTTGTCAAGGTCATAGTTTTCGTGTTCTCAAGGTCATCAATCGTTTTTTAAATGAGAATATGTTTTTTTTTTTATTAAGACGTTGTAGCTGATATTCAGTCGAATCCAACGACCTGTGATATCATGACCTTGAAATGATTTTTCACCAAAATACACGTGTAAAAACAGGAAATCGTGATGGTATTGACAATAAAAATATCCGAATAATGTAATTGAATTTTTTGTTCAGAAAATTTATTGTAACAAATGTTCGAAGTGATGGCTATTAACCTCGACACATTTTTGAAGACGTCGGATGAATTATTCTCTTGACCTTCGAATAGTTTTTGGTGTGATAGCGGCGCAGGTTATCCAACGGATACAATAATGTCAATAGTCAGAGATGTTTCTAATGTTTGTAAATACTGGCATTGTAACGTAGTAAAACTGTAGTAGAGTGAAGAATGTTTACCATCTACCAATATTAGAATCAGTAGACAAGTGTATCCCTCCAAAGTAACATGTAATAACCGTATCGAAAATAATATTGTACAGTCAAGCAGAGAAAGTGGAAATGATTCTGATTTATGGTGAGACCGGCAGAAACCGGCAGACACGCCGGCGAACATGCGAGAACGAATTACAAGAGCCAGCGCCGCTATCACACCAGAAACTATTCCAAGGTCAAGAGAATCATGCATCCGATATCATCAAAAATGTGTCGAGGTTAATGGCCATCACTTCGAACATTTGTTAGAATAAATTGTCTGCACCAAAAATTCAATTACATTGTTCGGATATTCTTATTGTCAATACCATCACGATTTCCCGTTTTTACACGTGTATTTTGGTGAAAAATCATTTCAAGGTCATAATATCATAGGTTGTTGAATTCGTCTGAATATCAGCTACAACGTCTTAATAATAAAAAAAAACATGTTCCCATTTTAAAAACCATTGATGACTTTGAGAACGCAAAAACTATGACCTTGACAAAAAAATTTTCACCACTGTATCAGCCCTTCAAAATCAATCAAATTACCTCCTGACATTTTTTTCTTCACTCTAAAGGCAACCGAGATATTTGGGGTGGTCACGTTAATTGGTCCACCCTGTATATATATATGGTATATATTCATAATGAATTAATAGTTAATTGATAAATCGTTAATAATAAAGGTCTTAGGGAAATACAATTTATCGTTTTTTTTTAGCTTAAGGAGTTTCGGAACGAATGACGAAATGTTACCATTTGATTCAAATTTATGCAGTAGCTTCTTTGTCATATACTGAATGCATCCTCTAAATTTTTAATTGAACGTCTACATAATTTTCACAAAGTTTACAATTTAAAAAATACTTTTTAACACAGGGACATGCCCACACTCATCACCGATCGGCAATTTTATGCACAAAATGATAAGAATGGTATGAAAAAATATCAAATCACTCAATACATTATAAAAATGGTGTCACCCAAAAATTAAATGATCCGTCTACACCGTTTATTAATTATTGGCATTTTTGCAAATGAAAATTTTCAGTTTTTCTCCCACCAACGAAACGTGGAGGTAAATTTTGGCAACGTCGCATGAGTGCTAAATGGCGCGCGTATGTGAATACCACGAATTACCGTGGCTATACGTTCAATAAAGTGCATTTTTTGAGAGAAGTGGTATATTTTATTTTTGACATTTGAAATTCATTTTTTAAAATTCATTCGGTTTAATAAAGAAATGTAAATGTTTTTTTTTTTTTTCAACGGACCGTGTAAGTTGCTGCCCTTGCTGATACTCGCGGTAACAGAAAAAGTGTCGCCAACTGTGAAAAAACAAACTCGGAATACAAACAGCGCGTTGGTGCCAAATTTATCAATTTTTTTTCAATCCAAGACAATCGACAAATTCACGTTGACATAACATTGAAAACACGTTGTTTATACGCTTGTGTAAAAACAATAATAATCTCAAATGCACGACTCGAAATTCATTACAATAATCGTGTCATTTCCGAACGAAATATGGGTTTATAGAAGTTGGCACTCTGTTCGACAACCATAGAACCCCCCCGATTCTCCCTAAAGATAAGCTGTTCCGAAACTCCTTAAATTATGTATAAACATCTCAAGAATGGTGTGCAAAAGTTATTTTAGGTGGAAAAAATAATTAGAAATATTCCGCCTATGGTTTTTAAATTTTAAACCTGTTTTTCTTGAAACCATATTTTCAAAATTGGGCGACTCGTAACTCCTACATTTTTTCAATTAACTGACTTCAAATTTCAACTGTAGCTTCTTAGGTAGATTTTAGGTAGACTTTAGCAAAGTACACATGCTTTTTATGATCGATTAACAGTTACAGTGTTAATAAAAAAATTAAGGCCGTTTTTTTAGTCGAAAATGCGCTGTTTTTTTTCAAAATTGTGCCAAATTTGTAAACATCAATATTTTGTAATAATCGTGAGCGCTTTGCTAGGAACACTCATGTAAATCACGAAAATAAAAAAAAATTTGTTCTAGGTGTTCATGTGTTTCTCCAACGAGCTCTAAAAAATGGCGATCTCTTTCTACCGGCCACTGAGCCGTCAATGTGTGTTTTTTTTTTAAATAAAAAATTGATTTTAGTTCCTACAGATTTGTTGAATAAGCCATCCAAACCTCATTTTGATTGCTCTATTAGTATTAAAAAAAAGTCCCCAAAAAGCCTTGCTTTCCGACCATCTAAAGGTATAAAAGGCCTTAATCATTAAGGGCGATTCCTACCTTGTTCAGCTAAAAAAAATTGTTTTTTTTTATTATGCTGTATCGGAACTTTTTGAAGAAGGGGAAGGTGTACCCTACAGTTCTGGCACAGCAGATTAGGTGTAAGTATGAAACTTTTCATTTTATTCGCACATATGGTTTTTCTCGAAACCACGTTTTCCAAGTTTGCGGAAGTGCTTCCTACACGTCCTAGATGAGCAATCGTTATGAAAATTGATAGGCACGTGTACAACAAAAGTCTTCATTAGTTCGATTAGAATTATCCAAAAAATATTTAAACGATTTTATTTTATGAACAAAAAACTGCAAACATTTTTGGTAAAAAACTAAACTTCCTCTTCGATCGCTCACTATTATTTTATTTTTCAATTTTTCTTCTTGCTTCTAGTTCGACTTATACAGAATACTGTACAAAGTAAAAAATATGTGTGATTTTTTTGCTTCAGATCGCCTGTCCAGGACTGAGGACTTTCGCAAGCGAAGAATATCATCGCCGGCGCACTGACATATGTAGCTCCTCCGACTCCCGGTATCATGTTTTGTCAAACTTTAAAAAATATTATTATGTTCAATAAAGACCGCTCAGTAAACATACTAAATTTCAACATTCTATATTTAATATTTTTCGCATTAAAAATTGCTGAAAAATCGAATATTTTTTGTTTGGGTACAACAAAGTATAAACTTTCCTTATTCATATTATATTAATCACAATAATCACGATAGGAATGGTGATTGAAATAATACTGACGATAATCATAATAATAAACTTTAGCAGTCGTATTACTATTATCATTTAACATTACTTTTATCATTGCTGTTTTTTTTATGTTTATTATTATTATGGTATTAGCCTACTACTTGTCATTACTAATACTGCAAAATAACAACAATAATAATAATATGCATAATAAGGCCAAGAATAATTATGAAAAATATCAGTAATACTACAAAAAAAAACAAACAAACCCAAGGTAACTTATTTATTATTTTCGTTATGGTTAGTATCGTCGCAAATTGTAAAAACTGTGCAGCTGACAAAAAAAAAAGATCGGAATAAGCTCTCGAAATTTCATATTCACACTTACTATCGTCTGGATACGCGAAAGGGAAAATGGACAGAAGAATTTGCATTAGAACAACGAATATAAAATATGCATATACGAAAAAAAAAAGTAATTGTCATTAGAACGTGTGTTTTGATTTTTATAGAATAAATATTAATATTATTAATTTAACATTGTTATCAACAATCAAGCTTGACTTCTTTTTTTTCATCGAATTGATACAGTAATACCTCGTTTATACGTTTTTATCATTTATCCGTCAAATTTCTCAGACCCCGGCAGATTCCGCCTATAAAGAATGCAATAAAGTTTCATTCCTACGTTTTTCGACCTTAAACGTTATTAATTTTTGTTCCCCAGCGTCCTTTTCGAGGTCCGTTTTTTCCACGTATACGCTAATCACATGCGATATACTCTCGTCGGAGAAAATCACATATGGACTGCTCTAGACGGCAGGACAACTCTATTCTTTCTATATTCTCATACATCTCTTTCCTTAAGGCCGGATCCTGAATTAGAAGGTCCAAAAAATCGATTTTTTTTTTATTGTTTAAATCTATTCCTGATGTATCTAAGAATGTTTAGACAAAGTTTTATAGCCCAATTCGAAATATTTCCAAAGATACAGCACTGAACGTAGTGGAGTGTCGAGCAGGTATACGGGCGCTCGGGCAGTTAGGGCGCCCGTTTTCTCGAGTTTTCGTTTTTACGATTTTTCTAATTTGGCGTAGCTGATTACAAAAAAACTAGAAGTCCAATCGAAACAAATCAAAGCTTGTTCGCTTCAGTATCGTTTTCTTTTCTATTTGAACTAAAAACATTGTCGAAAAAAAAATTCTTAACAATTTTTTTAACAAGTTGGATTAATTTTTTTTTTCACAAAAAGCACATTTTCTACTTCAAACCCGAAAAAACATTCAAATTTCAAAATTTTTTCGTTTTTTTTAGTTCATATAGAAGAAAAATATGTCATAATTAAAATGGTTTTTGGTTTTTTTGTTTCAGATGAAAATTACGAGCTCCATTTGTCACGCCGCATGGAAACAGCAGTGGCACGAATGTGCATAAAAATCGGTTGCCTGTTGATATTTTTCTTAAAAAAAAATTGTTTTCTTATGTTCAGACATGTAATAAAATAATCTGAAAATTTCGCTAAACTTGCTTTTTTTTTACCCGAAAAAAATTCCTCAAAATATCGATTTTTCGAACCGGCTAATTCAGGATCCCGCCTTAAATATCTCTACTATGGAGCAAGTTTAATCAGAAACATATCTATTCCAAAATATCTCATGTCTAAAAGGTTTCTCTGCCGAAACATCTCTATACGTAAAGATCACAGTGCCACAATAATTCAGTTCTCAAATATTAGTGCTCTTGAATATCTCCATTCCACAATGCTGTATTCTTCAAAATCTCATGTGACATCCAAAACATCTGTATTCCGACAATTTCATCTCACAATATCGCTCTTCCGAAATATTTATATTCCAAGAGCCTCTGCGTTGCACTTGTTTTATTCATGGCCAATATGTGTAACTGTGTTTTGATGTTTTGTTTACGGTCAGTCGAGGCAGTGCGCGCAAGGGCAGCACTTGCGTCTACACACTCACATGCTTATAACTGCTTGGCTATCACGAGTAGGCTTGGACAAGTCTCAGCCAGCCCGCCATTTACAGAATTTTAGAGTCCCCGCAAACTGCGGACTTTTTGTCGGCCGATAGTTTGGTCGGGTTCTTAATCAGTATAGAGATGTATGCAAGTGCGCACATTATAACGATTTTGTATCGGCTGGTAAATAACTTTGATGGGCTACACGATTGCCTTCAAACTGATCTGTCGGCGAACTATCGGCCGCCTGCTAATCAGTATGGCGCGCGTTCCACGCGCGCACACTTGCCGATTGTCTAGTCAGCCCACTCAGCCGATAGCTTCAATTCACTTTGTGATTTTAATTCTAATAAAAGATAATTAATAGTATTTGTGGTTTATCTCACCGTACCGTAACGATCAATCTCTCCTGCACAGGTATAGAAAGTCTAAAATTTGTATCCTCTTTTGCTATTGCTGGCCCAATTAATTTAAAAAGTTCATTGCAGCTGGGTACGCTCATTCCATAAAAAGTCAATTTTTTTTTTCTCGGTAAATCTAGTAATTTGCACCCAGTACTCTCGGTTTCTCTTATTTATTCTTCTCCTCCGTTGTATAAAAGCAATAATAACATTCCTGGATAATATTATATTGATTTTCATAACGCGACCGCTTTCTTCATGAGCAGCTTACCAACAAGCAAATTAATCGAAAGCAATCGGCCGACTATTGGCTAGTCTGCGCACTCACCACCAACCAGACTGTTTAGTTGGCCCAGTGTGCGCGCTAGCAGTACAACCCGACTTAAGGGGTTACGTGGGTTTGAAACTTTCAAAAAACCCATTTTTTTAAATTTTATTATCTAATAGTACAATATGTCTAGAATATTCTCCCAAAGTTTTAAGTAAATAGGAGTAAAAGTCTAGGAGAGAGAGAGAGCCTTTGGGAATTCCCCCTGTTGGGAAAGACCGGCCGGGAGCGACGCAGGCATACGCATTTTTCTCAAAACACTATTTTTGAAGTCGGTGGACACAATTTCTCAAAAAACTAATGCACCGATCTTATGGAAATTTTGCACACTTCTTCAAAATAGCATTGACTAGTGATTGAACGAAGATTTTTTTCGATTACAACTAATTTTACAAGGCTATACGTAGTGTAAATTGTACCAAAAATTGAACTATTTTGCATACAACTGGGCCAAAAATTCAAATTTCAATTTGTTCAAAAATCCTTCGTTCAATCACGAGCTACACTTATCTATTAACAGAAAAAATTTGGTGTTTTAATTTCAGATAAAGCTATTATGAGTTATCCTGACCCCCACGAGGACACTTTTTTTTTAAGGGTCTTCGGAAACCAGGTCCCACCGGCTGAATTTCCCAAATTTTTGGATGACATTTTTTTTTTAATATTGTTGAAATGTTGTTCTTTTATGTGCTTAATATTTTGAATAAAATAATTTATTTATTATATTTTAAAAAAATAGAGAATATATGCTTTTTTGACTTCGAAATCCACGTAACCCCTTAATTATCGGCCGATAGAAAGTCTGCAGTCTGCGGGGACTCTTATTTGCACTAGCTATTTATCTTCCATCTAAAGCAGTTTTCAGTCACACTCACGCTTTATTGAATGCTCCCATTTTTCCGTGCATATCACTTCGTAAGGACTTAAGGTGAAGTATAAGGATGGCCAGCTCGTAGATGGGCAGTACGATATCCACGGCGCCAAATATTGGCCGTGCGACATTGATATTTCGGCCTATAAAAACACTTTTTCAAGAGTGATAAAAGTCGATTTTCGATCAAATAACAGAGCTACAGTAATTTAACAAAAAAAGTAATCTTGTCGTTTCCGAACAAAATATTGGTATGTAGAAGTAGGCGCCCTGCTCAAGTGTAATAGAACTTTCCCTCTTACTCCCCCTAAAGATAAGCTGTCCCGAAACTGGTTTAGGAGATTGCTCAACTATCGCGCAATGTTAAGAGTTTGCTGAATTTTATTGATGTTCGTGAACAGGTGAAAAACCGATAAGTATAATATAATTTCCCGGCTTGGAAATATTTTTCAACAATATTATGAGTTAGAAATTGCCCAATAATAATTCATTTTGACATGAAATTTCATCCGCAAGAAGTTGGCAGCCTGGCGAAAACTAATTGTATATTCATCCCCACTCTTGCAGCTAAAGAACGGTATCGAAACTCTTTAAAAACACCGCGGAATATGCACCAGTCGGCATTTTCAAATGCTAAAAAGTTTCAGATACATACTGTATTTCACTTCTACGTTATTCTCATTTATAAGTCATACTTTCTGTACCCCGCATATAAAAGCGTTAAAAAGCGTATAACTGAAGTATCACTGTATCAGGTTTAGAGTTTTTTTTTCTTCAAAATTCGAATCGAAAATCTCATTTTCTTCTACGTTTTTTGTTTCATTGTTTTCGTCAACGAAGAAGAAGCAAGATAGAAGCGGCAACTCACCGTCGGCTCTCTCGCTGATGAGCGCCTCCTGCATCTTCCTGTACTGTTCGCTAACGATAAACGAGGGATAATACTTTTCCTCAATGACGCGTACGACGTCCTCCTGTACCTCGTAGAAGACATCGGGTCCTTTGTCACCGAGCAAGAAGCTCTCCATTCTCTTACGCACGTTTTTGTCGACTTTTATCTCGGCAGTTGGCGATCTTATGTACGTGTAAAAGATTTCCGCCCCCAATTGATGCCAGTACGATCTTTCGGCTGCCCGTAATTCCTGCACAGCCGCCCAATAGCCTATGAGGCCCTGGCTAGCGACTTGTTCCAAGAATTGCGTGAGGTAACGTCGTCCGATTATATTGTCGAGGATCGTTTGCAACGGAATGACACGAGTTTCCGTCGCGATTGCCGCGTCCGCCGGATCGCACTCCTTTATCGGATAACCGTCCCATCCGAGGCTCTGCATGTGACACTCGCACGTGTTCTTCGCGTAAGTCAACTGACTTATGTAACGCTTTAGTTTCCGCGCCTGCGCGATATCCGATTTACCGAACGTGTTACTCTCGGGGTCCAAACCCTGCGCTCTCTTTACGTTTTGCACCGTCGTCGCTTGCATTATTTCCGTCACTATGTTGTATCTTATGTGCTTGAGAACATCGATATCTTTCGAACTCTTGATCATACGTATAAAATCCTCGAAGGATTCTGCGTACTCGTAAGTCTTGCGGTGCATCGCCTCGGCCATTTGTTGCTGCTCGATGTACAACAATATCTTTTGATTTATGTAATCGGGATCTGTGATCAGATCTATGGCAGGTTTTAGTACTGTAACCCAAGAATTGGAAAGCAACTGATATTATCAACGTAATCGCGTCTCATCAGCAATATTTCGCTCTGACACTATTGGCGTAGCTAGCATTTTTTCTGGGGGGGGGGGGGGGGTGGGGCTGACAAGAACTGGTTTTACTCACAATCATCTTTTTTTTAAATAAAATTTACATAATAGTCGAATACCTCGTTAAGGTATTGCAAACTCTTGCAATGCCTTAAGGAGGTACGACTAGGTTTTCAGGTTTATGTTACCCCACGGGTGTTTTGATTTATGTTAACTTATGTTGAATATTCGTATTGTCAATCCCAAAATGCCAAATTTGTGGTAAATATTTTCTTTGTTGCATATTTACTAATAAAAACTGAAACATTAGATCCTCAACGACTTTCGAGTAGTCTCCGTCATATTCACAATGACAGTTCCACCATAAAACGGACTAAAAAAACGTTGCACCAAATCTATCGGAATCTTATTTAAACAGCCCCGAATTACCTCAGCGGAATTAATATTATAGGTGAAATTTTGCGTTTTGTGGCGACTCGGCTTCACGACGGTTTCCAAGCAGTAGCGAGATTCTGTAACTCGGCAGCGACCGTTTCCGTTATCGTTAGCTAGCGACAACCAATAAGAGGCTGTGTGATCGTGCATACGATTGGCTGTCGCTAGCAAGCGACAACGAAAACTGTCGCTACCGAGTTACAGAATCTCGCTACATAGCTAGGTTATGCTCGCCAAACGAATCAGCTGTTACGTCCGACGTTGGCAAGTCTATGGGTGCTATTTCGTCATTATGATAATATTTAACCGGAAGTTGAAACCGTTTTTATAATATAGTGCTTGAACTACACGGTGAAGTACGAATTTTCGATTTTTCACAATGTCTATTATGTCCAATTTATCAAATTTCAGTTTTCCAACGACCTTAGTTGGATACGTGAGCAGCACAACCGTGATCATCGCACTTCCGGTCGACCGTCTCCATAAGACGACGTGCTTCACTAGCTCAAAGTGTTCGACTTTGCAATTTTATTACGAAAAAACTGAACGGTCAATATAGCTCAAATTTTTCCAAAAGGTGCATAACGTATTCGTCAACATCATATAAACATTTCAGGTCCGAAGGTTGGATTCTTCTTAATGATCGTGCCTCCTTAAAAGATAATCAACTAATTTTTCATCATTCTTTGATCCAGTTACTAAGTTAAGGGCAGGTTATCGTTCATGGGGATGAAAAATTCGATTTTTTTTAAACATAATTTGCATCGTTAAAGTGTTTAGAACACGTGGGTAGAAGGATATTTTTATATCTAAAGTATTTTAGAATTTACAGCCTATTGAGCGGAACCGTCTGCCGGCTGGAGAACGATAGCTAAGGCGCTCGAAGCGCCGCTTTAATAAACTTTAAATACGTTTTTCTGGAAACAGCATTTTCCGCACAGAGGCGCTCTACAGCTTCAAAGGATGAGCCGATTCACATGAATCTCTGCGCAATTGAAAGGAAATTCAATTTACAGAGCCACCAGGAAGCGATTGTTGGCAAAAATGGATTTAGAAATATTTTTTTGTCCGCTGAAGAAAAAAACCCAGCCAATAAAAATTGGGTTTTTTTTAAATGTCTGCCATTTTGTTATTCAGAGGTTTTTCGGAAAACAAAAAACGATGAGGGCCCCCAAATTCAGTATAGTTTAATCATTTTTAACCTGTTTTTGTGTATGACCGGTTTTTTGTGTAAGACCTGTCTCTCTGATTTCGATGAAGAATAACATATCCAAAAATGAACGAAATCGGAGGGGAACACCGGAAACGGTATTATACAGGGGTAGTCACCCCTAAAAGAGTTTTTTTCGACATACGTAAAAACCCGTATCTTTTACTTTTTCAAGCTTTTTCGAATGCAATTGGTTTCATCGAGATGAAAAAAAAGTTTTCGAGTTACACGATTTATTTTACTTTCAACCCCTATAAATTTACCCCTATTCACCCCCTCGGAACTGGAAAAGGCGCATTTTTCATTATTCCCATAAGCATTGTTCTCGAATTGGTTTCATTCGAATATCTTGGTTGGAACTATGCGAAACTGCATAAGTCACTCGGAGGGTGCCCAACTTTGAGGGTGAGTTTCACCCCTTAAAACTGTTTTTCCGCCGATAAAAAACATACGTGTCTCTTAGATTTCGATGAACAATAACATATCCAAAAACAAACGAAATCGGAGGGGGACACTTCAAAGTGTTGGTACACGAAACCTATCAGTCGGATGACGATGACAAAATTCATGAACACGCTTTAAATATTAAATAATATGTGCAAACAATTATTATACCAAAAATCAGATGGCAACATGCAAAAAAAAATTCCCATCATAGACCAAATAAGAACATATATGCGGCGCTAAGACTGAACGCTGTTTCTTTTAGTCCCACAGTGACAACAAAGGCTTAAACTTAACTTTCAGTAAGTACTCAATTAAATAAGTCTTAGTTTCCAAATTTTTTTCCTGCAAATCGGTCCAAAACTTTTTGAGCTGGTATTTTTTTTAACAATGTCTTTCTCCATGTTTAGTAGTAACATATGAGAGAATCCGTCCTGAAACATTGTGCTTCTAAGCCACATTTTTATCCGCCGCATGGCAAGAAAACTTCGCTCACAGCCGGCAGAGCTCACTGGGAGTACTATTGCTGCCTGCAAAAGTCTATATAAATTCGGGTGGTACTCTATTTTCATATGCTTTCTTAAGGGGGAAGATACCGTTGAAACTTAAAAAAAAATGGATTTTTTTTCTCCATACAACGTTAGTCCAATGTTTTTAAAATAACGTAGCAAAATTTTTAACCAAAATTCGTAGCCGTTTGGAAGTTATAGCCACAAACGTGACACAACTTCCCGACGCTTGAGGGCACTGCATGCATAGTCATGCGTTACCGAAAGGGCTACCTAACTTTTATACTCTACTGTTTCCAAATGTGTCCACGCTTATTGAAGAGCATACTCAAAATGCTAATGACAGTTTCAACTCAACTATCTGGATCTTGGCTCCGAAGCACTTGAATTCTCGACTGAAAATCGTCGAAATTGTATCCTATCTTGCAGCTGGACTATTCAACGAAAGATATACATTGATTTTGAAAACCCTGTTCGCATTGGATATCATAATTGGAACTCAGTGCAAAAATTACGCCAACAACGCCGACACTGGACGGGTGCATCCACAGGAGCGACGCAGCTCCTTATCGACCAGAGGCTCGAAAAGCACGGAAAAATGAAATGGCTGAAAAAAATCAATTCTTCGAAGAAACTGAAGGCTTAATATGGCCCTGGAATTGCTGATTAGCTGTTAAGTAATTGTTATCATTTACTTTTCCCGTGACCAAACTTTAAACGCGTTTTACTCAAAACTGCATTTTTTAAATTGGCATACATTCTCATGTAAAAACTATTCAAGCAATCTAAACCAAATTTGCCACATGACGGAACAACATCACTACCTTGTGTGTAAACCTAATTGTTGGAAAAAATCGGGCAAAAAAGTACTTTTCCATATCAAAATATAAGAAAAATTTCATAAAAAATCGCAATGTCTATTTAAAAATTGTATAATTCTTCCAATTGTTAATTTTTTTACTTTTTTTTAGGCTTCCAGACGAACTATGAATGTTGTCAATTAAAATCATCAACCGTATTGGTTTCGGATGAAAACAACGAGCACCAGAGTGCTATTGCCGAAGTTCCGAGTCGACCTGCTTTACAGCCAGCGGGATATCTCAGCCATTTTTTATTTCTTTTTGTAACTTGAAAAATACGCTTTGCTGGATCAAAGTACACCCTAATAAATGCTAAAGTTAAAAAAATCTGAAATAATTATTTCCCTTCCAAAAAAAAAATCACAAAATCATCGATTTTTTAGCCTTGTAAAGGTATCTCTCCCTTTAAATGCTCAGCATTTATTTCTTCATTTTTAAATTGAAGTATATTTCTCATAACCATCGCTTCAACTTCTAAAGCTGACGTATCAATTATTAAGATTGTTATATAGATTTTGATGAAATCCTCTCCCTTCTTCATATCTAATTTCAAAAATGCATCAACTGCTAGAGCTAAAAGTAGATTCTTAAATCACCGTTTTAGATTTACAATGATATTATCTACTACTTGGTAGTAAACGTTGATCTTCCAGTATTCTTCTGATTGTGTATCGATCGGCAAATCTAATGTATATTGCTTTTGCCTACAGTTAACTCAATTCGGAAATTTGAATATCTATTTCACTTACGTAATGAAAGAGCTACTTTTTATACAAATTAGGAAATAACAACGAAGCAAATAATTCAAGTTTTATTTAATTATTCCTTTATACTTGCTTGGGTGAAACTTAAATAAAATTAATCGATTATATGAGTTCAATTATTTTGAACCGGTTCTTTTCTAGAGAAGGGGTCACCGGGTTTTTTGGGGGGAGGGTTGCTCATCCCAGCCCCCCTAAATGTGCTAATGTCAGACCATTTATTATAGTTCCAGTGAAAATAATCATTATTATTATTAAAATAATTATAATGATGAAGATAATAGCGAAAATAGAAAATAGTGATAAAAATCATAAGAGTGATCATTTTAATAATTATAATAACAATGATAATATTGATAGCAAAGATGACAATAACAATAATGATGATAATAATGATTAACAGTTATTACAATGCTTCTGCCATTACTCTGCCACATTAGCTCATTAGCTCTGCAATTATTTGCATTACTACAAAGTGATAACGGCTATTAGTATTAGAAGAATAATAATGTTAATAATGATAAAAATGATGACGATAATGAGGATAATAATAGGAATAGAAGAGAAGATTTACTTTTACAGGTGATAACCTCGCGAAGAAGAAATTTGGCAGGCGAGATAGAGTAACTTCGTGGCAGGAAAAACATGATGCACAGCTCGCTAACCCTCCTGAGGTATTCGAGCTCGGCCGGTCTTGACATGAGATGAGGCGACAATACGAACACCGGATCCTCGCCTTCCGAACTAGAATTTTTGAAGAATATGCATTATCGTTTATTCTCCACGTGCGAGGAGAAAAAATGTGCAGGCTAGAATGTGAAAAGCTTGAATCTCTGATTGATAATGAAAAATTCCAATTTCGGTTTTGGTTTTTATTGAATGATGAAAAAATGTCTTTATTATAGAAGTTATAAGAAGTAGGAATACATTTTGAAGGAGGGAAATACATGTATATGGCGAAAAATATCCAATTTTCATAATTTTTTTGTTAGCAAGGAATAAAACGTTGCACATTTATAAAACTTTAGGTGCAATTTATTGCATATTCGAACGGTTTAAATGTATTTTTGATTAAAAAAAAAATGCACAATGGTGACGTTATGGCATGGTCTTCCAGGAAGGTTTTGGCGGCATTATTAAAGTTTGTTGGAAACATAACTTTAAAAGAAGTTAACCGATCGTACTAAAATTCTACACACAATTTAATAACATCATCTTCAACTTATACCTGCTTGTTTACGAAAGTCACATTGGAAAAATACTTTTCTTATTGCCAAAAAGGATGATATTTTCGTGTAAAATTTCAATTTTTTTTTCAGAAATTATTCATTTTTTTAATTTCATCTTTTTCAACGTTTCTTGGCGATAAGTTCAGCATTTGAATGTTAAAATTATTTAAATAATTTTTTTTAGTATACCACGTTTTTAAAACGGACGAAAAAGTATAAAATAATTTCCCTAGCCCCATACAGATTTCTAACCCCATGCAGATTCTTAACCCCAAACAGACTGTCCTGAAAATTTGTGATTGTGAATTTTCAACAACTATCAAAATACTTGTAGGATTTAAAACAAAAAACGTGGGGTGCACGCAATAGATAACTGGTGCATGAATAGTTCTCCTAAGTCACTAACAATTTTATTGCACTGCAAATTATATGAACTGTTGTGTGAGTTTTCTCAACGACAGCTACTCCCTACACTCCTTACTATTATCTATTGTGTGCGCCCCACGTTTTTCGTTTTAAATCCTACAAGTATTTTCATAGCTGGTAAAAAATCACAATCACAAATTTCCAGGACAATCTGTAAGGGGTTAGGAATCTGTATGGGGTTAGGAATTTATATGGGGTTGTAAATCTGTATGGCGATAGAAGAAATTATTTTATACTTTTAGTCCGTTTGAAAAAAGTGGTATACTAATTTTTTTTTTATTTAAATAATAATTGTCTGCTTTTTTGTCTTGTCTGTGTGAAATTTTGCAATCGATTTTAAACATTTTGACGAAATTACGACAGAGACGTGTGGAAAATTTCAGGTTTATTTCAGTTTCTCTTCACCTGATCATATCTGAAATAGAACATTCTTATACCTACCTACCAATAATATATCAATCTATTGAATTGTTGGTAATTATATAGTTTAGTGACTTTTCCTGAAAATGGCATCCGATTGTTTTTTTTCGCGATTTATCGCTTTTTTGTGGTGTAAATAATGATGTTATGTTGGGGGGAGACGGTTTTTTAGGGTCCAGATTTTTACGAAAAAAAAAAAATTGAAAAAAAAATGAATCGTGGAGTGTGTAGTTCATTGGGGTGGGTGCAGGGCACCTCGGATGGGCGTGTGGAATCGCAGGGTGTGTAGAACATTGGGGTGGGCGCAGGGCACCTCGGATGGGTGCGTAGAATCGTGGGGTGCGTACAACACTCGGATGGGTGCTTAGAACCCCACGATTCCACGCACTTAAAACATAAGACTTAAAAAAAAAGATGGGTTCCCCCGACATAACACCATTATTTATGTCGTGTTATAGTTAAACATTGCAAAAAATAAATTTTAGCGCCATATTTAGGAAAAGTCACTAAACTATATAATTACCAAAACGTGGTAAAAAGGAAGATAATTGTGTGTAAAATATCAATTTTTTTTCTGAAGTGACCCATTTTTTTAATTTCCACTTTTTTTTAACGGTTCTTAGCGATAAGTTCATCATTCGGATGTTAAAATATTTTTCAAATTAATATCGAAGTCATTGAATTTCCCACAAACGGTTAACTGCCGCGAAAACCTTCCTGGAAGACAACACCATAACGTCATTGTTTTGCAATATCTTTTTAATGAAACATTTATTCAAACAGTTTAATTATGTAATAAATTGTATCTAAAGTTTCATAAATGTAAAATGTTTTGTTCTTTTCCGAAAAAAATTAGAAATATTGGTTATTTTTTTGAAGTCACCATGTATTTCCCCTTCGGGGCTCTTGTGTAATGAAATTTTCGATGTTGAGAGTGATGGCGATGAAATTATACGTACGCTGCGGCTTGGGCTATCCTAATTTTTTCAAAGTGAAACGTAACTTTGTTGACGATGCTGCAAGCTACGAGTTTGGTGTGGTCGACGCGTGAGAGACGTTCGTGAAGCGTCTGTATAGCGCCCCATACGTCTTGCTTCATATTGACGATTATGTGATCGGAACAGAATGCAAGTTCACCGAGCCAGGTGCCGACAAAGTCTCGGAACGCCAAATCCAAAAGATTCTGCAGAGCTCCGTCCACCAGTCTGTTGAAAACTACGGGATATCTTATTTGCCTTTTGCTGCTCGACGATTTGGGCTCGTATCCTTTCTGCAAAGGAATTTTGTGCTCATTGAAGATTATATTTCGAAATGAGAGAGGGTAAGAAAATGAGAAGGAGAAAGTTTGCATAGACTTTCGAGGGGTCTACATAAGCTTGAAATTAAAAGAAATGCGATTTTTTTATTGCACCATTTTATAGCGTGGGATCATAACTTTAATTTGCAACAAAGATTTCACACAAATTCCAAAAATTGAACGAGTTATGACGATTTTTGTAAAGATTTTTTCCGTTTGTATTTTTGTCGAAACGGCATCTCACGGTCATACTTCAGAATCTATTTGTTTGATTCACTCAAAATTCAGCCAGAGCATGGTTTATAATATTTTTCATAGTACAACCGGATAATTTTATCATATGTTTATACATTTGATAATAACAAATAAGTCATCTTGTTTTTTGTTTGTTGTAAGTCCAGCTTTTTTTTTCTACAGCGTGCAATTTTCGTGATTTGCAAAATAAATAAAAAAGAATACCCAGGTGTACGAAAGTTTTGTTATTATACTAAAAGTAAATTTTTTTATTTTTCATTTCAGATGAGCCTTGTTGCCAACCCGACCTAGACCGATTGGCCATGCAGCGACGGTGGTACTTTGTTTAAATAATAATAACTCCAATGTTTATCGATATTTCTCAATAAAAAAAATTTTACTTGGCAAGACTATGTATTGATTGTTTCTGAAATTCTGACCTCGCCATCCTGATACTTCAATCAGACAAAAATATTAAACTTCCACGTTTTTTTTTTTTGGGCCCCAAGCTTATGTCTATCCTTTAAGACCATTATAATGTAACAAGTTCTATAATAATGGAGGCAGTACTTTAGTATATTAACATCATAATTACTATTACAATATAATCTCAATGAAATTTGGGAGATTTGTTCCTTAAGGACATGACTCACACGTCCGAAAATCAAATTCCCTGCTTTTATCTCAATAAAATTCGACAAATATGCTCCATAAGGTATTACTGGATGGAACGTTGGACAAAAAGTTAGTCCAAAATGGGCGAATCGTGTATTTACCAGTCTAGATCATGCCATACATGTTTAGCCTTACAAATAGCTAATTTAATAATAAATTAACACTTAGAAATGTTAATTTTCCACTTTTAATAATAATCGAAGTCAATTCTGATGATATTGGAGGGTGCTTGAGTGAGGTTTTGTCAGTGAATGTAAATCTCTTTCAAATGTCCAACGAAAAAATTTCTAAATTTTTAAATTTTATTAATACGTTTAGATCATCTTATTATTATCCATAATTCCCCAACATCTCAATGTATATTGAGTTTTCCAATGATTGCTATTAATTCATTGTTAAAAAAGGCAATACACCTCATTACTTTAATTAATTTCTCGACAATTACTCAGTCGATTTATTTGAAAGTTAACATAATCAATCGCTTGATCCTAAATCTTGATGATATAATATCTTCAAAATTTACGGCGATTTAGTTCCATTCGTCTCACAACCAATAACGTCTACAGAAGCTGTTTTCCCATAAGCGACTGTCTGAAATTTGTATGTTTATAACTACGAAATTATTTAGTGATTTTGGCGAAACTTTGGCGATTTTTAAATATTTATCCAGTAATTAAGGCGGGCAACCACTTCAGATGCTTCAAAAAATCAATTTTGTTTTATTTCATAAATCGTTAGCAAAATATCTGAAGAATACACCCTGAAAATTTTAAAACGATATTCGGATTCCTCCCAACGGTATGTATATAAATGATAAAGACTCTCCGCTCGACTCCCAAGCGCACTCAGGTATCCACGAGTGCTCAGTTAGATAGTTTATTTGGTTTTGTTTGGGTTTTCATAACCCAAACAAACCCAAACTCGACCTTTGAGAATTAGCTCCAAAATATCTCCATTCTGGATACAAAATAATCAAGGTAGCGGCATTTCTTGCTGCTATTTTATACAATGAAGGAAATTCAGCCCTACTCATGGTTATGAATGAACTACAAATCGTAGTTGGCGGGCAGAGCTACGGATATGCCGAGCAAATGGATCAGATGCGCGTGGCTCGGCAAAATAGAAAAAGTTTATTAGAGAAAAAAGAAGCTCGAAAAGCTCGTAAAGAGGAAATGCAAGCTTCAAATGAGTTGCATAAGGAAGATGAAGGACCGCTGTATGGTGCCGGAATCGCGGATTATTCGGTAAGACACTTTATCATTTGATTAAACACATTTGAGTTTGAGTTTTTCGTTTGTGAAACTTTAAACGTGTTTTTCTCGAAACGACATTTTTTTCAAATTGCGGGAATCATAACTCAAAATCTAATTGATGGATCATCTTCAAATTTGGAACACGTTTACATAATATAATTTATTAAAACATGAACCTAAAGTTGGAAAGATTAGATTATTTAAAACATATTATTGCAAAAAGCCGGAAAAAAAATGCTAAAAATCGATCATTTTTTTTCAAACACGTTTCAACATTAAATTCTCGATTTTTTCTTCAAAATTTAGGTTCATGTTTTTAAAAAACATCTCAAGAATGTATAAAAATTCGTTGGACTATTTCAGATGCGAATTGTGAGCTGCACAATTCCAGCAAATCGACAACGGCGCTGAGGACACACCAAGGAACACGGCAGATTACACCTTAATTAATGCATGAAATAACTTGAAAAAATTACCAGAGATGTATAAAAATATGAATAAATTATTGTCAGAGTTGCGGAAATTTCCGTTTTTTTTTCACAATAAAAAAAAATCCAAAAAATCACCTAATTTTCGGTCTCCTAAAGTGGTTGCCCGCACTCCCTATAGAGGCTTCAAAAAATGCTTTTTTTTTTAATTGCCTAAATTTATAGTTTGAAACCTGTAGAATACGATGTAGTTAGTGATTTTGATAAATTCTCAAAAATGACGTCCTGTAAGCCTTTGAGCGTGACCCATCTCAGCTCCGTTTGGAGCCAAGCGCGCAGGTATAGGCACTATGTGGAGAGGTGAATGAGTCGTCTATTCAATAATAGCTATTAGATAGGCAAAATGAATATTACAAGGAAGCTGAACGACTGTTATATAGTTCTGGAATAGCCGACTAGTCGGTAAGTCACAGAATCATGTTTTTTCCCTTGCTGAAACTTTCAACGCAATTGTCTCGAAACTTTTTTTTTCAATAAGTTGAAAATCGGTGTACACGATTACTCAAAAAACTATTCGACCGATCAAGCTCATATTTGACACACGTTTTTATGATACTTATGTCGACAAAATTATTAAAATAAACATGTTTTTGGCTGGGTCAAAGTTTGAATTTTTTTTCTGAAAAAAATCAACTTTTTTGTTTTAAGGCCTCCCCTTTAGCCAATTATCATTATTTTTCCAATATTATTAGTTCATCAAGTGACCACATGTAAATACAATCAATTTTTATGCGCAGACTGTTTCAGATAATCCTACAAGGTACTGGAGTATACACTGTATTTGGCTTCTCTACCAGACGGCTTCACGGTGACCCGTTATATTTCCGCCATATTTTACTTTTTTCAAGCAACTAAAAATGTTTTGAAAACTAGAATTATGTAATAAAAAGTACCTATGAGCCTGAAAAGATATATACATTCCTTACCCTCAAAAAAAAATCATGAAAATCAACTAACATTTGGCGTTCCATAGGGAATGCCCTCCCTTAAAGGACATAGAGGTACTAAAGCATGTGCTAAGGATTTTTCAAAAAACAACCCCTAAAAGGATGAAATGGAATGTGAAGTTTGTATGGAAAATTGTATCCCTTGTGTCTATCAACTTGAAACTTTATATCAATATTCTTTAAAACAAATAATTAAAGGCAAATTTTAGGATTTTTCAAAATAACTCCGAACAAAGGATACAACTAGTACTGAAGTTTGTATGAGACGAATTGCACACGGGCGAGGCAATAGGCCGAAGCTAGTATTATATATATTATGGATGCGAACCATGAGCATCGTACGAAAGGCGTCCATCTCTACGACAGTTTTGGTAGTGCCTGCGCCGGTCTGATGATTCGGCGAGAGAGCAACGTGTATGAGGACGATGACGAGGGGTCCGATAAAGCAGCAGGACACGGTCAAAAAGCCGAAGAAGGATAGATACAGAAGATTCTCCCACTTGAGGACTAGATAGATGCAGAAGATGAGCAAAAATGCAGCGACGAGCACTTTCTGACGACCTTTCCGCAATAATCTCGTTACGTCGGTGAACATTTTTTATCGGCTCGACAGTCAAAAACGACGAATCATTTATCTTTATCGATGCTTATCACCGTTTCTCGTGCTTGAAAAAACTCATTTTTTCCAATAATTTTTTCATCTGTCAAACTGTTCCACCTGCTGTCAGCAATTTCATCGCGCCTTTTTTTTTTTTAATTAAAGCCACGCTGTCAACGTTCCTCGTAAATGCAAGCGTCTCATAACGCTATTCGATTCATTCTTCACTGATACTTCCGGAATACTCTTGAGTTTGTCGTAATCATAGTTTAAAGTTGGATACGAATTATGGAATCGGCGAGTGACACCTACTACGCGTACATCAGTGTGGATGCGGTCGCACTGCTGACTGACAGGAGGATGGAGATGGCGGGACAATCAGCGCTCGCAGCGATAGGGACGCAACGAAGCTATCAGTGAAAAGCCGTCGCTAAGAAAGGTAATTTTAAGATTTTTCCGGATTCGTCGGTATCAGCGGTGCCTGTAACATCGACGGAGCTGAAAACTTGAAAAGCATCCTTCTGTCTTTCGCAGCGCTCGCAGCGTCCATTTTCGCAAGCTCGTTGCTTTCAAATAGAACGGACGCTGTGTAAGTTTGGCGGATTCGTTTTTAACTATTTTTATTCTAGCGTCGTTCGTTGGGCCCTTGGACAAAGATATTTTCCAAATCGTCTGATTTTTGTTGTCAAACTTTCGCCAATTACCAACCCGATTTCATTCATCACGAGTGAGAAAATCCCCGATTCCAGCGCACCGAGTGACAGAGTGAGGTTATGTCGATCGCGAATGATGTTTTCGCGGAGCATCTGAGTGTCAAAAGAATCGCGACGTCTCGGCTGTCTCGATAATTACAAACCAATCGTAATTATGCCGAGGAATAGTCGATCGGAAAAGGCCGCGCGATCACCGAGCGTTACGAAAAGTCGTTACTCCTTGTCACCGATCGAAGCGCTCCTTGGCACCGATGATTCCATACTCGAAACCATCGAGAACGAGATTTCCGCAAACGCTAGAGTTCCGGAACGATCGTCATTCACGGAGAATCCCGGAAACCGAAGCGTCCAGGAGTACACAGCTGAGTCTTGGGAACATTCGGAACGCTGCGATCCGTCGCAGATCATGCATTGCGACTTTGAGAGGCCGTTGTTCGACTATGGAGATCAGTTGCAAGAAGAGGAGAAAGTTGCCGACTTTTTTGGGGAAGAGTTTCAGTGGCACAATCAGACTCTGTTTAATCAAGCGCTCACGGACGATGCCGATACATCCGATATCTCCATCTCGCCAGAACATCACCGGCGTTCGCAGGCAACTAACGGAGATACGTCGGAACTTCGTGACATTCCAGAGAGGCATTCGTCTGGTGTCTCAGACGAATTCCTCTTTGCCGATTTGTCGCTGGATCTGGATGACCAAGGAGAATTCAGCGTTTTACGCAACGTCCCGAACTCTGACGAACGCCCTTCTTCGAGGTAGTATATGCATGCTCCCAATTAGAGGATGTCCATTAATTACTTGAGTTCCAAATGGGGATCTGGCAAAATCTGACCAAATCTTACTTAGGAGGCAGGGGTGGGTCAATAAAAATCTCACATCAACTTTGTAATTCAGAAAATATACTATAACATTTTGTAAGGTACAGGGTACAAGTATGGACACCTTAAGGCTTAAATCATTATAGGAAGGAAAATATTTTAAGAAAACAAAGAATAACAACAGCATTGTAATTGCTTTATTATATTTGGTAACAATCAGACTTATTAAGACACGGTAGAACCTTGTTTATCCGAACCCTCCATTATCCGAACGGTGATTTTCTTCATCCCAACGTTCCATTATCCGTATCATGGCACGGAACTTTATGGATTTTTATCGGCTCGAGCTCAATTTTTGCTAACAACATGCGTGCTCGAGCTTGTACATGGTCGTATGCGTCGGTTAAGGAACAATTTGCACAACTGAGCCATTTTTGGCCTTTGAGATGGGTCTCAAGTGGTACGAGAAACAAGCAAGCGCTGCCTTATGCAGCTTCTTTTGCTCAAGCGAATTGGCCGCTAAAAAATGCGTACCATCCATACGGTAATCAACGATACAGTAGTTACTAATTAAAGAATCCTTAAGGGGTAACACCACTGTAAACGTCCAAAATTAAGCGATTTTTCGCGATTTTTTTGTGGTGGAAGGAAAAGTAAGAGAATAATATTCAAGGATCTTATTAGTCATATGTTCAAGCGAACAAAAAACATGTATATTAAAAAATTATACAAAACGGAGATGCTGGAGCCATTTTCGCGAGGCATGTTGAATTTGAGTCGCTCTGCGGCGAGCAGTGTAACTGACGCAAATTTGAATCTGGAAAAAAAATTTAATTTCTATTTAAATGAGTATAAATAGAGAAATACGTAGGGGCTTTTGAAAAGATTCATTTTTGTGCAATTAGCAAGCATTTAAAGTGAAAACTCAATTTTCGACAGAAACAAGGACACTCATTTGTTAATAAATAATGTTATAATTAGCTCGTTAATAATGTTATAATTAACACTTGAGTGGGCCTTTGGAGCCAAGCTCCAAACAGTAGCATTGAAACTTCGTTGCTGTCTTGCGTGCAGCCTTCCAAACGATGATTTAGTCAATCATTGTAACATAGAAAAAGTCTAAGGCTACAAATAAATGGTCAAAAAAAATGCTTCATCAAGTCTTGTTGGTTACGAAAAGCGAGAAAACTTTTTCTTCACTGGTCTTCTTCATAAAACACTTTCAACCGACGCGCGTGCATGTTGGGAAAAAACATTCCACCCTCGCTATAGAACTCTACACTTTTTCGTTTGCGCCACGAGCTCAAGTCACCCTGAAAAGCCGAGGGTCGTTTGATTCTCTCGCTACAAATATACGAGCTCGTCATACTCCCGTTATTACTCGCGACGATCTCTTCTCGGGTTTTTTTGTTACACCTTACATTTTCCCTCGTTTATGATATGTTGGTTGCCACCTTTGGTTGCCTTCCCCAACCGCCTCACTGGTGAACAGCAGTGGGAGGTTACTCCTCCACCTTGGTCGACATCGCGCACACGGGCCAGCCACTGCCACCGCAGACCCACACGGGCCTTTTTTTGCAGCTATTAACCTTTTTTCTCCTTATTCTAAATGGTTCAAAGCATCTCTTAAGCCAATAAAAAATAATCCATTTTTTGAAAATTCTACAGTGGTGTTACCCCTTAAAACAGTTGACGAATATTTATATTAAAAGTACGTATACTAGGTTCGCCTTCAAAAATGTATTAGAAATGCACAAGCCTAACGTAACAACGCTAAAAAAATACCTGTTGGAAAAAACAATAATCCATTTGCAATATGTAAAACTGCTCTCTATGACCACACGTTTCTAATATCCGAACTTTCGATAATCCGAACTATACCCTATCTGAATGGGTTCGTATAAACAAGGTTCTACTTTATTTGTATATTTTCATCGCGAAACTCTCTTTTCACCAGCGATTGCGCGTGTATGACTTCGAGTCGCGACGAAAAAGCTGCGGTGCCGTCGAACGAATTGGGGTCTTTTTATGGACTGCCGGATAGAGTGAAGACTCTGATACAGAAGACAAAAAAGATTGCGGCTCTTTACGGTACGTCTTTCGGTAATTTATCGTGAGAACGCTACTCGTGAAAATTGCTTTATTTTTGGTACAGTGAAACCCCGTTATACGTTTTGCACTTATACGTTTTTATCATTTATATGTTAAATTTATTTGGCCCCGGCAGATTTCTCCTTAAAAAAATCTAATAAAGTTTCATTTCTACGTTTTTCACTTACACATTTTTCGCGCTTATACATTATTAATTTTATTCCTCTGCGTCCGTCTTTTCCTCAGTTACACGTTAATCAGTGTTGTGTGACACAAAAAACAACAGACAAGTATAAACAATTTTTACAACCTGTACGTTGAATTTGCCACTCTTAACTCTTAACTTCTTTTTTCAAGTTCAATCATACATTGTCACCTCTTAGATGCATGTTTGCAAAATTTCAGAGCTCTAAGTAGTCGGGACGTGGGTGAAATATCGATTTTCCGTTTTGCATCTTACAGAAAGTTAAGTGAAATAAAAGCTTGTAATAAAAATATAAAGAAATCGTACGTTCAGCTCATTCTAATATCGCGCAAAGTCAAAAATGCACCGTTCTGTACTCCTTGCAGGCGGCCCTTTGGCATCGTTGGCAAAAAAACCTGAACCTTGAGATCCTTTGTTCTTGGACATAATGCACATCCCGCCGCTTTTTTTTGGCCCAACCGTGGTGCTATTGGTTTTTCTTCTTGGAAGATGGTACTAATGGAAACTTGCAAGTCCCGCCAAAGATTCATATTTTCAAGTCCCACCGATTCATATTTTCAAGATCCACGTTGAAATTGTGGAGGATCATCGCGTTCATTTTTTTTTCAAATCAAATATAAAATATATGGCTTTAGATAATGTATGCAACTATTTGCGCTTAAATTACATAGTGATACGTAAAATATATTGATTCTAGTAAAAAAAAAACAGTAAAATTCACTTACCGCCACGAAACATGAACGGCAACTTTATATCCCACCCGGAACGCCTTTGAGAACCGTTTTGCCTGACAACCTGCGAGCAGCTGATGCCGATGTCGGCCTGCCCTCACAGCCAGGTAGTGAAACTGAATTGTGATCACGATCCCTAGTTGACAAAGTCGATTTATAGCTTAGGAGCGAACTTTGGAAGTCAATTAGGGTAGGTTTCTACCCCGTATATAAGTTCTAGGGTTAAATAAAAATTCTAAACGAAAATTGAAAACATTGAGCTGGTTCATTACTTCATTACTACCAATCAAATTTTCAATTGGAAACCGAACCATTAGCATAATAGAGGTACGGCTATTAAAAAACATTGCGAATCATGCACCAATTGCCATTTTCAAATGCTAAAGAGTTTCAGATAGGGAGAAGTGGGGTGGATTCGTACAGTTTTTACTATTTGGTTCAAAAAAGAGAAACGAACTGCTCCTTCATACTTATCATTGTCCTGCTAAACAGCCAGTACATTTTTGCATTAAAAGACTGTAAATATTGATACGATGTAACATATTCAAGTAATGGGGGATTTTCCAAAACATGGAAAATGTACGAATGTACCTCATATGTGGGGTACATTCATACATAGTGTAGACCAAATACGTACACAGTGGGGAGCCTCCTTATATAAGAACGAAAGAGGCCACAGTTACTGAAAATATTTATTTATTAATAAAACATATTTCTCGTAGCAATTGATAAATTAAACTTAAATTTTTGTGAACTAAATATTGCTTCTTAATTTTTATAAGATAAAATAAGCATAAAAATCAGCCTTAAAATGAAAAAATAACAACTAATACATATTCTGCCGTCATATGGAAAAAGACGGCATCTACAAAAAACAAAATCGGAAATGCGTTTTTGGTACCGTTGGAATCAGTACAAAATTTCCCATCGTTCTGTATATTAAACAAGGCGGTAATTACACTCGAACTATGATTTCGGGATGGGTAAATGGTAGCTTCTGCAAATATTCCGTACTCCATAAAAAGTAAAAAAGGCGACGTCTATAGAATACGGGGCAAAAAGGCGGCATCTACGTGTAGATGCCGCCTTTTTTCTCTGTTTTTTTTGTAGTCGCGGCGTTTTCACACTTTAACGCCTCCGTCATAAATGCAGATCCAACATTTCTCATGTTAGTTTTTTTCTCATCTCATTTCAATTCGTCTTCCCTAAAGCTCAAGCATCCGAATCGTCTGCATCTCGCAAAAATTGTGTGCTTAAAGGCTATTCTGGGCGAATTTATACTTAAACATAAGTTAAATATAAGTTAAGTTTGAAGGAGTGAATTCATACTTAAATATAAGTTGATTAACCAAAAATTTTGCTTGAAATTTTGCTATGTTTCTATTCTTAATTTTGTTTTATTGAAATTAATGCTGCAATTAGCTTAATTATGGTGTAAACTAAATAAATTCAGGATTTCGACGTAGATGCTGCATTTTAGATAGTATTTAGATAGTACTTTTTAGATAGTATATAGTGTTAGATCATTAAGATGCAAATTTTAATAGCGGCAACTACGTTTTTTCATCATAACTTCTTTAATTTCTATAAAATTAATATAATATTTTTATACAGTAAAACAAGAGTTCGCCGATCCTATCAGTACAAAAAGTTATAGGTAATTGCATCCCAGAGCTATGAAATACCAAAAAGTGGCGGTTTGCTATTTATCGCAAAACAACATCATCTGTAGATGCCACTTTCTTCCATAAGACGGCAGTATTATGGTGTAAATTCTCATGGAAATTGACGCTTAAATTTCCGCTTAAAAATAAAAAAAATTAACGCTTCTTCGTTTCACAAAAAACTAAACATTAATTGACGCTTCTTTTATTATTCTTTTCATAATTAAAGCTTGTTCGTTTTCTCCTTTTAAGATCAAATCAACCTTGAAATGAGATAATACTTAATTTAATGCTTAACTACTGCACATAGTAAGTAGAAAGATCTTTTCCGAAGTTAAAAATGCTAGCTGTCCTCGCTATAGTAGCAGGTTTGGGTTTCGGTAATATTAAAACTACATCTGGTACATAAACTGGGCCTTTATCTCTGTTATTGGGTTTGTATCATGTTCAGCGGAAGCTTTTTCATGAAGGTTCGTAATGCGAGTTTCGAGAGTTAATGGTTTGATGCCGTATTTTTCTGCGGATTTAAAAATAGCGTTTTATCCAGGACTGTTTTTCTTGCAGATGACATCGTCTTTTCACGTATCTCTCCGATTCTGGTCCCCATTCTTTTATAATTTGCGACACGGTTCTGAAATAATAATATTTTTCGTGAAATAAACAATTTTCTTTTTTAATACAGGCATGGGGTGAATTCGCACTTTACGAATGTGCCCCATACCTAAAGAGTGTCTCAAAAGGACCTGACAATTTAATTTATTAATAAAACGTATTAGGTATTTGAAAAGTACAAATATTTTTATTTTAATATAAGGAACAAGTCTGGAGGTTATGTGTGGAACATAATATCCGTTAAACGGCTGCCTCGTCTCTATATGCAAACGTTCATTCTTTTGACGAAATTGTCAATATAATTTTAGCATAATTGCGGACTAATTTTATTAATGGTGCGTCCAATTGCTTCCTTGAGCTCTGGAATGGTCGGTGGATCATTGGCATACAGTTTTCCTTTCAGAAAACCCCAAAGGAAGAAGTCCAATGGCGTCAAATCGCACGATCTTGGTGGCCAATTCACAGGGCCGCGGCGCGAGATAACACGACCATGAAACTTCGTCTGCAATAACTGCATTGTTTCACATTGCATTTTCATAATTTCTATGCGTTGCTCGATCGTGTAATTCTCCATGACTAAACCCCAATACTTCCTAATGCCAATTGTCAAAGATTAGTAATCTATGTTCGCCACAAAAAGAAATGGCGCGCAATTTAAAATGTTAGGTCATTTTGAGACACCCTTTATATGTACGGATGTATCCCAAGGCACACGAACCAAGTTTTTGTTTTTAGAAGAAAAAAAAACTCTATAAACGACTGCCCATAACAGATGAAATAAACGATAAACTGATAAATGCACTAAGTACAATGACTAATTTTTATTTGAAGTTACGTGAAGTTACGAGAATAATTTATTTACGTAGTGCCAAAACACATTGCGTCTTGTTCCAATGAGAGCGGCGACCGCAACGCTGCGTCACTCCGCGAACTGAGTGTACGTATAAGTGCGAGGCACATACGGAAAGATGAATTCGTCAACGTGCTAGGTAGTCTAGATATGGCTACTGTGTATACGTGCCACTTGCACGAATCCACCCCAATTTCCCCTACATATTGTATTTCAATTCTACGTTATTCTCATTTATACCTAATACTTGCTGTACCGCTTGAAAAACGTATAACTGAAAGTTCACTGTATATAATTATGACAGATATTAACAGACACGTATAAAAATCACATATGAAAAAACAAGTTGATTCCCAACAATTAGAATCCAAAATTCATGTTGCGAAAGCTGGTTGTAATTTTATTTCTTCCACGTTCCAGAATGGCAGGACGAATGCCTCAGTCTGAAAGCTGTGAAAAAAAGACGTAATTTGATTTACGCATTGCCAACCAGCGGCGGAAAAACGTTGGTAGCCGAGATATTAATGCTCAGGGAAATTTTGTGCAATAAGAAAAACGTTATATTTATTCTTCCTTTCGTCGCAATAGTACAGGAAAAAGTAAGATACATATATACAGACATGCATGCATACATATATTCAAAAATTATACCTATTGTAATTATGTGATAGTGTAATTATAACTACTTCGAAACTAAGCAGGAGCGCTGACTCTTGCTTAGTTTCGAGGTAGGGAGCTCAAATTTTGCATGCATTTTTCTTCTACGTGATAATATGGTTTGAAAGGGCGAGAAAGGATTTTTTTTTTTCGACACACCCACACATACAGATTGTTAGGGAGGTTGTGCAGAAAACTGAAAAGGGTGCTGAACTGAAAGACGAGATAATTTAGGATCGATTTGACCTATAACAGTACTATCCAAAGTCTAGCGGTTTTCGAGATATTCGTTACAGTTTTGTTTTGTTGAAATGGCATTTGTAACATTTAGGTGATGATAGTGACTGCTGGAAATGACAAAGTCGATAAAGTTTGTATTCGATAGAAAACACAAAATCTCTAGTTTATGAATAATACAACATTTTGTGCATTCAAGGAGTTTCGGGATAAGTGACGAAATGATACCATTTGATTCACATTTATACAGTGGATTCTTTCCCATATACTTAATGCACCCTCTAAATTTTAAATCGATCGTCTACACCGTTTCCATAAAACTTACAATTGAAAAAAACACTTTTTAGCATGGGGACATGCCTACACTCATCCCTGATCGGCAGTTTTACGGACGATATAGTGTGAAAAAATGCTAAGAATGTTATGAAAAACTACCAAACAACTCAGTACATTATGACAATTATGTCACCCCAAAATTGAATGATCCGTCTACACCGATTATTAATTATTGACATTCTTGTAAATGAAAACAATCAGTTGTCCCCCAACGACGAAACGTAGAGGTGAAGTTTGGCAACGTTGCATGAGTGCTAAATGGCGCACGTATACCAATAATCTCCATGGCGCGGCTATCTGTTCAATAAAACGCATTTTCAAAGAGAAGTGATATATTTTATTTTTGACATTTCACATTTGTCATTCAAAATTGATTCGGTTTAATAAGGAAATGTAAATGTTTTTTTTTTTGCAATGGACTGCGTGAGTTGCTGCGCTCTCTGATGCTCGCCGTAAGAAAATAAGTATCGCCAATCGTGAAAAATCAAACTCGCAATACAAGCAGTGCGCTGTCGACAAATTTATCAAATTTTTTAAAAATATAAAATAATGGAAAAATATACATCGATATTAGATTGAAAACACATGATTAGTACGCTCCTGTAAAAATAATAATAATCTTAAGTTGCAGGACTTGTAATTAATTACGAAATATTGATGTTTAGAAATTGGCGCATTGCTCGAGAATAATAAAATTCTCTCTGATTCTCCCTAAAGATAAGCTATCGCGAAACTCCTTAAGGTAATAAACTCATACGAATTTCACTATTTGGTGCAAAAAGTTGAAAAGACCTATAAAAAACGAAAATCGCGGATATCTCGAAAACCGTTAGACTTTGGATAATATTGTTTTAGGTCGAATCATTCTAAACGATCTTCTCTAGCATCCTTTTCAGTTTTCTGCACTATCTCCCTAATACTGGAATTTCCACGTGACAGCGCTTCCAATGGATAGATGAGGAACTATGTTTTTGCCTCACTAACGATGACATTTTCCACGATACATAAACGTTGGAGTTTCCAGACCTGTATGTAAGACCGTGAATAGCACTCAAACTATTGGTGATATCTAAAAGGAGTTTTAGATGAAAGTTGTACTGTTCGATAAGGACGTCACACGGGAACTATCGTATTTTTTTTTCGTGGACGCGCCAAAGCTACGTCATGGTCAACTCTACTTTTTGGTTAATTGGCATTGAGTTCAGTGGCATTGAGACGAGTTCAATGGGCTACGATACAAAGTCATTCTAGTCACGTAAAGTATAGAAATAGTCCAAAAATCGAATCAAATCGAAACAATCACTTTTAAGGGCGGGGTAAGGTAAATTCGGTGAAAAAAAGCATATTTTCAAGAATTTTTTTAGACGATATAGGTAATGCTGCTTTATTTAATTAATTTCCATATAATAATACAACATCTGAACTATATTTTCCTAAATTTTCATTGCAAAATATTGATAAATAAGCCGTTGGCAGCAAATCTCCGCAGGCCCCTCGAAAAAAGTTGTTTTGCGGTGTACGCTATAACTCGTCACTGGATCAGCTGAAACAAAAAAATCAAAATGCGTTTATTAGGTGAGATGTTTCTCGAGGTAATGCGGCCGAGTTTTTTTTTTATCGATTTTTTCATTTTCCGTAGCACTTGCAAGTGAAAAACACGATTTTCTCTAAAAAAATCGGCAAATTTGTTATTGTAAGATAAAAAATAATTAAAAAAAAAAAATCGGCAGCGTTACCTCGAGAAACATCTCACCTAATAAACGCATTTTGATTTTTTTGTTTCAGATGATCCAGTGACGAGTTATAGGGTACACCGCAGAACAACTTTTTTTCAAGGCGCCTGCGGAGATTTACTTCCTACGGCTTATTTATCAATATTTTGCAATGAAAATTTAGGAAAGTATAGTTCAGATGTTGTATTATTATATGAAAATTAATTAAATAAACTAGCATTACCTGTATCGTCTAAAAAAATTCTTGAAAATATGCTTTTTTTTCACCGAATTAACCTTACCCCGCCCTTAAACGACTTACAAACCTTGGTTTGGGTCAACCTACAGAAGATGCTTGAAATAATGACCCTCGACTTGTCAGCGCTTGTTTATTCTCTGATGAAACGATCGTCTTACTTCAACCAACATTTGTGGTGTAATTTGAGCATATGCTCGACGTATTCTTTTTCTCATATCGACAGGCGTGTTTACTTGTTCAAGTAAATATTTTCATTTATTTCGATGCTTTATTGTTCGGCAATGACCTTGTATTGTCACAGAACTCGTCTCAACGGAAAAATACATCTATATCTATATAAAAGCGAAATACCACTGACTGACTGATTGACTAATCACGAAATCTCAGAAACTATAAAGTCTACAAACTTGAAATTTGGCGGGTAAGTTCTTTATAGGGTGTAGACATCCGCTAAGAACGATTTTTACGAAAGGGAAAATTAAGGTGGTGAAAGTTTGTATGGAAAATTGTATTCCTTGCGTGTATGAACTTGAAACTTGGAACATATATTCCTTAGAAGGTGCAGAAGTTCACTAAGAAAGGAGTTTTCGAAAATCCACTCTTAAGAGGGTGAAATGGGGTGTGAAAGTTTGAATGGAAAACTTTCTTTGCGTGTATCACCTGGAAACTCGGTATAAATATTCTTCAAAACAAATAATAAAGCATACATTAGGATTTTTTAAAACCCTTAATGCGGGGTGTTACTTCTACTGAAGTTTCCATGAGCCAAATTCTATGCGGGCGGAAGCTAATGGTTGAATTAAAAAAAAAGTGGAGTTGATCTTAGCGTAGCTTTGGCGCCGCAGCCGAAAAAAAATTCCGCTGCTCCCACATGGCATTCTTCTCGAATCATACAGCTTTCATCCGAAACTTGTTATCACCAATAGTTTGAGTGCTAGGGTAAACCGACTCGTGAATGAGCGAATAGACAACACTATAGGATTCAAATGGACTGTAAAATAAAAATATTATCAGAACAAACTTTTCAATTGCTATAGCTAAGAAAATCCATTATTCTGATAGTAGAGAAAAATATTCGAAATTATTGCAACAAATAATATTAGAGGAATTGATAAATAAGTAGCGAAATGACTAAATGGCCAGTGAATGGATTAAGTTACCAGTAAATGGACACTCGACCACCAGATAATGGACGTGTAGATGGACGCTGTAAAGGATAACGATATATTATTTATTTTTTCAAATGCTAGATTTTAAGGTCAGTGTTGCACAAAAAATTATAATATTCTTATACGTATGAGTATTATTTCTTTTTATTGCGATTTCGCAGAAAATACACAAAGCTTTTTGCCATCTTAACGTGACATTCTCAAAAAAATTATCAAAGTTCCTTTTGACAGAAAAGCATAAACTTAAATTTTCTTAAAATGAAAAAAAACGAATGAAATGATTTTATGACAACATTTGATGAAATGTACATTGTCAATTTCAATCAATCAATACAACATTCATCTGAAACTTTTTTTTTAGATATCACCTATTGCTGCTATTGCTCTGTAACACTTTAAGGCCTTATATACGCGATTTCGCCGATTTTCGAAGGTACTTTTCTAGACGCGGTTAGAAAAAAATGACGCATATATTGAGAACATTTTTTTTTACAGATCATTTATGCACATGGTTAAGTAGATGTAAAAAAAATCAGAAATATTAACAAATGGCGGAGATATAACATAATAAAGCAATGTATTTTTTTATGCGCGCGTTGATGGTGAAAGTTCTCGGCATCGATGTGGGTGTCTGAAAAAAAAATGAACATATTTATAATTGCATAATGAATGTATCTTCAGTGTGAACCAACAATATTATAAAAAAAAATTATTATAATAAAAATGCGAAACTTAAAATTTTTCACTCAATTTTCTGTCGGTATTTTATTTTTTATATTTTTTTGTGTCATTGAAATCTTTGTTTCTGTGGTTCACACGATAGGTGATGATACTAAGAATATGTTGTAAAAATTTCAAAGCGATCGGAACCTTCATTCAAGAGTTAGAACTTTCACAAGGTTAAAAAAAGTGAATCGTCGAAAAACGGCTTTGAAGTTGGCGGTCGGGCGCGCCGCGCGGTATCTATTATAAATGGAATCTTACCTTACTTAATAGCATCCTACGCTATATGTGGGGCCTTCCTCGGCATCTAAAACGTCTCCAGCATGTTTGGGTTTGTTTGGGTTACCTTTACCGTTACACGATTCTATGTAGGGATAATAAGTGAACAATAGAAAAGGGTAGTTGCCGATCTAGCACACTTGTCTCCGTATAGCGCGGCCGGTTACCGCCGCTACCTGCCTGCTTCCAAGAAAATAAAAGTTTTTACGCCATAAATGCTGTAACTTTAACAATTTTTGGAATTTTTCAATTCTGTAAAGCTTAAAGTATTCCTAACCGTTCAGGCTAATGGAATCAAAAATTAAAAAAATATGAAAAATTTTTCGCGTATAAAAGGCCTTAAATGCCGCGACCTGTATATATATATATATATATATATATCTACATGTAATAAAACACCAATGAATTGACGCAACAACCCTTGAAACCAGGTACAATCGATGACCCCTTTCGCGCTGGAATTTGGCTTCCTCGTGGAGGAATATGCCAGCGGTAAAGGTCAATATCCGCCGATGAAGAGACGCCGAAAGAACAGTATATACGTATGCACTATTGAGAAAGCTCAGGGCCTCGTCAACAGTTTGATCGAGCTAAAACGTTTGGATGAGATTGGCATCGTCGTGGTCGACGAATTGCACTTGCTCGGCGAGGCCAGCGGACGGGGAGCCACTCTGGAAGGGCTTTTAACAAAATTAATGTATGCTGGCGGTAAGGGAAGAGGTGACTTTCTTTTCTTTATAATCTCTAACAGGGCTTTGACAATTGCCATTATTCGCACGTTCGCACTTATATATTTTTCTGCTGCGATATATATATATATTATATATACACAGTCAAGGCCGGCTATAACAACATTGAAGGGACCCTGCAGTACCGACGTTATAGCCGATAGTCGTTATAAACGATATATGGACTGGATATAACGACATTGACGTCTGTACTGCATGGTCCCTATGCAGTACCGACGTTATAGCCGATTTGTCGTTGTAAGCAATGTCGTTATAAGCGGTTTGAACTGTGTATATATATATATTAGGGTGGTCCACTTTTTGCCTCGTTTTTCATTTCTTTGCGGGCCACCTGATCGAATTGTGACAAATAAAGAAAAAAAATATCACCGATTACACCCTGTAATCGGAAAAATGTTTAGAGGTCGCTACCGAGCATTATACCATTTTTACTATATATTTTTCCCACCATGGAGCCTCGACCCGTGTTGAGTATATCATGGTCTATATCGGATTGTGTTTAAGGTAGTAGTCTTGCCATCGTCACGTTGAAAAGTTTATTCTCCGCTCAATCGATGTAAGCTTCGAAATATTGCGAAATATCCTTATAATATAGGTTGTACATCTTATCGGGATTTAAAAACTTATAAAGTAATGATGAAAACGCCTAATATAATGTTTACCTGACCCTCACTTTTGTATCAGTCTATCCATTCCGGCTAGTAGTACGTAGATACTCTGCGTATATTTGGTTTTTGCGTATATCTGATTTTTTTAACCACTTCGTCATATGTTCTTCTGTAATTGAGAATTTAAAAAAATCTGTAGAAAAGTTTCGACGTTGTTGCGTGAAATGTGAAATTTTCCACTGCTCTCCATAAGAACACGTGTAAAACCATGAAATATTTTAGTGCCAATATCTCGAAAACGGAACGGTGAATCCATTTGCAATTTGGAGGTCATTGAATAGTGTCCTAAATGAGTTCTCAAAATTAAAAAACATCTATAGAAAAACGCCTTGGCGAGACTACTACCTTAAAGTGGCTACTACCGTCCTAAAAAAGTTCATGAACCATCTATGGTAACTGTCAGAAGAATTAATCTGTTTGTCTTTTTTCGATGACGACGTTCCAATTAAGACGAAGTGCGAAATGACTGAATCATTAGCATGTCCAGGGACTACCAGTCTTCAAGTAAAAGCTGATATAACAGTCCAGAGCCTTCTTAACGTCGGATTGGCAGACTTCGTAACCGCTTTTAGCTTGCGATTTTTTAAAATAATAATAGAACCAACTTTTCTGGCTCGGGACCCACTCGAGTAGAAAAGTGATGAAAGCTTTTTAAAGTGTTTCGCTATTTGTAAAGGATTCCGTGTAGTAAACGACACAGCAGAGCGAGGAGTTGCCCTTATAGAAGAATTTAATCGGGCTATTACCTATGATAAAGAACAGAAACAGTATCTGCTGTTAGTCGTAAGCGAACATCGGAAAAACATGCCAAATTTCAATATCAGTACGATTGCACATGCTATAAAGAATTAAGATAAAGTTACATTGTTATAAAAAGTATAAACAAATTTGTATTCCGACAAATAGTTTGGAAAAAATATAAATCATTCAATTTCATTCATTTTCAGAATAATTTTGTTTAAACCCTGGTAGCGACCTCTAAATATTTTCCAAATGCAGGGAGCCTTTACGATATTTTTTTTCTCTATTTGTCACAATTTGATAGGATGGCCCGCAAAAAATAAAAAATAAGATAAAAAATGGGCCACCCTAATATATATATATATATATATATATATATATATTTAATAAAATAAAAAAGAATTTAATAGAAATTTAATATAATATTTAAATAGAAAAATTATACGTCTATATATATATTAGGGTGGCCCAAAAAAAATCGGTTTGTTTTCGCGAATAATACACGATAATGATCGTATATAAAAGACATTTTGTTTAAAATATAATCTTTTTTTTTATTCATAATGATGACACTCTTGTTGGTTCTTTTATTACAAATCGAATTAGATTTTGTTGCATACATTTTTTATGAATACCATGATTTTTCGCCATTGCAAAAAAAAATAAAAGTCGCTTGCGCCACCTCTTAATTTTAAGTACGACCTCCTCCTTTTGCGAGGTTTTTTCTTTCACCACACTCCAACTTTCTAACACTATTGTCGCGAAAAAAAATACCAATTTTTTTTTTTGGTTATCCTAATATATATATATATATATATATATATATATATATATATATATATATATATATATATATATATATATATGCGCACTCTATCATGTTTCATGCTTTTTAAAAATATTAAATGCAGAAACCGTTCACATCGTGGGCATGAGCGCTACGATAGGTAATCTCAAAGAGATCGCGCATTTCCTAAATGCCGAGGTGTACACGCAAAATTTCCGGCCAGTCGAGATAAAGGAGTACGTAAAGTGCGAGAATAAAATTTGGCTGTTGAATTTGCGCAATGACCCCATTTTCACGGATGAAAAGAAAATCAATTATCGCGTAAGTTCGAACGCGCAGTTATTAAAATTACAATTTGTAAAGTAATTATTCACCCGTATATATATATATATATATATCCGCGATACGGCAAAGATTTTCATACGGTGTGTGTATATGCGTTGGATTTTGCATCAGTACTCGGAAACGGCGGACAAAATAGATCCAGATCGCATCGGCGGTCTCGTGATGGACGTAGTGCCGAACGATTCTTGCCTCGTGTTTTGCTCGACTAGGAAAAATTGTGAAAGCATAGCTTCGCTACTGACCCGCGTTATGTTCAGGTTCGTTTCTTTGTCTGTCTGTCTCCAGTTGATTTTGTTTGGGTTTGTTTGGGGCAGGACTTTGGCTATCTGTCTGCCTGTCTTTGGTTGGTTTTGTTTGGGGCAGGACTTTGTCTGTCGGTGTCTTTCTCTTCCTCGCTCACTCATTCATTTTCCTCTCATTTCTCATTATTTATTGTGCATTTCGATTGTTCCAATCGATGTTTTATTGTCCAATCAGTTCCGTGAAAAAGCACAAGGAAAAGGAGAAAGAACAGTTGCTCGCTGCACTCAGATACGAGGGTGAATTGTGCCCTGTTTTGGCGAAGACGATCAGATTTGGCGTTGCCTATCATCATTCCGGCTTGACGTCGGAGGAGAGAAAATTATTGGAGGATGCCTTCAAAGAAGGAACACTCTGCGTTCTGTGTTGTACGTCGACACTGGCAGCCGGTGTGAATTTACCAGCAAGAAGAGTTCGTTTGTATAATTTGAATTTATTATTTACACCTCTCTCTCTCTCTTCTTACGTTCAATAAGACAATTCGTGTTTTTCATTTCCTATTCTTTTTATTTTCCTGTTGATTATAATGATAATGGGTAGTTATGCAGTTTAAGGACTTTTTGAGGACGTTTGAACTTGTTTATTCCTTTATATTGAGTAATATTCCGTCGGGGGAGGCTGTCACTTTCCATTAATTTCATAAGCTATGAGGTTTTGAAGTTCGCGGAAAACGTGATAAAATAGGGCATTTAAAAATATTTCGACGCCTATATTGGGGGGGGGGGGGGGGCTTTATAAAAGAAGCCTTTCTAATACCCCCTGCTCCCCACCCCTCTGTTTTGTGTGTTGTATGCGGAAGGCTATTGACGCGGCCACTCAGGAGGTCCGGGGTGCAACCCCTGAACCTCCTAATTTTTAAATAAATCGACTGAGTAATTGTCAAGAAATGACAAAGTAATGAGAAATATCGCCTTTTTCAACGATGAATTAATAGCAATAATTGGAAAACTCAATTTACATTGAGTTTTTGGGTAATTATTGATAATAATAAGATGATCTGAACGTATTAATAAAATTTAAAAAATTCAGAAATTTTTTTGTTGCACAGTTGAAACAGATGTACAGTTACTGACAAAACCTCAGCCAAGCACACGCCAATATCGTCAAATTGGGCTTTAATTATTATTAAAAGTGGAAAATAAAAATTTCCAAGTTTTAATTTATTATCAAACTAGCTTCCGCCCGCGGCTTTGCCCGCCTAGAATTTGGCCTATGGAAACTTTATTAGAAGTTGAATCCCGCATTAGCGGTTTTAAAAAATCCTAAAATATGCATTCTATTGTTTGTTTTGAAGAATATTTATACAGAGTTTCAAGTTGATACACGCAAGGAAAGTTTTCTATACAAACTTGTACACCCCATTTTCGAAATATCCTGTTTTAATACACCTTTACACCATCTAAGGACCATACAAATGTTTACACCCCATTTCACCCCCTTAAGAGTAGATTTTCGAAAAATCCTTTCTTAGTGCACTTCTACACCTCCTAGGGAACTTATGTTTCCAGTTTCAAGTTGGTACACGCAAGGAATATAATTTTCCATACAAACTTTTACACCCCATTTAATCCCCTTAGGAGTTGAATTTCGAAAAATCCTTTCTTAGTACACTTCTTCACTTTCTAAGGTATTCTAAATTCATTTCTTCAATTCTAATATTCTTCAATTTCTAAATATTCCAAGTTTCAAGCTGATACACGCAAGGTATATAATTTTCCAAACAAACTTTGCCACCCCCTTCCACCCCCTTAGGGGTTGAATTTTGGGAAATCCCTTCTTAAACAATGCCTCCAATATAAAATCAACACCCTATTCAAATTTCACGTTTCTACCTTTAGCGGTTTAGGCTGGGCGATGATGAGTCAGTCAGTCCGTCAGAACTTTGCCTTTTATATAGATAGATAGAAGATAGGTACATTAGCTATTTGTAAGACTAGGAAAAAGTCTAGAAATATGTACGACATGATCTAGACTTGTAAATCCACGATTCGCCCATTTTGGACTAACTTTTTGCCTAACAGTCCATCCAGTAATACCTTAACGTTGACCTTCCAGTATTCTTCCAGTTGTGTATCGGCTGTCAAATCTAATGTATTGCTTTTGCCCACAGCTGACTTGCTGTGGGCAAAAGATCAAATTGCGTTCAAATTGCGAAATTTGAATATCTATTTAATTTACGTAATGAAATAGCTACTTTTTATACAAATTACGAAATTGCGACGAAGGAAATAGGTCAATTTTTCTCAAATAATTTCTTAAATAGGTCAAAGTTTTATACATAGGTAAATTTTTCAATAAATAGGTCAAAGTTTTATCAAATTATTTCTTTATGCTTACTTGGGTTAATCTTAAATATTAATCGAATATTTGACATCAATTTGGCTTCAAGTCAAGAACACAAGATAATAATGATAATTACATCAAGTGATAATGATGACAATAGGTGGTAATAAAAACCGGTTGCAGAAACAAGAAAAACGAAAAGTAGGAAATTGAACACTTATATAATTCGGTCGTAACAAAAGGCGGTGAAAACTTTCCTCAGGTTATTCTGAGGCGGCCCTACGTTGGAAAGGAATTCATGAGCTTGAGCAAATACAAACAGATGATCGGCCGTGCGGGTCGTGCAGGAATGGGCGAAATCGGCGAGAGCATACTGATTTGTACGCAGGGAGAAATGGAGAGGGTACAGGAGCTTCTGACATCACGTATGGACGACTGTCTGAGCACTCTGCACTCAGAGGAGGATCGAGGAATAAACAATTTGATTCTAAGCTCGGTGATGCTCGAGATCGCCTCGACACGATCGGAACTTCACAGGCTCGTTGGATCGACGCTGATGGGTGTGCAACAAAAGTGCTTGAACGTCGACGTGAAAAGCATCACCGATGACGCTATAACGAGCCTCTTGAAAGCCGCCGTATTGAGGATCAAACGAAGCGGCGATTTCGATCCCAACGTGACCGTTGACATCGAGTCACAAATCAATCGCGACATTGATTATCGGCCTAAAGTGAAGAAAGACAAAAGAACCATTGTTCTCTCCACTCATACGGCTTTGGAGCCAACTCCTCTCGGAAGGGCAGCCATGAAGGGTACACGCGAATGATGTCACCATTTTCTTCGTCTTCCCTGAAGCTTCTTCCCTGTGCGCTATTCTAGCTTCTTTAGAATCTTCTGATTGTTCGATTCGCGCCGGTGCGGTCTCTCAATTCGCGTATATCCAAATCACTATAACTTTGTAAATATTGCAAATTTCGAAATTTCCTTTTGAGGACATATACTTAATCGTCTATACTTAAAAAAAATGCCAACAAAAAATGATTTTTTCAAACTTCTAGACTAGAATACCCCTTTAAGGGTTTACGTGGGTTTCGAAGCCAAAAAAGCATATTTTCTCTATTTTTTAAAATATAATATATAAATTATTTTATTCAAAATGTTGAGCACATACAAGAGCAACATTTCAACAATATTTTCAAAAATTCTCATCCAAAAATTTTGTAAATTCAGCCGGTGAGACCTGGTTTCCGGTGACCCCTAAAAAAAAAAAGTGTCCTCGTGATGGTCAGGATAACTCATGATAGCTTTGTCTGAAATTAAAAAACCAATTTTTTTCTGTTAGTAGATAAGTATAGCTCGTGATTGAACGAAGGATTAATTAAAAAATTGAAATTAGAATTTTTGGCAGAGTTATATGCAAAATAGTTCAATTTTTGGTACAATTTACACTACGTATAGCCTTCTAAAATCAGTTGTAATCGAAAAAAAAACCTTCGTTCAATGACTAGTCAATGCTATTTTGAAGAAGTGTGCAAAATTTCAATAAGATCGGTGCATTAGTTTTTGAGAAATCGTGTGCAACGACTTCAAAAATAGTGTTTTGGGAAAAATGCGTATACCTGCGTCGCTCCCGGCCGGTCTTTCCCAACGGGGAAAATTACCAAAGGCTCTCTCTCCGAGACTTTTATTCCGATTGACTTAACACTTTCGGAGAATATTCTAGACATATTGTACTATTAGATAATAAAATTTAAAAAAAATTGAATTTTTTAAATATTCAAACCCACGTAACCCCTTTAAAAAATCATGAACTTTGACCGTCTAGTTTCAGAGCTATAGCGATTTAAATTAAGCAATGTCAAGCGACGCTTAACGCCACGGAGTGACTGGAGAAGACTAGAACTAGATTACAGTAGTGTGTGCATATCCGTATACGAGGGATTCTCCGTCAATTCAGCCACTTTTTTTTCGACCATCTCAGATCTGCCCCATAATTGGTTATATCAAAGTACTACTAAAAGGCATTCTATGTGAAGTTTTTCACATTTTTTAATTCACCATTTTAGAAAATGCCGTTTTTTTTCCAAATGAATATATCTCGGAAACTTGAAGTAACTGAAAAAAAAGGTCTGTACATAAAAGTTCTAGTTTTGTGTTAGCTTTTGAGCGGACGACTTGAAATAATTTTTACGTTCCGGTAACGCTGATTTTTTACCAAAAAAGGGGGAAATTATTTTTTTATTAAAAAACGGCCATTTTTTTGGCTGAAAAAATTACAGAGTCTTCCAGTATGTCTGACGATATCGCGAAAAAATCGCCAGAGTGGCACGGATCGAGGTTCTAGGGTAAAAAAAAATGAAACCACACAAATTCATTTTTTTATATCGGAACCTCGATCCGTGCCACTCTGGCGATTTTTTTGCGATATCGTCAGACATACTGGAAGACTCTGTAATTTTTTCAGCCAAAAAAATGGCCGTTTTTTAATAAAAAAATAATTTCCCCCTTTTTTGGTAAAAAATCAGCGTTACCGGAACGTAAAAATTATTTCAAGTCGTCCGCTCGAAAGCTAACACAAAAGTACAACTTTTATGTACAGACATTTTTTTTCAGTTACTTCAAGTTTCCGAGATCTATTCATTTGGAAAAAAAACGGCATTTTCTAAAATGTTGAATTAAAAAATGTGAAAAACTTCACATAGAATGCCTTTTAGTAGTACTTTGATATAACCAATTATGGGGCAGATCTGAGATGGTCGAAAAAAAAGTGGCTGAATTGACGGAGAATCCCTCATACGCAGAGTATCTACGTATTAGTAGCCGGAATGGATAGTCTAATACAAAAGTGAGGGTTAGGTAAACATTATATTAGGCCTTTTCATCATTACTTTATAAGTTTTTACATCCCGATAAGATGTACAACCTACATTATAAGGATATTTTGCAATACTTCGAAGCTTTCATCAATTGAGCGGAGAATAAACTTTTCAACTTGACCGTGGCGAGGCTACTACTTTAATCGTCTATACTTTTAAAAAATGACAACAAAAAAATTATTCTTTTTTTCAAATTTCTAGATTAGAATGCCCCTTTAAGGAATTACAATTTGTAACTATATTTCGTTGCAGGATCCGTCGACTTGAAGTGCGCCTACACCCTGTACCAAGATCTCAAGACAGCGCAAATGCACATGGTCCTTGTGAACGATTTGCACATAATGTATCTGGTCACCCCTTACGATATGGCGGAGAAAATGAAGCCGATTGGATCCGTTTACTACAACGTGGTACGCACACGAAATATCTTTTACAAAAAGACGACGAGGAGCTCGCGATTGTTTCCTGTCGTGGTGAACGAAAAAACAAAATGTATTCTTAGATCACGAGCCTGCCGTCGTCGCACATGATGACACCGAGGGTACTTGGAATAAACGAAGTCGCGATAGCGAAAATGCGAGACGGAGCGATTCCGAAGGTACGTCATTGTTGATTATTCATCCGTTGTTATGTCAAGTTCCCAAATTTCATTTCGAAGTCTTGTCCCATTCGACTTTCAGGGCGTTGAACCGAGAATAATCAATCGATTTTGGTTAACTTTGATACTGTACGAATTGTGGCAACATCGACCGCTTTACATCGTCGCGGAAAAGTATCAAGTTAATCGGGGCATCATACAAAACCTTCTCACCGTAGCCGCAACCTTTGCCAACTCCGTCGTACGTTTTTGCCAGGTAAGGTTCTCGAGAGGACGAATTCATTTGAGCGGATAAAGTTGGGTTTGTTTTTGGGATTCTCTTCGGAAAGTTAGATGATTATGATTAATAGAAGCTCGTTGAATTAAAAACTTTTTTCCTGGTTTTTTTCTAGAAAATAACTAGTGCAAAAAAAATCTTATTTTTGACACTGACGCAAATAATGTTACATGCTAAATATTGATAATTATCGGTATCTCTGAAACGCCCTTGTTCAATAAACGAGAGATCGATTCGCGAATCTTCATCAATTAAGAGGTTACACCACCACGGCGCCCAGAAAAATAGGTATAAAAATAATTTAAAACTTTAGCGCGACTATCAAATATATAAAATAATTTTTATTTGTTACAAATACATTATAGTGTTATGAACAAATGATAAAAAAAACTAATTAAAAGATTAAAAAATGGCGGAGATGGAGGAGATGTTGTCTAGTAGGACCCTCTTTTGAAAATCCTTGTCAATGGTGGAACTTTCTCTGTCAGGCATTGTCTTAAAAAAATGTTATCTTGTAAAGAAAGGTAATAGCTGAAGTGTAGCATATAGAACATTTTTTAACATTTTTGTAGAACTGACAGCTATAGGAAAAATAATTGACTTTTACCAAAATGTTGAGTTTTAAAAATTAATTAAAAAAAACATGATCGCGGTATCCAATAAAAAAAATCGTATGCGACATCCTAGATAATATTATAAAGAATACGTGGTATCAATTTCACCAAAATCGGTTGTGTAAATGTCGAGATTTTTTGTCCACCAGTTTGGAAAGAGCGTCCTACTAGACGACTTATATCTCCGCCATTTTTTTTATTCTTTGATTCGTTTTTTTTTTAATTTGTTCATAAAACTATGTGTTTGTGAAAAATAAAAATTATTATATTTATTTATTAGGACGTTGAATAAGTTCTCGCTGTTTTCCAACAGATAGCGTTACCAGAACTGCGTGCGTGTAGTTTAAGATGGTAACGCATCTATAAAGGAGTACTATAAGCAAGCTTTAAATTCAGTGTATGTCATTTCGCCGAAATATAAACAACGTTTTTTTATGGTGTTAAACATGTCAAATTTCGTGCCAAAAAAGAGTACTTGCGGGAAATTTTACTGCACTACTTTATTTTTAAAAAATCTGCAGCTTAAGCACACAGAATTCTTGTTGAGACTGACGGCGACCATGTTCTGTCGGAAACAACATGCAGAGGTTGGTTTAGACGCTTCAAAAATAATGATTTTCATGTTGAAGACAAAGTATGCTCTGGCGCACCGAAAAAGTCTGAAGACGAAGAATTGGAGGGATTACTTCATGAAGACTCATGTCAGACCCTAGCTGAACTTACAGAATCATTAGGAGTGGATCACACAACAGTTTCGAAACGTTTGAGAGCATTAAGAATGATTCAAAAGCAAGGAAATTGGGTGTCGTACGAGTTAAAGCCGAGAGACGTCGAATGGCGTCTTCTCACGTGCGAACAGCTGCTTCAACGGCAGAAAAGAAAAGTTCTTTTGCATCGTATCGTGTCTGGCGATGAAAAAGGTATCCACTACGATAACCCTGAGTATAGAAAATCATGGGGTAATCCCAACCATGCATCAACATCGTCGGCAAAGCCGAATATCCATTGTTCCAAGCTTCCGCTCTTCATTCGGTGGGATCAGCTGGGTGTAGTTTATTATGAGCTGCTCAAATAGAACGAAATCATCACGGGAGATCGCTATCTACTACAACTGATGCGTTTGAGCCGAGCATTGAAGGAAAAATGGCCGCTATACGAGCAGAGACGCGACAAAGTGATTTTGCAGTATGATAACGCTCGGCCACATATTGCAAAATCAGTGAAAACCTACTTGGAAACGTTTAAATGGGGAGTCTTACCCCACCTGCGTAAAATCGACTCTTGGATAGCCTCAAAAGACGTGTCGTTTTCGTGACGTGGAATTAAAATGCTGCCAGAAAGATGGGAAAAAGCAGTGTCTAGCGATAGACAACACTTTCAGTGACATGTTTTTTTTTTTTACTAATTTTAGAATAAAGCATTCATTTTTACGAAAAAAAAACAGCGAGAACTTATTCAACTTCCCAATAATGTTCGTGTAAATTTTTTAAAAATTTGTATACTTATTTTTCCGAGCGTCAAGGTGGTGTAGTCCCTTAATAAAGTTTCAATACAATATTATGATCAGCGAATAAAAATGTAAAAGAAAAAAAAATGTCTCTTGCGCCACAGGAGTTGCAAGAGTTTTGGGCGTTCACGGATCTCTTGACGACGTTCAGTAAAAAACTGAGATACTGTTGCACCGCCGATTTGGAGCCTCTGATGGAACTGCCGGCCGTCAAGGTGGGTCGAGCCCGCCAATTGTTCGCCGCCGGCTACAAGAATCTCCAGTCTATCGCGACCGCAAAACCGGAAGATCTCGAGGCAAAGATAAAAAACTTGCCGAAGAAAAGTATCAAGCAAATAATCGCAGCGGCAAACGTGAGCACGATTTTTATGTCTATTTTGATTTAATTTATAGAGTTATCGACAGTGGTAGAGGCGAGGATCGGTGTGCGGTGATCGTCCGTGCTTGAAAACCCTAGCCTTGAGAGTGTACATCGTTTTGAAAAATGACATTTCGAGAAAACCGCGTCTAAAGTTTCGAGTGCGGAATTTTCATATAAATTGTCTACTTACGACCAATCAGTATGTTTATAACCGTCGATACTATTGGATAATGCAAAAAAAAAATCGATTTTTTGAAAATTTTACACTGTGATGATCCTTTAAGCATTGGCCTGAACCAATACTCGTATGGTCATAGAATGTGATGACGAAAATGATCAAATGTGGTATTTCAGTTATTGCTGATGGAAAAGGTGGAAAATCTGCGCGACGAGGCAGCCGAAGTTTTGGAAGGTTTGGATATGAGCCACTTTGAGTTTCGACCAACTCCTCAATGTATATAAACATTTCTGTCCGGAAAGCCGTTGGACGTTATGTGGAATACTTTTGTTCTACTTTGACGCATCACATGACAAAGAATTAACTCTTATCGAGAGAAAATTTTGTTTATTCGGTAGTAGTGTACGATCGCGGCTCGCTCTTGTGAGAATCGAGCAAATGTGATTTTAACGCGTACTTCATTATTGTAAAGTTTATTCAACGAGCAATGAAAAAATTATTCAATATTTTGTTTTTTTTTAAAATATAAAGTATTCTTACCACTATCCAAAACTACGTTGCGGTTTTGATTTCTCTCAGGGTGGCACGAGCACGTACTGCTTTCTGGATAGCTGTTTGATCTTTTTCATACGCTACGGATTGCGCACACAGGCGTGTGTATTTAAAAACTTAAGGTATTCCTTTCACGAACCCGAATTTTTAACAATTAAATGATTTTCGGCGAGAATTAATTAAAAAATACATTCCAGTATACTGTTAAAATTTCAAGCCATGTTACTGAACTGTCAACAAAAAATTACGGCTTTAAAAATCGTCTAATTTATGCAGCACTTTATGCAGATGACATGCTGGCCGCATTTCAATCTGATAATTTATATCTATATCTATAAAAGGACATGTCCTGACGTACTGACTGACTGACAGATCAACCGCTCAAGCCGCTGAAGATAGAAATGTGAAATTTCGACAGTAGTTTCCTTTTAAGATGTAACCACCCACTAAGAAAGGAATTTGTGGTATTCAACCCTTAAAGGGAGAAAAGGGGTGGCAAAGTTTGTATGGGAATTTGTTTTAATCTGGTCAAATTTACTTGAAATATATCGTTGAGTATGAAATAAAAGCCACAAATTTGCTATATTTAATTACGAAATACACGTAAAACCGAAGAAAAATCGGAGTCGTAACGGCTTTTCCGTAAAGAACTACGGTAAATTTCCTGACTTCGGCTTCGTGAGTTCAGTTGTATCTTTATACATTTTCGGAGATGGTAGTTTTCAGAGAATTGTGCCTTTCAGATCAGTACGTTTCGAGGTCAACGTACTGTTTAAGCAGGCACATACATCAATGGCCCGCCCACGCTCGATTGCTTTTGTACACACCAAAAGAGAACAGTGGCCCACAAAAGTGTGAGAATGAAAGTGATCGTTCTCGCAGCGCGCGTGCGTTATCGTTTTTTGTAAAGACACGGCTTTAGCTCAATTTGCGGCAGTTTCGCCGTGCTTCTGTTCACTTCCGAAACTTTCTTGAAGTCCATGAAGTAAAATAAATTGTGCGACAGATCCTTCCACGTGTTAACGAAACCGAAACTCTTCAGCAACGTCACGAACTCGTCAACGTTTTCGAATCGGCTCTCGATCTCGGCGATCTTCATTGTACCACTGAAAATGGAGAAAAAAAAATATGACATGGTGTTCTCACTCCTCACAAGAAAAACAATAAAGTACTTACTCTTTCTTCAAAACCCTATTCGCTTCGAGCAAATAATCCGCGAGATTTTTTCCCATGAGGGATAAACAGAAGACAACGATGTTGACGCCACTCGTCAGTAGTGGCGTGTGAGCCATGTCGCACGCCTTGACTCTCTCGTTAGCAGCCACCAAATCGAAGGAGTGCACCTGCTGGGAAACTGACTCGGCCAAACGCGCTTCGCCACAACCGAAATCAGCGATCACACAGTCCTTTGGCCTAAAACACACATTTGTTTTCTCTCTTTTATTCCAGAACTCTGGCAAACTATTTTTTAATCTAAATGTCTACATTTAAATTTGCTAAACGTAAAACTCAATTTTCTGAATTCAAGGTTTATTTTTCTAAATATGAATCGACATTTTCTCAATCAAATATTTTGTTGTCTCACACTTTTGGAGTCCAATTTTCGGAATGTAAAATAAAATAAATTTGTTATTCTATTTTCTAAATTCATTGTAACATTTTCTGAGCTTAAAGTATTTTTTTCACGGACCAGAGTATTTGACAAGCAAATGATTTTCGTATGGTGTTGAAGTTTGCATCGTTGGAATGCAACCAAAATATGTCTTTTTCGTGATGACTAATTTTTTTTCAGCTCTTTTAGGCTACGAAACCACAGAAGCGTTTTCGAGGATCCTTATATCAGAGATTTGTTAGCTGAATATGCGAAAAACATTTTTAATGATGATAATAAATAAATAAAAAAGTAAAGGAGAATTTTCGTTGCATCCCAACGATACAAACTTCAATACCGTATTTTCGTCTACAATTTTATTCTACTGTGAAGGCTCCAACAATAAGCTATTTTTTAATCTTTTTTTTTAACTGCTGCATGTATGGGTACAAACTTTTTTTTCGCTTAAAGGTACACTCTTATAGAATAGAAAACAATTTTTTTTGTTGCATATAAGTGTATATTTATTTAACAATTTATAATCGTATAAAGGCATGAAAAAACAGTTTGTAGCTGGCGTTGATGATTTGCGCTCTCCAGGTAATCTGAAACAAAAAAGATTCTTAATCTGTATGAGTGTCGCTATCGCCCGAACTAGAATTATTAAAAAATATTAATTTCTGCTTATACTTTCGCCCGAATTATGACGAAAAAAACGTGTTTTTCGAACACTTTTGCCAAAAAACGACGCCATTTTGTTATCTTGCAATATAAAATAATAATTCTAGTTCGGGCGATAGCGACACTCATACAGACTAAGGATCTTTTTGAATTTTTTGTTTGAGATTACCTGGAGAGTGCAAATCATCAACGCCAGCAACATGCTTTTTTTTACGTCTTTACACGATTATCAATTGCTAAATAAATATACATTTACATGCAACAACAAACAATTGTTTTCTATTCTATTAATTTCGCTTAATAGCGAATTCACTATTAAGCGAAAAAAAGTTTGTACCGATACATGCAACAGTTTGAGAAAAAAAATTATTAAAAATAACATTTTTTGAGCCATCGCAGAAGAATAGCCCCTTAAGTAAAAATACATCCGAGGTCAAAAATACACAGGTCAATATTCAAGCCAAGTTACCGAACTTTTAACAAAAAAATTACGACTTTAAAGATCGTCTGATTTTTGCAGCACTTTATGGCAATGGCATGCTGGCCACATTTCTATCTAATAATTTATATACTAAATAACTTTAGATGTCTGATATAAACTGCTTTAAGCATTTGAAAAATTCTGAAGATTCCGGAAGGACAACAAAAATGGGGGGTGACCGAATGTTTAAAGAAAATATTAGTGATAAAACTTTCAAAAATGTGACTTATGTGACTTTTCGTAACCGCGACTTTTCAGAGAACATGTAAAAATGTCAATCTACAAAATTTATGCGACATTTTTAATTCCATTTCATCGTTGCGTATTTTAATTCATAGTAAGTTATTTTTATTAACCACCGCTGTAATCTACTGATGATTTAAAAGGGCAAAAAGTAAAGTTTCATTTTCCCAGTTTGAAAGCACAATTTTATGAACACGGCATTCAAGTTTTGGAAATAATAAATTAATTTTTTGAATTCTGAATTAACGTTTCGCAATTACATTGAAAGTTTTTGGCAACGAACATTTTTTTGATAGACGATATGACAACGTCGAGAGGATTGAGCGGCCATTGCTCGACCTGTTGTTTGTACCCGGCGTGATAGGCCGCGAAAGCTTCCGGATCGTCTTTGAACAATTTCTTGGACTCGGAACTTTCATTTTTGTAAAGAGTCTCATTGAGAAACCGGAAGCGCGAGGCTCTGAGTTGCGACATCATGCGTTCCCTGAGAGATTCAGGCTCTTTCTGAAACTTTCCCCCTGCCACTTTGTCCTTCGTCGCCAGCATGCTCTCCAATCGTTTGACGTTGAGATGCTTTATCACAGACAGTTTCTTCTCCAGCGTCGCGGCCGAATCATCTTTCCTATTGGACGCAGTGATGTCGCGTTCGTTCGTACCTTTTTTGTGTTTTCGCTTTTTCTTCGTCCTCCGAGAATTTGCCTCTTGATTGCCAGTCCGTTTCACCGATACCTCTTGTTTCTCCAATTTTGCTCGCTTTTTTGGAGTCTCTTCGGAAATTTTCGGCTTGGCCTTTGGCTCCCATTTCTTGGGGGAAATATCGCCGCTTGCGACCGCATCCTTTATGGCTTTTTGCCTATTCTTGGCTTTGCGCTTGGCATGTTCGGTGGTCAATTTTTTGCCTACGGCGCCCTCTGCATTCTTTGGTCCTTTGCGAATTTTCTTGAGGGACACGGCTGCGCGTTTGGGTCCAATGAGCTTTCCTTTTTTCTTCTAAATGAAAATAGAGAAAATTGAGAAAAACCGGCAAATGTGATTTTAACGTGTACTATTGTATATTACTAGTTGTTGCCCACGACTTCATTCGCGTGGACTTTAGGCTTTGATCCAGAGAGGAGATAAGCAGAGAGGGAAAAAAGGTAAGGCATGAAGAAAGAAGGTAGCGTGTCATATTTCTTATTTACGGTGGTAGATCGGATGACTGAGGTAAGGGTTGGTAATTAATGAAATAGTAGTATAAAAGTGCCAACCAAAAGTGTCAACTTCAGTATCATATAATGTCGTGTCTTTGAGTTTAGTTTGTTTGGGTTATATTGCAATTTGGGTTTGTTTGGGCTATATAAAACTATATTGCAAAGCCATATAGTTTTGTAGACATGGGCGCCGAGAGAAGGGTGCAAGGGGGTGTACTTGCACCTCCCTGCCATAAAAGAAAAATATTAAGAAATAAAATTTTGATTATTAAAATCACTGTTTGAATAAAAACTTGAGACATCTAGGTTATTGTTCAAATTTGTTCAACACCTCGTTAATGGATTCAGTGTCCTCCTCTACCCTTTTCCTATGAACACTGAGCATGCACAGGCCGTTAAACCTCGCGTCTCCCATTGTTGACCCACGTCTTGACATGTCTTAACGTACAGAATGAACATTCAATGGTACATGTTGTCGCTGGAATAGTTAGGCCAATCTTGATTGCCTCGCATACCGCTGGGTAAAACGAGGTGGCTTAAGCAATCAAATCTACGTATGCAACAAGGGATTCATTTACAGGGAGTCTACCAACCTGAAAAGTCGTGAAAAGTCTTAAATGTCATGAAATTAAACTCGACCCTGAAAAAGTAATGAAATCCCATGAAAAATTACAAGTCTACCTGTTTTTTTTAAGATCTCTGCCGCTCTCATTATCATGGCCAATTTTTGTATTAATTTATCCAAAATAATTTCAAATGTTTGCGGGATTGCGACAATCTACGGCATTAGCAAAAACAGTAGTAGAAAATAAATGATTCGTTATCTCAACATATTAATTTTTCATTGTTATTCGTGTGAAGCGCCTAGATGAGATATTACTCAAAGTTCCTAAATGTATGTAATATTTTCTCCAGATGTTCCAAATATATATGTCTTTACAGCAAACTTGAAATGATGTTTGTCTCACATTTTTTACTACACATGGAATTGTACAGTTTGGTGTCTTTTCGTTTATTTCGTATACTTTTCATCGGCATACAACACACATCTGTTTCGAAGAGTAGAATATAAATATAAAAATTTAGAAGTTATTCGCACTAAATAATTATCAAATATACTTTTATACCAGAAAGTCGTACTAAAAGTCATGAAAAAATCCCTATTCCTTGCCTTAAAAATCCTTAGATGTCATAAAATTTCAGTTCTGGTCAAAATTAGACACCCCGATTTAAGCGGGCATCCCTCACGTCATCTGTCTTAAACATTTTGTACCACGTGGTAGCCTCGGCAATCAAATTCTGTAGAAAACATCCGTAAAGGTTCTGTATATCTTCTGCTATGCCTGAAAATGAAGATTTGTCTAATTTTCTTATATTTTCTGGGTAAAGCTGCATAAGCGAAAATGCTTTTTTATTTGTAGAAGAAAATCGATATCTCACAGAAAAAAATGATTGAGTCTAAGTATGGGATGAAGACAGATATCCTGAAGAATTCTTCTGCTTTTCCACGTGATTTGAATTGGCCATGACGTAAATGCCTAATTTGATATACCTACCTATAATTATAAGGATGCACTGATATAAATTATATCTTATTAGTCAATAGTATAATGTATAGATACAGATGTACCTCCTTGAAAGTAATCCTGCCGGCGCCCATGTCTGTAGACAACATTGTATAATTAATTGCCGTCGCCAAGTACACATGATGTTGAAGTTTGCATCGTTCAAACGCAACGATATATTTTTTCACTGAATTTCCCAATTTTTCTTCGAAACATTTAAGCTATACAAATAATTTTTTAGGCTCCTTATTTAGCTATCTATAAATGCACTTCTGCGAAATACCATTTTCGATATTAATAAAAATGAGGAAGTAAATAAAATCGTTGCGTTCCAAAGATGCAAACTTCAAGCATATATGCAGATTCAACTTTTGGACACTCGATATTATCCATCAGCCCACATATAGTTGACCAGGTCAGGAACTAATCCTTTCTTAATGTGCCTCTATGCCATTTGAGGAACATATCTTCTGAATTGTATTGAAATGAAAGCAGGGAATTCGCCTGTATCACACACACTCCAACACCCTGTTGTGCCCTTAATTGGGGCTTGTTTAAAAAAGCCTAAAATATATGTTTTATTATTTGTTCTGAAGAATTTTTATACCAAGTTTCAAGTTTATATATGCAAGGAATACAATTTTCCATATAAAATTTTACACCCCAATTTACCCCCTTGAAAGTGCATTTTCGAAAAACACTTTCTTAGTGCACCTCTATACCTTCTGAAGAACATATCGTCCAAATTTCAAGTTTTTATCTTCAGCGGTAGAGGCTGTGCGTCGTTGATATGGCAGTCAGTCGGTCATGGCACTGTTATATGTATAGATTACCAGCTTATTAACATTATTATTATTACCGGCTTATTAACATTATTATTATTATTATTACCGGCTTATTATCATGATTATTATTAGCAGCTTATTAGCATTTCCATGATGATTATTGCTATAATTTGTCGAAAAGGTTATCAACAAAATAAATCGTCGTGACAATTCGAACCGAGAGTCACGTGTACACGTGACAACAATAACTAACCTAAAAAGAAGACAAACAACCAGCCAAACTATCGTTTATTTGCTCTTTTTTACCTTGTGAAATATTTCTGTGCTGAGTTTGTCACCGACCACGTTCGCCTCCCACGAACTCTCTGCGAAAAGACTCATTTTCTTTTTTTTTCACACTTAATAAATTAATTACATTTGACACTTGACGAGTGCAAATTGGGAAAACGACTTTTTCGATAATAATAATCAACGAAATCGTCGGCTCGTGTGAACGCGTGGTCCGCGAAGTCAGCTGGCTTTGGATTCGCGCTTCCACCGCTGAGCGTCGCTGTCATCGGCCGAAGATCATTTCGAAACGCGCGCTCGTTTGAAACAGCTCGTATTTTGTTTGAATTAAAGGTCTGTGCACTTAAATAAACTGTGGTTAAATATTTTCAGGTCATACGGAGCGGAAAAATGGCTAAATTTGAATGCGAGATACTTTATTTCTTATGATTTTTGGATTGTGTATGAGGAGTTTTTGAGGGTTTTCTGTAGGATTTTAAAAGGTATTTATAAAAAAAATGTATCATTTTTTTCGGAATTTTATCAAATCATTTATTTCAGATCCTTTCTTGGATTCCTTAAGGAGTTTGCTCAGGGTCTTTGCGAGGCAGGAGGTAAGGAAAGAACGTATATGTCTAAACATGGACGCGCGCTTATGACGGCTACCATCTCCGAATACCATAAACCGGGGAAAATTTGGGACAGTTTTTCAGGTTTTTCATGACTTCTGCCAATATATATTAAGGGGAGAAAACCCTTTAGACGTCCGAAAATGAGTCATTTTTGTCAATTTTTTTGAGGGTGATGAAATAATCACATCATTTTTGAATTTTTATGTAATTTTATTATAGGTTTAAACAGCTCAAAAACATTTTTTTTACAAAAGAAAATGGTGACGTTAAAGCCTTTTCCCCCAGGCGTCGATCCTGTGCTATAAAAAAAAGCTCAATTTTTCAAATTTTTCCTGTTCATCTGAAACAGAAAACAAAAATATTTTTCGATTACTGATACATGTAGGGGAAAGATAAACCTATAAAAGTATTTTAGAAAGTATAACATTGAAAATTACGCAGGCTTTTTAACCAAAAGTTCAAATTTTCAACCATTTTGTCGACAGTTTGTACCCCAAAAAAATTATTTATCTACGCGATATCCTTCAAAGTTTAGGTTTATCCTTCCGGTAATATCATAGACAGAAAGCTCTCAAAATTTCAGGGAGATCGATCAATAACTTTTTGAGCTATAGTGTGAGCAGTTTTTGAAAATGGAGATTCGAGATAATCGCGTTTAAAGTTTCAATACGATAAAACTATAAATTTTAGTGACTTACCGATCAATCAGCGATTCCAGGCCCATATTAACCCTTCAACTTCCGCGAAAAGCTGATTGTCTTCTCTTTGCTGCTGTTCTCGCGCTGTACGAGCTGCTTTTGTCGAGGAAAGGCTCATCCGGTTCTGCCTCTCTATCCGTGCCTCGTCGGCGTTTTCGGCGAAAACTCTGGCGCACGTCCCAACAATTATGTCCAACGCATTCATAATTCTTAGAATGAAGGAATAGCCGTCATTAAACACCCCAGCAGCAATACAAGCTGCGATTTCAACGATTTTGAGCCCAGAATGGAGGTGTTTTGGAGCTAATTGCCAAACTGTTGCGTTGAAACTCTCGTTCGCGTTTTGGGTATGGCCACCCAAGCATCTTTCGAGTAAATCTTCCCTCGACAAATCTTTGTAAATTGGTAAGAGATGCTGCTTCATCTCTTCACCAAGTAACGGAGTAACATCTTTAAGTTCTGGATTTTTTTCTAGAGCGATAGCTTTCTGCCACTTGCACCGGCTTTCGGCTCCAGTGTGGCAGTTTCCGTGATTCGGCTCTTCTTTTGTTGAAAAAATATGGTAATAAGTAGCGATCATTTCTTTTTTCATATTTTCAACACTATTTATGTTTCTTCGAATACTCAAACCATAATATGTTGTGAGTTTTATTTCACAATTTTATCTGTCAACGTGCCTCTTCCGGAAAGTTTTCTTTCTTTTATTACATTTCGGAGTCTGCTGCCCATTCTCTTCTCTACGTGGCTGATACATTCACTTTTGGTAAATATTCGGAAGTGTCACTCCTGTCAGAATCGAGCTGATTTTTTTTGTGTGGTTTCTTACAGTTAAAAAAAGTCTTTTTTTTTATTAAACATTTATTAATTAAACATCATAAATAATGCCTGGACAGGCGACAGTAGCTAAAGCGAGAGGAAGTTCGAAATTTTTTGAATATAAAATGAAGAAAAAAAAACGATTCACCGGGGATCGAACCCGGACCGCAAGCATTGTTAATTCGTCACGCTGCCGACTCAGCCACGACGCTCATTGTGGATAGAGAAACATTTATGATACACGCTTATCTATAATGTTTAGTGTTGAAAAAAAACCGCCGAAACGACCGCGGCAAAGGCTCAAGATTTCTTTTTGAACCTTCCACGGTCGTTTCGGCGTTTTATTTTTCAACGCGTTTCGTCGTTAATTTTTTTTAACCCGCATTCTCGGCATAAACAGGCAACCGAGAGAAAACAATGATCTCGATAAATGTTTTTCACTTTGAAATTCCATTAATGCATATTCTAATCCGCAGTACGGCCACACAAATATATAGAGCTCGATCGGACGGAAAACCTCGCTCTGTTCGCCTGTCGAGTAAGCACGATTTGCGAGGGCGGAGACTTTTCCCCCACCGAGCTACCCATTCGTGTTCACGCTGACTGCGATACCGACTTGAGCGGTGATCACGACTCGCGCGGCTACAAGGGAATCTGCAACCTCCACAGAGGCGATGATCACAAAATTATATTCCCGAACTTGCCGCCGCGATTTAGCGCCATTCCCGAGGCACGCCGAAAACGGGAGCGTTCTACATCTCCCTACTAATCTCTGGTGAAATGTTTTCAGTTTTTCGAAGGCGAATGAAAGTTTCAACATGAACAATAATAGCTACAACGAACGGTGAACAACAAAATGGACTGCCGTCGCACGTCAGTACAACTACAGCTTCAAATATTTGCCATTTGTGTTGATGGGAAATTCAAAAGTCGAATATTGCGCGATGTCCAAAGTTGTACCCCTAGTCTCAAAGTTATCCCGGTTTAAGGTAATCAAATTTTCTGTTACGTGAAATAAACAACTTTCAGTTTATTTCAATAAATAAATATGTGGGATGAATATGTTATATATGTTTTTGTTTTGTTTATTCACATCGCGAATACGTTATTAACCAATATGAAATGTGGCAAACGCGTAATTTGGTTGTCAGTAGTTGGCAGCACTGAGCTCAGATACGAAGCCACATCGTAAGTGCTTAGCGGTGTAAACATCCTTCGCGAATTCAATTTTTGTGTTCGACGAAAACGAAAAGATGGAATGGAAAAATCCAAAGTGAAAAACAGCACAATCGTCGGTTAAAGCCAACGATCGTGCTGTTTTAAAATGTTAAAGTAGAAAATGGAGAGCAGCGAAAAAAGTAGTTAAGCTGAAAAATGAATGCGCAATCGAGGGACGAGACATAATTGATTTGAAGGTTATGTCGAAATAGATGCACTGCAGCTTTTGTCAAGAGGAGTTATGGATGAAAAATATTAAACATGAAGAAAAACACGGCGTGGCCTCAATATTTTTTGTACCTTGCCAAATATTAAGTTTGTTCGATTGGTAATAAACAAATTTTAAATATCATCTTTTTTGCGAACATTTTGTGTTGTATTACTCTCTCTTGTAATCATGCGGAACAAAAATAACAATAATGATAAAAAATATTTAAGGCCTTAGGCCACCCTAGGATTTTCCAAAAATCGATTTTTTTTGTTAAAAATGTACCTTAGTGCCTATAAAATTATATTCCAGAAGATTATGGGTGTGAAAAATCTCTAAGTACTCAATTTTCGAATTCTAGCGCAACCCCTCTTGATTCATGTCGTGACTTTCTACTAACTTTAAACGCGTTTATTTCAAAACTATATTTTTCAAGTCGGCCGGACTCACAACTCAAACAAATTTCAACCGATTCACTTGAAATTTTAACTGTATATTTAGAATTACATTTTCTGAGGCACTACGTAGGATTTTTTAAATGATATTGCATAGTTCCTTTATTATAAACAATTTTCTGACGATTTTCTCATAGCATTTTATACTTTTTGTTTTAGAAATGCGCCATTTTGACAAAAAACAATATATCAAAAAAATCCTACGTACTTCTATAGCTATTCTTACATATAATCGGAAAAACTTTAGTTTTTCATCATAACTAAAATATTATAGGAGCTGTTGGTCCGGCCGTTGACCTTCCAGAAATAAAGGCGTCGTCGGAAAAATGCTGCACAGTCGCCATTTTGACATCTATCGCTTTAAAAAAATAATTTTGTATAGTCAATTACGTGTATAATAAAATCCCTATTTTGTAATTTCGATTTATTAGGTCCTATCATAATTCGGTGGACACTTTTATTTTTTCACAGTTGCCATCTTGTTTGTGATAACTTCGAGATTATGCTACTGTTGTGTAGTGTTAGCGTTTACATTTCAGAAAACATACGCAATTTGTTTTTACGCATCGTTTCGACAATGGAAGAATTGAAAAAGTCTGTTACTGTGCAAGAACAACGCGTATTTTTGAAAATTTGTGCTCCGCTGAATTATTCAGCTGGACTATCGGGAAATCTTCTGCACAAAGCAGTAGGCAGGAACGCGCTCAAGAAAAGTGCAGTGACGAATTGGACGAAACCGTTCAAGGAGGGACGGACAAATACTGGAGATGCACCGAAGTTGGGTCGACCAAGATCGCCTTCCAGACAAGAAGGGAAAGAACGAATCCAGGAATTGTTGCGATGCTCTAGGAGAGTGAGCATTAATGACATCTCCGCATAACTGAACGTACCTTTCGCATCGGTAGAAAGAATATTAAGAGACAATTTACGTCTGGTGTTCAAGCTCGGCGAATACGTTTCTCATTCGTTGTCGCCTTCCCAGAAGGAGAAGCGAGTTGATATCGCACGTGTGAACTTGTTGTGGCTTAGTCATCGCAACGATGACCTAAGAAGATTCTTTTGCCTGGACGAAAGTTGGGTCGAATTTTTCACCCCCCTGCAAAGACATCAAGCGGGCTCCTGGGTCAGACCAGGCACATCAGCCGAGCCCATACCACGCGCAGAGTCGCACGAGAGGAAGGTCTTGCTGATAGTAGGCATGGATATTCACGGCGTGGCGTTTTGGAAGACTTATGAGGAAAATATGACAATGACGGCCGAGCGCGATAAATTGTTTTTGGAGGAATATATCCCAAGATGGGCGGTACATCGCAACATTAGAACACCAGTGCTACTTCATGACAACGCTAGACCCCACAAAGCCTACGCAGTTCAGGAGTTAATCGAATACAGGAATTGGATTGAGTTGCCTCATCCACCATATTCATCTGATATGAACCCGTGTGATTTCAACTGCTTTGGCCATCTGAAGCGTCAGTTGTCTGGCCGTCGATATAACAACAAACAAGAATTGGATTCCGCCATTAACACCGCAATTACTAGCCTTAATGAAAATGGAACATTTTCTGAGGTCAATGCACTCCCATCAGTCCGGCAGCGTGTCATTGATAGCGGCGGGGACTACTAATTATTACACGAGTATATCATTTATTATTGAATAAAAAATAAAAGATTTTTTGAAAAATAAAAGTGTCTACCGAATTATGATAGGACCTAATATTTTATGGTTTCGCTGAAAAAAAAAATCACAAAATATGCCTTTTTTGGCCTCTAGAGTGGCAAGAACCGCGATAAGAAATTTATAACGAGGAAGCAATAGTTTGTGTGTTTATAATTGTGGCGCCTTTTCAAAATGGTTGACTTGACAGTAACGTTGCAACGTGATGTTGCGCACTTTATCGTTTTAGGCAAATCAGCTAAAACGTTCTGGTTTATTTTAAGAATATCTCGATAACGAGGCAGGTAAAACGCTTCACTCTTCGTTGAAATTATTCATTAAAATGTTAAGAATTTCTTCCGTCTATTTGTATTTAATTCTTAGCATTTTGATTATCTTGCGAGAGTCCTATCACAATTATCGTACACTTTTTGCTATGCCGCCCGTGTATAAGAGCCTTATTTCAATAATTAATTGCTCAACAATCATGCAGACGAATTACTTAAAATTTCGCACGGAGTTACGACACCTATTTGTAAATATCCTCAATAAATGTCAGCAAATTCTCAGCATTACGCGATAGCTGAGTAATCTTTTTAAGGGTTTATAAAATAATTCCCTGTACTATTCAAGATTTACAAAAAAATCTCTAATTTTGGTATTTCGAATTTTCTTCGATAATTGGATTCGTATACAGAAATTGCAGTTTACATCAGAATTTAATTGCAGTACAATAGAACCGAATATGAAGCCAATTAATTAAGCTCACATTAGCCAGGGAGTAATTAAAAAACAATCGAAGCGAGCGACTGCATCAAATAAAGCAATATGGCAGAGTGGAGGACTCGGGAAATGACAAGAAGACTCCCACACCGAATGACATTTTCATTTTTCCGTTCGTCTCGATTCGACGCGAAATAACGTATCGAATCGCAATAAAATGTCAACGTATTCGCTGGATTCGTTGGAGAAATATTCGGACAGCGGTTCGAAATATGTCAGAAAATTGGACTGCAGTGATCGATTGTCGCGCTTTAACCTGAAAGATTGGGACGATCGAAGATATGTTGGTGGAAAAGAGCCTGCAGGTGATTGGAATAAAACGATTGCGAAATATACAAATTTATAATTAACATTCGCTTTATCAAACAAGAAAAGGCGGGGATTTCTTTTTTTCTTCAAATTTTTCGACCTCAGTAAATATCTTGCTGGGCATTTATTTTGGCGTCAGGAACGATATAAACTAGAATGAAACTGAAGAGTAGAATATGCATAAAAATTGATTATTGCATCGTAAAAATGATAGTATCCATAGTTTGAAAAATTAATTGCAAAAAAAGTCATTTTCATTATATAATATCGTAGCACATAATTGTATAATTTTACAATTACAAAATTAAAATACAACTAATTTTAATTATTTATTTTCAATAGTCAAGTAATAAAGTGAGTAGAATTACTTTCACTGTTTACAAAACATCAGTATCGCAATTATTATACAACAACGCGACAGATTTAAATACAGCAATATAATAATTATACCGAAGAATAATATGATCAGAAAATAATTGAAATGAATGTGAAGAGCAACTTCTTTTTGCAGATTTATTTCTTTGAGGGGGGAAATACATGTAGACGACGAAAAAATAGCCAATTTTTTTGGAAAGAAACAAAACGTTTTACATTTATGAAACTTTGCTTTGCATTCAAATGCTGAACTTATATTTGAAAAACATTTTAAAAGTTGAACATTTTTTAAATGCCACACGTCAGATAAAAAAATGAAATTGTATACAAAATTTTTGTTCTCCTTTGCAATAAAAAAATACTTTTTTAAAGTGATGTTCATGAACAAGTAGGTCTAAGTTCAAGGTAATATTATTATTGAGTTGTGTGTTCAATTTTAACACGATCGGTCAACTCGTTTTGAAGTTATGTTTCCCACAAACTTAAAAAAATGTCGTTTTGAGAAAAACGTGTTTAAACTTTCGAACTACGAAACCTCAATGATTTCTGTGACTTACCAGCTAATACTTATTTTACTACCGTATTCTTGAAATGTTTAACTAACATTTTACGTAAAAAAAAATCGATCTTTTTATGCCGCTCGATGTATTTCCTCTCTTAATGAAAATTTTCGTGGGTATTGTAAAATCGTGGTAGAATAAAATCAAACAGTCACTATCACGAAAAATTACTGCAGTATTATAAAAACGTGTACGGTATAATTAGATACATTAATTCAAATAATAAATTACAAAATGACGATTTTACAACTAAATTTCATGATTTTTTGAATGTATTGAGTAATAAAGTAAGTAAAATTGAGTAATTTTACAACACATAAAATTACAAATATAACATAATATATAAATTAATATATGTATATTTTACAATATATAAAATATTCAAATCTTGGAGTACAATAATTACATAGCAGAATGATGCAATTACACAGTAATTGTCATATAGAAAGATTGATCATCGTCCAAATAATTAAATACATTATCGCCTTTTGAGCAATCCTGAATTACCATCATTACTGAACTAATGGAAAACCGTAATTGCAACGCGAACTCAATGTTTCAAAATACTCTTTCAAACCGTAAATATATAATAACTACTCCGTTCGGCGTCGCCTCGACTGAAAATCGCACAATGTAGAACAACTATTCGCGTTCCGATAATTACACGTATGAGTATATACAGTAAGAAGCAAAAGTGAACACACATATGGTATTTCAGTACAGTCATGCTGTACATTGGAATCGGAAAAAATTACGGGCTTGAAGTTGGAATGCAACGATTTTTTTAATTCTTATTTTTTTCAATTCCTTATTTTTATTGTTTTCATAAGTCTTATTTTGTAGAGTTTGTTTTAGAGTAAAAATGATCGTGTAATTTTCATAGCTTTAAGGGGGAAAACCCTCTACAATGTTCAAAACATTGATTTTTTCCACATATTTCGAAAGTATAATATATTGAGAGTACACTGGAAAATCGAAAGATCAAAATATGAAATATTTACGAAGTTATAGCACACAGTCGTACAGCATAGTCGTATAGCACATTATCGTATTGAAACTGTAAACGCGATTATCTCGAAACGGCATTTTTAAAAACTGCTCATGTTATAGCTCAAAAAGTTATTCATCGATCTGGTTGAAATTTTGGGAGGTTTCTCACTATAACATTATCGGAAGCATATACCTAAAGTTTTAAGGTTATCGCGTAAATAAATTACTTTTTGTAGGGTACAAATTGCCGGGAAAATGGTCAAAAATATGAACATTTGATTAAAAAGCCTGCTTAATTATTAATTTTATACTTTTTCATATTTTTATAGGTATATCCTTCCCCTACACATGTCAATAATCGAAAAATATTTTCGATTTCTGTTTCGGATCAATAGCAAAAATCAGATAAATAGAGCACTTTTCGATATCACGCAAAAGACGCCTAAAGGAATACCTTATAACGTTGCCATTTTGTTTTGTTTAAAGGAAGAAAAAAACTTTTTTCAAGACTTGACAGTTGTAATAAGATAATGTCAAAATTTAAAAATGATGCGATTATTTTATCACCTTTAAAAAAAATCATAAAAAATGACTCATTTTCGGGAATCTGAAGGGTTTGCCCCCCTTAATCTGTCGAAAAAAATTTGGGAACTACAGAAAAAAAAAATATTTCGTTGCATGTTCAAAAAAATCCGGGCTTCATTTTTGTCGCCAGCGCCGAAGTCGTGGAAGTTCATTTTGGGAGTGAAAAAGTGGGGTGAAATTTTGAAAAATCTGTTTTAATTCAATAACTCTTTAGGAAAAATTCGTACAATTTTTGTTCAAATGGAAACGTTGTAGCCATTGAAAAGACGCGTCGATCGAGTAATTGATCATCCCTCCCTACACGAAATGTAGAGAATAATTTTCTCTATATTTTCGTTTTTATGGACAACCCTTGAATGTTGCTTATGCCAAACCCGCTGGAGGGTTGAAAATTCAGAATAATATTCTGGGAAGACCGTACGAATTCGCCGCCGTGTTCGTGTCTCTTTATTTTCGGTTTCAAAAAGTGGGGGAAACGAACTATAAATCAGTTTTTTGAGAATAACGCTTCGGAAAATATTTTTTCGAACTCTATTGAAATGAAAAAGTTGTAGCTCTCAAAAATACGCGTCGATTGGATATAAAATCATCCCTCAATTCCAAAAGGAACCCCCCCCCCCCCCCCCCCTATAAAAAATGACGAAATATTGTGGAAATGTTGTTTTTGTGATTACTCAAAAACGGTTGATTTATGGTGCAGTTTGAATTGACGAATTGAAGGGATTAATATTCCCTACATTTCCGTTCATATAAACAACCCTCGAATTTTGCCATGTTTTCATCCCTTAACGAAAACAAACATATTTTTATCTTCTACCGGAAAAGTTTTCACTTTTTTACTTTTTCCATATAAACGAAAATATAGAGGAAATTATTCTCTCCATTTTGTACATTCAAACCATACCCGAAAAATCGTTTGTTTTTGAGTTATTCAATAAACAATTTTTTTTTAATATTTCAACACTTTTCTTTGGTGGTTGAAGATATTATCGGAGAGGGATGTTCCAATACTCGATCTTGTTCGGTCTTTTCGAGGGCTACATCGTTTGCTTTTGAACAAAAATTGTACAAATTTTTCCTAAAGAGTTATTGAATTAAAGCTGGTTTTTCAAAATTTCACCCCACTTTTTCACCCCGAAAATGAACTTCCACGACTTCGGCGCTGCGGACAAAAGTAAAGTCCGGATTTTTCTGAACATTTTGTCTCACGGCGCCGACCTCGTAGGGGTTGTAGTTTGGCATCAATCCACCCCATTCCTCTTCATCCCCTAAAAAAAACCATACACCCCGATTTTTAGGCAAACTTGGATTTAGCATCCGTGGCACCTACACAACCACCTGTCTAAAAACTGGCCTTCTTCTAATTTTTTCCGTTTTCGCGGTTTTTCTACGACAGCACGGCTGGACTTTTCAACAAAAATGAATGTTTATTTGATATTTGAATAAAAATAAAAAAAACAGAGTACGTAGTATAAGGTACAATCTTATGGCTCTTCAAAAAAAATTTAACAATCTTGATATCCCTATTTTTGTGATGAATATGAATGTTTCTTATGTAATCGGTTTTGCTCCGCATTAGGACGCCCATGTTTTGGAACTGTGAACACAGAGTTTATAAGGAAATACTACCGATGTCTTTGATGAGAAGTACTCTGCTAGTTGGTTTAGTGTTGTCTGTACTTTGAGACGTCTTAATACTCGATCATGAAGCCACTGCCTAGAGCTGTAAAAAAAATAACATTATTTTCAAATTAAAAAGTGGTTCATCAACGAGAAAAGTTGCTCAATAATTTGCCGTCAGTCAGGCATTAGTGCGAAAACTACGGAAAAGATACTGCAGCGATGTTCCAACTTTTGTCGGAGGTCGTCCTAAATTATTATCATGTCAAAATAAGAGAAGACTAACGAACTATATTACTTCTGAAGCTGCAACAACGGCATCAATGGCTGCAAAATAATTGGAGAGTGACGTTGGCAAGAAGATTAGCAAGCAGACTGCTCGAAGAGCATTGCAAAAAGCTAATTGCGACTCGAGTGAGAAGAAGAAGAAATCTGCTCTATCGAAGAATAAAATTAAAGCTCATTTAGATTTTGCAAAAAAATATGTAACTTGGAATACGAAAGAATCGAAAAACGTTATCTTCTCTGACGAGTCTAAAATCAATTGAATTTCATCGGATGGATGTTCCGGATGTTGGAGACGGAAAGGTGGACCACTTTTACCGCGTCATGTTAAAAAACAGTCAAATTCGGCGGTGGTTCGGTTATGATATGGGAGTGCATTACAGCGTACGCTGTGGGACCAATAAACCGAATTGAAGGCACAATGAATCAACATACCTATAAGGACATTTTGGATAAGAATTTACTGGAAACGATTGAAAATATGCTAATACACGGCGAGAATTAAAAAGTAATTTTTGTCGTGAATTTCACAGTAAAAATTACCGTGATATATTTCAATGTGGTGACAAGTGAGAAAAGCATAATAATTCGTATGCGACAAGTTTTTTTAAACTCACGTTACAGAAAATTTCAAATACGTAGCTAAAATTTTACTATACAAGAAGAGTAGCGCGCACGATAATTTTTACCGAGAGCACAATACATTTTCCTATAACACTCATTAAATTTTATAATAAATCTTAAAATAACTGTTATAAAGACGATAATTTTTTATAGACATTTTTGAAAGGCATAAAATAATAAAATGCACAGTAAAATTTCGCTGATATTATGTATTTTTAAAATTTAAGTTTTGCGTATTTTGTTACACATCAAAATTTACTAGAAAATCTGGTAAAATTTTCTATCTGAAGAAGAAATTTTATTTTATTATCGTGAAAATCTGTGTTTTACTCAGTAATAATAAGCGAAGTTTCAGGGTTGTCATCTGGTTACCGTTACTGCACGGTAATTTTTAACATTTAATTCTCTCCGTGTACCAGATCATAATATAATATTCCAACATGCAGCCATTCTGTAAAGAGAGCGAAAAATTACCCGAGCAGAAATCTAATCAGGCTGCCTGAGGATCCATCAGGGCCGGATCAGGGATCAATAAGGCGCCCTGATCAGGCACGCATGATTTGCGCTGGACAGGGGCCTTATCAGGTATCAATAAGGCGCCCTGATCAGGCACGCATGATTTGCGCCGGACAGGGGCCTGAGCAGGGATCAATAAGGCGCCCTGATCAGGCACGCCTGATTTGCGCCAGACAGGGGCCTGAGCAGGGATCAATAAGGCGCCCTGATCAGGCACGCCTGATTTGCGCCGGATAGAAGCCTTATCAGGTATCAATAAGGCGCCCTGATCAGGCACGCATGATTTGCGCCGGACAGATTGGGCCGGAAAGATTGGGACGGTCATCGCCAAAACCGGAACAAAAACTAAACGATCAAGTCAAGTAAAATAAAAACTTAAACTTAAAAAAAATGTTTTCATATGTTTCATATTTTTAATAACGTTAGTAAACTTGATAACGTGTAACTGCGATAATAATTTAATAAATGTTAATCTATTTTTGAACAAAAAATTAATCAAATGATTGAGCCAGATGACACGCATGTCTCAGGCTGGATGAGGCACCTGATCCGGGCCAGATAAGTTGCTTGATCCGAGCCAGATATAGTGCCTAATCCGAGCCTGGTAAGGTGCCTGATCCGGGCCTGATAAAGCGCCTGATCAGAGCCTGATAAGGTGCCTGATCCGGGCCTGAATTTGCAAAAGCGTTACATCCCTGATCAGAGCCGGACTAAATTTGCCTGATCCGGCCCGGATTTGCTATTGTGGCAGCCTGATCCGGTCCGGATTTCACCCGGAACAAATTTCTGCTCGGGTACCTCTAATTTTAGCCGTTTCAGACAATGGAGTGGCCAGCTCATTATCAGAGCCCAAACTTAAAAGCAATCGAAAATGTCTGGGCACATTTAAAAACAAAGCTTCGATGTGCATATAATGCGCCGCCAATGACAACAAATGATTTGTGGGAAAGAGTGCAAGAACAGTGGTATTCAAACGTATTCGAGCTACTATTATAGCTAAGGGACTGTGAACGAAATATTAAATGCCTGAAGAATCGATTTGTTTATTCTGACTGATCTGAAGTGCAAAACCGATTACATGAGAAACATGCGTATTCATCGGGAAAATAGAGATCTCAAGATTGTTCAAATTTTCGTGAAGAGCTATAAAACTGTACTTTATACTATGTACTGCGTTACGTTTTTATTCCAATTGAAATATCAAATAAAAATTCATTTTTGTACCTACCTTAACAAAAATTCATTTTTGTTAAGGAAGTCTCGCCAAGGCGTTTTTCTATAGATTAAATTTTTCTTTTGAGGACCCATTCAGGACACTATTAAAGGGTGAAAACTCTCGAGACGCCCGAAAATGAGTCATTTTTCATTATCTTTTTTGAAAGTGATAAAATAATCGCATCAATTAAAAGTTTTGACATTATAATATTACAACTTTCAAGTGTTACAAAAAAAATCTTCTAAACAAAACAAAATGGCGGCGTTATAAGGTATTCCTTTAGGCGTCTTATGCGTGGTATCGAAAAGTGCTCTGTTTGTCTGATTTTTTCTATTGATCCGAAACAGAAATCGAAGAAATATTTTTTGATTCTTGACATGTGTAGGGGAAGGATATATCAATAAAAATATTTTAAAAAAAACATTTAAGAATTAGGTAGGGTTTTAAATCGAATTTTCATATTTTTCACCATTTTCTCGACAATTTCTACCCCAAAAAAGTAATTTATTTACGCGATAACCTTAAAACTTTAGGTATATCCTTTCGATAACGTTATAGTGAGAAACCTCCCAAAATTTCAGCTCTCAAAATTGAGCTATAACATGAGCACTTTTTGAAAATGCCGTTTCGAGATAATCGCGATTACAGTTTCAATACGATAATGTTCTATACGACTATGCTATACGACTATGTACTATAACTTCGTAAATATTTCATATTTCGATTTTTCGAATTTCCCGTATACTCTCAAAATATTATACTTTCGAAATATGTGAAAAGAAAAAAATCGATTTTTTGAACATTGTAAAGGGTTTTCTCCCCTGCAAGTGATGACCTGCAAAATTTCAAAAAGATTTACTGTGTGTATTCGAGATATTGGCAATAAAAGATTGCACGGTTTTACACGCGTTCTTGTGCAAAGTGGGGAAACTTTTCTACAGATCTTTAAAAAAGAATTCTCAATTACAGAGGAACATATGACGAAGTGGGTTAAAAAAAATCATGAATTTTGACCGTCTAGTTTCAGATATATAGCGATTTAAATTAAGCAATGTCTAGCGACACTAGCGCCAAATATCACGACAAAACTTCGGTGGGCTTGCGACGTTGCCACGATCTGCGCGCTTGTGAGACTGCAGTAGTGTTTGCATATCCGTATACGCAGAGTATTTACGTATTAGTAGCCAGAATGGATAGTCTGATACAAAAGTGACGGATAGGTGATGGACGGAACGTTGTTATTTTTTGCAACTCTAAACATTACATTAGGTGTTTTCATCATTACATCCCGATAAGATGTGCAACCTACATTATAAGGATATTTCGCAATATTTCGAAGCTTTCATCGATTGAGGGGAGAATAAACTTTTCAACATGACTGTGGCGAGACTACTTCCTTAATATACCATATTTGTATTTACTTTTGTTCCTTACTGTATATCGGATATGCCAGCTCGACTTAGGCAACTGTCTCCCTTACCATCGTTGATTGTAGATTTCCAAACAGGAAAATTCACTTCTGGTGTCGAAAAATACTCTATTTTTTATAATCTTTTCCCCCGATCCTCATTTATGAAATAATTTAGATACCTTTTAGACCTGTTTTGTGCATCTTCACCAAAGCTTAACTTGTGCTTCCGATATTTACTTTTCTGTTGTTGTGAAATTTAAATTTTGGAGATGATAATTCGACAGTGTGGCAGTCAGAAGAGTACTTTTTCGGTCTTGGAAGTAAAACAAATTTCAAAAAATATGGTTTCAGTTTAAATTTAATTCGGGCGAGATTTATTCCATTCTAAATTCTTCCTTAAGGTAGTACTAGCGGATTGACTAGTCAACAGAATATCTATCAATTTTCGAATCTGAAAAATGCAAAATATAATACATTTAGGTACAATAATAAATATGATACGAAAAATAATTATTTGAGAAGTGTATGTGATAACTGTGTGCATTATATTATGAAAAGTAAAGTATTAAAATAGCAATCTGATTTGACTTGAGTTGTCTCACCGTCCGCTATTTCATAATTCTGGCAATATTTGTGGCAACGCTGTCCTCAGCCGCTTCCGATCAATGTCAAAAGTTTGTTTATGCCGTCCGTGTGTGTAAGCATGTGTGTAGTGTGTGTGCAATGTGCGTATGTAATTTCGGTCTTACATACAATATGGAGTACAAAAAACGCACGCGAAGATAAAAAAGAATGATAAAAACTTCATTATATAATATTCAATCCATAATTATTTATCATTAATGAGCAAATTTCTCGCGTAAAGAATCTACAACTTTTGTCGTTGCATTCAAATTGACCGGCTCGATTCGGCCTCCCGGATACGAACACAGCTGACGGCATGCGGTTTTGCCAAATCTACGCCATCTCTCCCGCCATGACAGACACGGCTAGCGAACGCAAAAATTAGTCGATTCAATCGATAACATCTGCTCGAAATATCCCGTAACCTATATTTTGTATGCAACATACGTAACCGCGACAGTTTTCTTGTTATTTATCGCTTTTCGCATAGTTCATATCTATTCGCGAACTACTATTATTTTCGTCTCAAAGCTCGATCCGCACGGATTCCCTATATGGTGTGGGTTAAATGCATTGATTTCGTGAATTAATTACTATTGTATCTAGCCGGTAAGGCATGCTGAGTTTTCGCGGACGTCATTCTGTATGTCTATACTACAGCATACAAAAAAATCAATTTTTTTCCTAATAAGGAGGTTCGTGCACATACTACCTTAATCACGCCAAACCCTATTTTTGCTATGTTATCTATCCTAGATTATATATGCTGGGTTATATTGTCCCCCCTCTCTCCCTTTCTCTCTTTCTTTTGTCTCTTTTTCGTTGTGCTGGTAATTTGAATTTACCTGAATAGAAAATGCTTCGATTTATTTTTTGAGCTGATCCCAATCCTTCCCCGAGCGATATAAACGTTACATACAATCTTTCTATTTTGGAAATTAATTTTTTCGTCTTTTATGAAGGTTTTTTTTCGCTTGCAAGATCATAATAGAACTCTTCTGACTTCCAAACTGACAGAAAATTATCCCCAAAATCGAAATTTCACAAAAGATCTAGTAAATATCGTAAGCACAAGTGAAAATATGAGAATAGGTGCAGAATGCACAAAACAGGTCTAAAACCTATCTAAATTTCTTCAGAAGTTCAGAAACGGCCTAAGTGGACTTTTCGATTTCTTGCAACCACAAAAAGGCAAGGGGAAAAAGTTGAAAAAAATAGGTATCTATTAACACCACGAGTGAGGTTTTCCATTATGAAATCTATGATCAATGATGGGGAGGGGAATCGTTGTCAGCTGAGCTGGAATAGCCCGTATACAGGGTGTCCCAGGACGGAATGTTATCCCTGAAATGGGGGATTGGGGGTGAAATTCTGAGTCGATTGATATAAGCATGTATGGTTCCCAGATCAACCCCTGAATTATTATTAATTTTTAAAGACGGGCCAATCGGGCGCGCCTTATTGCCCCGTCTTTAAAAATTAATAATAATTCAGGGGTTGATCTGGGAACCATACATGCTTATATCAATCGACTCAGAATTTCACCCCCAATCCCCCATTTCAGGGATGACATTCCGTCCTGGGACACCCTGTATACATCGTGGGGCACCGTGGACTATGTCGGAAGGATCCTTCAATCAAACGGCCGGGGTCGCGCATGCGGAATAATTAAAACGCGTAATTAATTGCGTTCTGTTCGAGTGATCAGCTACGAATCCATTAACTATTGGTATGAATGGTTATTGGAATCGTGTGTATTCCTACACGATCGCTCGGTAGAAAAAAAAACTACAGTGCGAATTTCTCGCGAGGTCAGTGAGAAGGCGAAGGGGGGTGAAGAACAAAAAAATTAGCGCGTGCAGCTCAGTGCACGTTTTGGAAGTGAACCTTCTTTGGCATCCGATGTACGCTTAAATTTATAATAAATAAAGAATAGTAATGTTGTGTATCTTATTGTGGGGGGGGGGGGGGGGGGGGGTAGAGAGAAAAGAACGAAATTGTACTGTAAAAGACATATGGTATTGTAAAGATTTGTACTGTAAGAATAAAGAAATCTCAGGCACAATATCAATTGATGTATTTAGTCACATTTGATAGTTTCGTAATACATTTTATAAATATATGAGAGGGCTGGCTGCAATAGTAATTTAATAATATTCAATTTATTTCATTGATTTCCCCAAGTTCAGCACATGGTGCTTTAACATGTGAAGCAGATACTACAGCCCGATGATTGGATTTAAAAAAAATAGCGTTCGAACAGAGATTCGAACACGGAACCCTTTGGCATATTACGCTGACCAGCTATCGCCACGGCTACTGGGCCACTAAAGGCCTTAGGCCACTCTAGAGGCAAAAAGGGGCACATTTTGTGATTGTTTTTTTCAGCGAAACCATAAAATAAATCGGAATTCCAAAATACGGGTTTTATTATACACGTAATTGACTATACAAAATTATTTTTCACAGCGATACATGTCAAAATGGCGACTGTGCAGCATTTTTTCGATGACGCCATTATTCTGGACGGTCAGCGGCCGGACCAACAGCTCCTATCATTTTTGTGCTATGATGAGACACTAAAGTTTTTTTGTTTATATATAAGAATATCTATAGAAGTACGTACGATTTTTTTGATATATTGTTTTTTGTCAAAATGGCGCATTTCTAAAATAAAAAGTATAAAATGCCATGAGAAAATTGTCAGAAAATTGTTTATAAAAAAGGAACTATGCAATATCATTTTAAAAAATCCTTCGTAGTGCCTCGGAAAATGTAATTATAAATATACAGTTAAAACTTCAAGTGAATCGGTTGAAATTTGTTTGAGTTATGAGTCTGGCTGACTTGAAAAATGTAGTTTTAAGATAAACGCGTTTAAAGTTAGTAGAAAGTCGCGACATGAATCAAGAGAGGTTGCGCTAGAATTCGAAAATCGAGTACTTAGAGATTTTTCACACGCATAATCTTTTGGGAATATAATTTTATAGGTACTAAGGTACATTTTTATAAAAAAAATCGATTTTTGGGAAATCTTAGAGTGGCCTAAGGCCTAAGGGGCTATTCTACTGTGAACGCTAAAAAAATAAGCTATTTTTAATAATTTTTTTTTTGAAAACTGTTGCATGCATCGGCACAAACTTCTTTTCACTAAAAAAGTAAACACTTATAGAATAGAAAACATTTTTTTTTATGCATATCAATGTATATTTATTTAACAATTCATAATCGTGTAAAGGCATGAAAAAAAGTATGTCGCTGCCGTTGATGATTTGCGCTCTCCAGGTAATCTGAAACCTAAAATTCAAAAAGATTTTTAATCTGTATGAGTGTCGCTATCGTCCGAACTAGAATTATTAAAAATATTAATTTTTACTTATACTTTCACCCGAATTATAACGAAAAAAAAACGTGTTTTCCAAAAACACTCTTGCAAAAAACGGCGCCATTTTTTTATTTTGCAATATATAATAATGATTCTAGTTCGGGCGATAACGACACTCATACAGATTAAGAATCTTTTTGAATTTTTTGTTTAAGATGACCAGGAGAGCGCGAATCATCAACGCCAGCGACACACTTTTTTTTTCATGCCTTCACACGATTATCAATTGTTAAATAAATATACATTTATATGCAACCAAGAAAATTGTTTTCTATTCTGTAAGAGTGTACCTTTAAGTGAAAAAAAGTTTGTACCGAAACATGTATCAGTTTTCGAAAAAAAAATTATTAAAAATAGCTGTTTTTTTGCGCCATCACAGTGGAATAGTCCCTTAAATGTGGATGACACTTTTAAGCACAATAGTTGCGATGCGATCGATTTTAATAATTTTTTAAATCACTATTTTAATTATATAGTTGAGGGCAAATTCATGTAAAAATTTGTACGCTCGCATGAATTTTCGCGAACCGTTCTATTCGGCGAAATATTTTTTCTGGACGGACCTTTAGAGCTCCCCACACAAAGCGTAATTCTCTGCATTATATCCCGGATTGTAATTTTTTTATGAGCAATCATAAGAAATAGCGCGAGACAAAAATTTTCAAAATTTTTTGGTTTTTTTTCAAGGGTCCACGGGCTCGGGAAATTTGTTTTCGGTTCAATCAATATATAGGTCAATTATCTTGTTTATCCACCAACAATTTCATTTCTTGTCAGTCTCTCTACGTCAATTTTTTGCTGAGATATCCGACTTTGAATGAAAAATGAACCTTTTGTCGATTTTTCGTTAATTTTGGTAACTTTATATTCATTTTTTAATACGATAGATTCTTCATTAATCTCATTACTTTTATTCTTTTTACAAAGCATCGAATGTCTATTTCCTGAGTATAAAATTGTTTACAAAATATTTGGTCGCGCGGCTCAGCGGTCATCAATCTGAGTATTGTCCCCCGCCAACAGCGCTACCGTTAATATAATGTTGGGATGCAAAAACGTGTTCACCGAACAATTTAGCGAATCGTCGTTTATGTAGCAACGGCGGGTTCGAAACGTCACGAGGATAACGCGAAATTCACAAGGAATGCGATAATTGCGAGAGAAACGATCGGGAGCCGAGAATTTTCTTCGAGCTTGGAAAAGCTCCCGGTGAGAGGGCACTTTCGGGCGAGACGTCGTCCCGTTGGGAAAAACTTCAACGTGCCGTCGCGGCGCTCGTCCTCGGAATTCCGACAAGCTACTAGTCGTACCTTCCACTCGACAGCGAGACCCGACGACGACGTTGTGGGGTTCACGAGACCTGACAAAAAGCACGTCAACGCGAACGGAAGCAAAAAGCCCTTTTCCTACTTGGAATTCTACCATCGAAAATTCGGTTAGAATTCTTCGAATAATTTTACTTTCGTTCGAGCCGTGTGTCTTTTGCGGATGATTCTCCACCTTTTTTTCATCCCCTTTCCAAACTGCCGCCGTCCCCGAGGACCCTCGTAAAGACGTGTCCTTCGGAAAATACTCCTTTTCTACAATTTTTCAACATGTATACATGCATTATTCTAAAAGCAACAATTTACGTAAAAATTAATTGTTTCGAGATTACAAAAAACAAGCTGCAAGAATCGGCTTTAAAAATCTTCAATCGGATTTGACAAATTTTAATTGGGTGTTGATTCATTCGAGGTTGAAAGTAACGGACGAGTTTTTCGTGTAAATTGAATAAGGGAAAAACAAATTCGCGAGCGCTATCAATGAGTCTTGAGTTAGCTCAAATTTGGTAAAAATGTTTTAAATACTTGATAATTATATTATGAAAGGATTAAAGTTGAACAATTCCCATTAAAATTATTATATCATAATTATTGTTTATAGATATTTCATACATTTTATTAATTGTATTGATTCTTCGTTAATTTTATTGATTTTTTTTAAATTTAATAGCCGAACCATCTTTCGAATTGGTACATTATTGTTATATTATTAAATATAATAATGTTGGCAAATTGTGATTTTTTTAATTTTTGAAAATCGTTCAAACCTTACCCTTTCCAAAATCATTATTGGGTCTAAAATATATATATATATTACCGGCAATATGTATAATGCAAGCATTCTATAGAATACTTAGTTATTCTATCCAATACCGGGTTCCTCAAGGCAATGTATCAAAGATTTTATCTATCGTTAACCATTACATACTGTACCTAGGTAATGTATGCAATACCTAGGAATTATATCGAATGCCATTAGGAGATCAGGTAAAGTATAAAATGCTGGAAAAATAAAAGGTGGGGTACGCAGAACACTGGTGTGAGCGCACGGCACCTCGGATGTGCGTGCGGAATAGCGCCGTGCGCGGAATACTGGTATGACGCGTTCAGCTCTGGCTATACCTATAAATGTTATCGCGCTCTTCGCTTTGTGTTGATCTTCGTCAAGTTTGCGTGCTAGAAGTGTTCCACGCACCTCACCATTCCACACGCACATCCGAGACGACCCGTGCCCACTAAAGTGTTCCACGCACCCCACCATTCGACATGCACATCCAAGGTGCCCTGCGCCCACACCAGTGTTTTACACACCCCACGATTGCACACGCACATCCGAGGTGCCCTACGCCTACACCAGTGTTCCACGCACCCCACCATTCGCACAAAACGGAGAGCGTGATAACATATATAGGTAGAGCTAGAAGTGAGCCTGTTGGCTATATCTTTTAAACACTTTGCCGGCTGTACTTTTGGTATTGTATAGAATGCCTAGGTAAAGTATGGAATAAATTATATTTTATACATTGCCTGAACGTTTTAGACATTCTATAGAATATTCTATAGGATACCGGATTATACAGATTGCCGGTAACATATATATTTTTCAAAAAACGATCAAGATACAAATTAATTGCATTTTAACGATGTATACTTAAACATTATTATTTACCGACATATATATATATATACAGGGCGGACCATTTAACGTGACCACCCCAAATATCTCCGTTGCCTTTAGAGTGACGGACAAAATGTCAGAAGGTAATTTGATTGATTTCGAAAGGCTGATATAGCGGTGAAAAATTCGTTTTTGTCAAGGTCATAGTTTTTGCGTTCTCAAGGTTATCAATGGTTTTTCAAATGGGAACATGTTTTTTTTATTAACCCGTCGTAGCTGATATTCAAAGGAATCCAACGACCTATGATATCATGACCTTGAAATGATTTTTCACCAAAATACACGTGTAAAAACGGGAAATCGTGATGGCATTGACAATAAGAATATCCGAATAATGTAATTGAATTTTTTGTGCCGAAAATGTATTGTAACAAATGTTCGAAGTGATGAACACTAATCTCGACACATTTTTGAAGACATCGGATGAATGATTCTCTTGACCTTCGAATAGTTTCTGGTGTGATAGCGGCGCAGGTCCACTTTCTCTGTTTGACTGTACAATATCATTTTCGATACGGTTATTACATGTTACTTTGGATGGATACACTTGTCTACTGATTCTAATATTGGTAGATGGTAACCATTCTTCACTCTACTACAGTTTTACTACGTTACAATGCCAGTATTTATAAACATCAGAAACATCTCCGAATATTGACATTATTTTATCCGTTGGATAACCTGCGCCGCTATCACACCAGAAACTATTCGAAGGTCAAGAGAATCATTCATCCGACGTCTTAAACAATGTGTCGAGGTTAATGGCCATCACTTCGAACATTTGTTACAATAAATTTTCTGCACAAAAAATTCAATTACATTATTCGGATATTCTTATTGTCCATACCATCACGATGTCCCGTTTTTACACGTGTATTTTGGTGAAAAATCATTTCAAGGTCATGATAAAAAACATGTTCCCATTTGAAAAATCATTGATGACCTTGAGAAAGCAAAAACTATGACCTTGACAAAATTGAATTTTTCACCACTGTATCAGTACTTCGAAATCAATCAAATTACCTCATGACATTTTTTTCGTCACTCTAAAGGCAACGGAGATATTTGGGGTGGTCACGTTAAATGGTCCACCCTGTATATACAGGGTGTCCCTCTTATCTCTGCCACCCGAAATAACTCTGTAATTATCGACGTCACCAAAAAAATGTTCCAGACAAAAGTTGTACGGTGTGAAGGGGGCCATCAAATGCGACCATTTTTTTTTATTTCGCTGGAGGCGCTGATGCACAGTGAAGGTCACCTCCACTTTTTTAAATGGAATGGTACACTTTTTTTTCAACCATCTTGTACCACCTCAACCCGCATAAAAAACATTAGGGGGTCAAAGGCGTTCAAGGCCATTCAAGGTCAGTATCGATGGGTCTGGAAATTGTTCAGCATACAACAAATGCGCGCTTGTGGAATTTTTTCTTGCTTCACCGTAATACAGTATCATGTCCACTTTTTCGAATTGCCGGTACATTTTAAAATTATGAATAGCTCTTATCGAAATTCGAAATCAAACTGAACGACAACCTCGATTGAGCTACATACGACACAGATTAACGCGGGTTGGTAAATAAACAGAAGGTGTTCGAAGTGTTGTCGATGACTACGATCTCCGATATCTCTCATTTCAAGCTAATTCCGAACACTTATTAAAATGAAATACAAATCTAAATATCTCGGATCACTACCAAATATTTGGTAGTGATCCGAGATATTTAGATTTGTATCATCGATACTGACCTTGAATGGCCTTGAACGACTTTGACCCCCTAATGTTTTTTATGCGGCTTGAGGTGCTCCACAAGATGGTTGGAAAAAATGTACCATTCCATTTAAAAAAGTGGAGGTGACCTTCACTGTGCGTCAGCGCCGCCACCGAAATAAAAAAAATTGGTCGCATTTGATGGCCCCCTTCACACCGTACAATTTTTGTCTGGAATATTTTTTGTGACGTCGATAATTACCGAGTTATTTCGGGTGGTAGAGATAAGAGGGACACCCTGTATATATAAGCCTTGCTCAAACGTATTAGGCACTCTGTAAGTTTTATTTCCGAACAAAAAATTGAATATCCCAAATCATAAGCCCAAATCATAATGAAAAAATCATAAGCCAATTTACCAAACGGGGTTTTAAAGCCGACAAAGCCAGCTTCATTTTGCTTTTTTATTTTTATTGTTGCGGTTTTTTTGGTACCCGGTACGTCATTTTGAACATGCCAGTTTTTCACGATTTTCGCACTTTGCAAAATTGCGTGTTGGACTTTGAAAAAAAATAATCCCACTATTTGGTGATAAGATCTTTGAAAATGTCACCGTTAGCTTTAATTTCGTTAAAAAAAAAGTTTCTTTTGCAAAGTTATCTATTTTTTTTTCTCGAAAAAACGGCAGTTTTCTGAAAAGCCGGTATCGTGCGGCGCAACTTTAAAAGTACAAGGTTTGGAATATTTAGTCCAAGGAATAAAAAGTGTATTTTGTCATTTTGTAGTCACTAATGTAACTTTCACTTTAATGTAAATATCAAGAGGATAAAAGGTTATACATGATGGAATTTGTACGTCGTATGAATCAGATGGTAGTCGATACGAATAAAATCGTCGACTATCAACCAAAAATAGTGATACAAAGAAATTTTGGACAAAAAATCTAAAACAAGTTTGGTGACTCTAAAATAGCAAAATACAACTTTAGACTATACAATGGAGTAAAAACTCCTAAAACTAAATATTCCAAACATAGTTTTCAACTTACGCCGCTATTGGCTTTTCAGAAAACTACCTTTTTTCAAGAAAAAAACTAGATAACTCTGCGGAAAAATCGCAAAAACTTTTTTGTTTAACCAAACTAAAGCTAACGGTGTCCTTTTCGATGATCTTATCCGTAAATGGTGAATTTTTTTTTTTTTAAAGTCCAGCATGCCATTTTGCAAAGTGCGAATATCGTGAAAAACTGATATGTTCAAAATGACGGACCGGGTGCAAAAAAATCGCAAAAATAGAAATAAAAACGTAAAATGAAGCTGGCTTTGTCCGCTTTAAAACCCCATTTAGTAAATTGGCTTGCGATTCTTTTTTCGCCGAGATATTAAATTTTTTTTCCGCATAGAAAACTCACAGGGTGCCGAATACTTTTGAGCAAGGCTGTATATAGTAGTGGTAGTATTTTTCAAATCCTTGCATATTCTTTTTAAGGGTGTTCACATAAATTCCACTTCCCTCCTCTTCTACATAAATTATTTTACATTGATTTTCTTATATCTATCCTAATTGCTAGTGTCTCAAATTGTCTGGTGTAATCGCATAGTTGCTATACCGGTTGTATTTTCCAGTCAATTTCTGACCCTCTGCTATATTGCAATCATTTCTTAAGTTTATTTACTATTTTATGGTTTATTTTCCCTTAACTTCCGTACGGTCGCAAATGTGCGTTAAGTTGTATTTGTCTGCTTACATATTCTACATTCGCCGTCTACATAATCGTTTTGCCGGTATTTCCTGACATTATCCATCTTATCCTCGCCCACGTTTCTTTCAATTAGCCGCTAATCATCGTGTTCTCCCAATATTGTTCCACGTGTATTTCATGTTTAACTGTTTGATGGAATTATCAGGGTTTCCAATCATCACCCTAAAATGTTCTGCCCTATAAAAATATAGTTCAATCGCAATCAAAAAAATTGGGCGCAGGTTCGGACAACTCACAATCAGGACCAAAGGACAATGCGTTAAGCGACCCTTCCTCCTCGATCTCGAGGGCCGAGGCTTCTCGTTGTTCATCAGGCTCTGTCACGGAACTGGAGGCTCGAGGATCTCACGAAACACGTTCCTGCTGCGAGGCACTCGACACCCTCGCCACGCGAGTGCCGGAACTCGAAGGATGCGGGGACAATTCCGCTGTTGGCTTGAATCATGACCTCGTTCGATCGACGAACCGACGAGCCGGGCGTGCTGTCACCTACGAGCCTTACAACATCGAGGACTACAAGAGCCTCAGTGTCCCCGTAGCCGATCGCTCCCTCGGCCCGGACAGGAACGAGATGGAGAGAAAGGTAGAGTTGTGAAAATTGCAAGAAATGCCGTGAAAAAAAAGACAATTAAAATTGACAAAAATTTGTTTAACATCAAAAGGAAAGAGAAAAATATTAGTCGATTGTTCTTCGATGAATGACAATGTGAAAAAATTAGGAGGGGGAAAAAAATTATAATTCGATCGATTCTTGGCAAAACACAATAAGAACAATTGAAATTGGAGGGAAATGAAAATTGTAATATTGAAGGTTGCATTGTAGGTACGCAATTAATATTATTATTTCTAATTGCCCAACGTTTTTTGCAGTCTTAGTCTGTGGAAATTACTCAAATGTTTTTTTAGAACCTTAAATGTATATGTATATACATAACTAGTTTTCGCCCGCATGAAATTTGACCCACAGAAACTTCATTAACAGTTGCACCCCTAATTAGGGGTGGTCTTAAAAAATCGTAAAACATGCTTTTTATTATTTGTTTTGAAGAATATATTGTTATAGTACGAATTTCGTCACACTTAAATTTATAAGGTTCGGGACTCGATCAGGGAATAAATAGGGAATAGACTCTTTCAAGGTATCGATATTTCAGTTTGCGTTTTATTGACTTTTTCTTACTTGGGTTTTCTATAATAAGCATCTCTATAATTCGTTGGGTAAGTGTGTACATAGAAAAGTAGTGTAGTATTTCGTTTGTGTTGTACGCTTTGTAAGTGTCTACATATAAAAATAGTGTAGTGTTTTGTTTGTGTGGTACACTATGTGTAACACTACACGTGTTCTTATGGGGAGCAGTGGAAAATTTCACATTTTACGCAATAACTTGGAAACTTTTCTACAGATTTATTATTTTATTCTTATTTACAGAGGAACATATGACGAAGTGGGTAAAAAAAACATGGATTTTGACCGTCTAGTTTCAGAGATATAGCGATTTAAGGGCGGGGTAAGGTTAATTCGGTGAAAAAAGCATATTTTCAAGATTTTTTTTAGACGATACAGGTAATGCTGGTTTATTTAATTAATTTCCATATAATAATACAACATCTGAACTATATTTTCCTAAATTTTCATTGCAAAATATTGACAAATAAGCCGTTGGCAGCAAATCTCCGCAGGCGCCTCGAAAAAAAGTAGTTTTGCGGTGTACGCTATAATTCGTCACTGGATCATCTGAAACAAAAAAATCAAAATGCGTTTAGTAGGTGAGATGTTTTTCGAGGTAACGCTGCCGAGTTTTTTTTTAATCGATTTTTTCATTTTCGGTAGCACTTGGAAGTCAAAAACGCGATTTTCGCTAAAAAAATCGGCAAATTTGTTATTGTAAGATAAAAAATAATTATATAAAAAAAAATCGGCAGCGTTACCTGGTGATTTATGTGTAGAAATAGTGTACAAAATTTCAAAAGATTCGGTGCATTAGGTTTGAGTTACAGCGTACACCGACTTAAAAAATGACAAGTTTCAGAAAAGCGCTTTAAAGTTCTGCACACTAAAAAATCCAAAATAAAACTCGATAATTCTATTATACTCACACAGAGTCGTCGATGCCAGGTCCATAAAGTACAGAGCTTTCATCTAGAATGTCTAAAGCATCTTTTTGTACTTGTCTACGTAAAATTCTTTCTTCTTTACTGTCATGTCTTTACGGTCGCCACAAAATTTTATTACCGTTCTTCCGATCTTCTCTACTAATTTTTTTTGGCATTGTACTAATAATTATTATAAAGTCACAGCAACAATCAAGAGCACGAAATGCACGAAAAAACAGCGAACATGAACGTAAACTGAGACGAAATTTTAGCGTCACATACGACTGCTCGGCACGGCGTATACCTCTAAACTGATCTGTTTACTATGTCTCGAAAATAAACAAGGTTATTTTACATACCTATGAAAACCCTTCTACGAAGAAATAAATTTAGGGAATATAATAGAGCACAAAAACGCTTCAGGTAATCCCGTCTAGGCAGCTGTCGGGCAGGTATAAAAAACCGGTCGACCGGATCGACTTGAAATTTTGACACAATATTCTTGAGATGTTATACATTCATAAAAAAAAAAATTAAAAAATGCAAAAAAAATGTTTAAACCTTACCCCGCCCTTAAATTAAGCAATGTCCAGCGACGCTAGCGACACGAAGCGACTGGAGCAGGCCAGAGCGAGCGATCTGACAACGCTGCAAGTGTTCGCGTGTTCATTGGTAGAAAATGTGTCTAGAGAGGCGGCAGATTTTTTATATTACAATTATAATCACAGTCGAACCTCAATATAATAAACCTCCATATAACGAAATCCTCGATATAACGAAGATTTGTCCATTCCCTTCCGATAGACACCCGAATCCTTGATACAGCGAAGAAAAAGTGTAGATAAAACGAATTTATTTTCAGGGTCCGTAACTTCTATACAAGGAATTTTTGTGAACGAAACCTTTGTATAACGAAGCGTTCGGTAAACGAACTCCCTTCCTTTCGTTCCCTTCTCCCTTCCGCTGCTACTGCGGAGCCTGTCAGACTTCTAGCCTTCAACTGTACACATGATTTCATCAGTCCAGCCATGAAATCAAAACAATCGGGAAGCCTGAATTTGAGCCGGTGCAACATAAACATGGATGGCAAACAACGGAAGTCTTTGACCATTGGATGGACAAATTGGATTAAAAAAGAAGAAAGACATCGCGGTGGAGGATGGGATTCTATCCAGCTCTTGGTCAACAATCATGAAACAAGAAGCAATCATCTAGAGTAGCCATGAAAAGATAATGAAAAGCTTAATTTCCAGATATTGAAGCAAACTTATTGACGTGGTTTCAACAGACTAGGAAGAATAATGTAAATCTCTTGGTGGAAGCTGATGAAGGGAAAAGCCGAATCGCTTGCTAAATTGTTAGGCCATGACGACTTCCGCGCGAGTAACGAGTGTCTTGAAAACTTCGAAAGGAGACACAATATTGGCTTCCGAAAAGTGTATGGTGAAAGCGCCAGTGTGAGTGAAAGGGTGTGCAATGAGTGGATGGCTGAATTATCGGATATTTTGAACGGTTATGAACCTCGCGATACTTTTAATGCAGACGAAACTGCATTATTCTACAAATGCCTTTTTATTAGAACCTCAATATAACGAATTTTTTTGGAACATGACCTCGATATAAAGGAACGTCAATGTAACGAAAACTCGATATAACGAACTTATTTGCTCTTCCCTAGCGATTAGTTATATCGAGGTTCGACTGTATATATAATATATATTATATTAGGCGTTTTCATCATTACTTTATAAGTTTTTACATCCCGATAAGATGGACAACCTATATTATAAGGATATTTCACAATATTTTGAAGCTTTCATCGATTGAGCGAAGAATAAACTTTTCAACGTGACTTCGGCGAAACTACTATCGCAAAGTTTCGCTCGGTAAATACTTTTAGATCTTTGATCGATAATGTCATCGGTGGCCTTTCAGTGCCGTCTTCTCTGCTCGATGTAATATTATCGACCCGTTCTGTAGATTTATTATCTAGTGCATCACCTGTATTCTCTGTGTTATTATCGATCGCTCGCGGGAGAATCTGGGTACGATCAGGCAGCCGCTGTTCCCTGTGTTATTGTCTAGTGCGTGTGTATGTTTTGTTATGATTTCGGACTGGCTTGTTTGCCTGCCTCGAAATATCCTTTGTTTTTCTTTTTCTCTTCGCTTTTATTGTCCCTTATTATTCCTCTTGTATTCTTATTCTCTTTATTATATTCTTCGCCTTTTATTATTTTGATTTCCCTAACACTCATCTGCTTCTTCACCGTTTTCTGTATCTCGTCATTCCTTTCGCCACACTTTCCTTTTCCCTAAGGCGGTACTAGTGTCAGCGGAGTACTTGTCGATTCACAAAAAATGATGGGAGCTTCGATCGGTGAGCCCTTCCTTTTTTCCTATTTCTCTTCGTTCCTTTTCGCAACACTTTCTTTTTCCCGAAGGCGAGTAATTTCATCAGCGTAGTATTTGTCGATTCCACAGAGGAAAAAGAAGTGTCTTGCTTCTGAAAACCTTGCAATTTTTATACCCCGTGTTTCCCGCATTTTCTTTCCCCTTCTCTATTGTCTTACCCAGAATTCCGATAATTGTTAATTTTTTTTCTTTAAATTTATACATTTTTTTCATGTTTTGTTTTTCTTTATCCCCATTCCAAATGAGATCGCTCTCCACCTTTGAATCTGGTTTTATTCTCCCGCAAGGCCATCGCTCGCCGGTGTTGTTTACCCCTTTATTTTTCTCAAATTCCCAAGGTCATCGCTCTTCAGCCTTATTTACATTTTGGCGTGCGTTCGTGGCCTCTTCTTGCGAATTCTATACGTTGCAATATATACCGCGTTTCAAGTTCATACACGCAAGGCATACAATTTTCCATACAAACTTTTACATCCCATTTCACCCCCTCAAGTGTTGATTTTCGAAAAATCCTTCACTAGTGCACCTCTACACCTTCTAGGGAACATATCGTCTGAGTTTCAAGTTGATACACGCAAGGAATACAATTTTCCATACAAACTTTTACACCCTATTTCACCTCCTTGGAGTTGACTTTCGAAAAATCCTCCCTTAATGCACCTCTACACCTTGTGACGGACATATCTTCCAAATTTCATGTTTCTATCTTCAGCGTTTTAGGCTGTGCGTTGTCTATATATCAGTCAGTCACAGAACTGTTTTATCTTTTACCATACAAACTTTGCTATCCCCTTTTCCCTTTAAGGGCTGAATTTTCAAAACGCTGACATTTAACCCTAGAACTACAAAACCCATTTTTTTACCTTTAAACTTCAAACCGGGGTAAATATTTACCCCACGGGTTTCTTGCTTGTAAAATCGTTCTGAAAGCAGTAATGAGACTCGTAAGTACATGGATCTCTTCGTTTTTTCATGCAGAAGAGAATGGTGAAAAGCAAATTCAATTTCATTAAAGTTTAGTCGGTAAAAAATCGATTTAAATACCTGAAAGTGCTAAAAAAACGGCAAAAACGTCGTTTTGCAAACAAAAATTCATATCTGTTGTTCTAATCAACCGTTTTTCAAATTTCAAACGCGGTTGTAAAGAGGGCACATGAAACTTCTAGAAAAAAATATCATCACGATGTTTTGCCAAAAAAGTCTATTTATTTGGGACTCTGAAAATGCAAAAAATTGGGGAGCTGATATATGGAAAAAGTCGATGAAAAAGCCATGAAATATTAGTTTCCAAGTATATTTGTTTGGTTTCTGCTATGCGAAATATGAAAAAAAAGAGAAATTTGATACTTGCAAATATAAAAAAGTAAAGTTATTATGATTCAACTTATTCATAGGCGCCACGATCGCTGCAGTACAGTATTCTGTGATCCTCGCAGGTCGGTCGAATCGAAGTTTTCTCCAGTGCCTCGACGCTCCTCGAATTATATTTTTTCGCCATTATCTGCCACAAAATGAAATACGTATCCATTTTTTTTGCTGCTCCCATTGTTTGGGTACGTAAAATATGAAAATCATCGCCGAAAATGATATATCCAATCCCTCAAATAACTTTATAATAAGTGAAATAAATTTATATCAGCAAGAAACAGACAATCAATTTAGCTACACAAAACACTAACGGGAACTACAAACCGGGGTAGATATCAACCCCACACTCGCTTCACGTCCTCACTCCGTTGCAGTAAACAAAGAACTGGGTGCGCTCGCAACCTGACTTTACTGTTAGAACCTTGAACTGAATTATGGTGCAGGTCCGGAGTCGATAATGTCACTGACTAACTTAGGAGCGTAGTTCAAAGTTATTTCCATACAAACTTTGCCACCACTTTTCTCCCCTTACGGTTTGAATTCTGAAAAATCCCGTCTTAAAAGGTGCCTACATAATAAAATCAGCATGCCCTCCAAATTTCACATTTCTATATTTACCGGTTTAGGCTGGGCGATGATGAGTCAGTCAGTCAGTCAGGACTTTGCCTTTTATATATATATAAACGATCAGTGTTATTGTTTGGCGGAAAAACAATCAGGTTTAAATTTTTTACATATGTTTTTCAGATTGTTTACCAGAAAATTTCGTAAAAATATTCTTTTGAGATATAAAAAAAGCAAAAAAATAATCTCCACAGAAAAAGCTGACAAAAATCTAAACAGAGGAATTCTGTGAATAACATCAATGTTCTTATTTATTCAAGACAATTTATTAAAAAATAATCTATATACATGTAATAAAACTGTAAACTTTGTGTGTCAGCTTGTCTGTTTGTTTGTGCACGCATTACGTAAAAACTACTGACCCAATCTGAATGGAGTTTTCAGAAAAATACATGGCTTAACTTGACGTAACATTTAGTTTTTATTTCATTCATAGTTTTACTCAAGGCGGGATGCTCATGTAAACAGGCGTTTTTTCCGCATTTATTAATAAAAAATGAAAAGGTTTATCAAATTTTGGTAAAGAACATCGTAATATTGACAATAAATGCTATAAGAAGAAAAAATGGTGTCATAATTCAAAATGGCGGCACTAAAGCTGCTCGAAGTTGACTCCTTTTTTTGCGCCTTACAGGCTACAGGTCGTTTTAATTATCTAAAATAAAAAATCCAAAATTTTCGATAATATATGGTTTTGCGAAAATCGTGAACCTAAATATAATTTTGAAAAATCGGAAATTAAAAATTCAGGATAATTTTAACAAAAACTACTTTTATTTTTTTACAAAAAAATCGTTATGAACAATATTTGTTATTGATTTTTTAATGATATTTTTTGTTGAAGATATCGTTAATAAGTTAAAGAATACTGTGTGAAATTTGAAGTTGGTCAATTAATTTTTTGGCTAGGTTGCACCGCGCGCGAATAAATGTGTTTTGATAAAAGGGCGTTTAGAGTTTCCGATAGGAAAAAGTAGTACACAAATAATTATTAAGTAGAAATACCGCCTTATAAGCTTAATCTGCATTGCCAGGGCCCTATATTAGGTCCTATCATAATTCGGTGGACACTTTTATTTTTCAAAAAATCTTTTTTTTTTATTCAATAATAAATTATATTCTTGTGTAATAATTAGTAATCCCCTCTGCTATCAATGACACGCTGCCAGACTGATGGGAGATCATTGGCTCCAAAAAATGTTCCATTTTCATTAAGGCTAGTAATTGCGGTGATAAAGGCGGAATCCAATTCTTATTTGTTGTTATATCGATGGCCAGACAACTGACGCTTCAGATGGCCAAAGCAGTTGAAATCGCATGGGTTCATATCAGGTGAATTTGGTGGATGAGGCAACTCAATCCAACTCCTGTCTTCGATTAACTCCTGAACTGCGCAGGCTTTGTGGGGTCTAGCGTTGACATGAAGTAGCACTGGTGTTCTAATGTTGCGATGTACCGCCCATCTTGGGACATATTCCTTCAAAAAGGATTTATAGCGCTCGGCCGTCATTGTGATATTTTCCTCATAAGTCTTCCAAAACGCCACGCCGTGGACATCCATGCCCACTATCAGCAGGACCTTCCTCCGGTGCAACTCTGCGCGTGGTATGGGCTCGGCTGATGTGCCTGGTCTGACCCAGGAGCGCGCTTGATGTCTTTGCAGGGGGGTGAAAAATTCGACCCAACTTTCGTCCAGGCAAATGAATCTTCTTAGGTCATCGTTGCGATGAATTAGCCACAACAAGTTCACACGTGCAATATCAACTCGTTTCTCCTTCTGGAAAGGCGACAACGAATAAGGAACGTATTCGCCGGGCTTGGATACCAGACATAAATCGTCTCTTAATATTCTTTCTACCGATGCGAAAGGTACGTTCAGTTGTGCGGAGATGTCATTAATGCTCATTCTACTAAAGCATCGCAACAATTCCTGGATTCGTTCTTTCCTTTTTTGTTTGGAAGGCGATCTTGGTCGATCCGACTTCGGTGCATCTCCAGTATTTGTCCGTCCCTCCTTGAACGGTTTCATCCAATTCGTCACTGCACTTTTCTTGAGCGCGTTCTTGCCTACTGCTTTGTGCAGAAGATTTCCCGATAGTCCAGCTAAATAATTCAGCAGAGCACAAATTTTCAAAAAATGCGCGTTGTTCTTGCACAGTTACAGACTTTTTCAATTTTTCCATTGTCGAAACGACGCGTAAAAACAAATTGCGTATGTTTTCTGAAATGTAAATGTCAACACTACATAACAGTAACATAACCTCAAACTTATCACAAACAGGATGGCAACTGTGAAAAAATAAAAGTGTCCACCGAATTATGATAGGACCTAATAATATACCTTCCTGCTCTGTGAAATCATCCATTTGAGCCGTTAATTCCTGCTTTCGAGCTATCCTGGCCTCTTTCGATCTGCTTTGGCTTTTGCGGTTCTATGTGTTCACGCGATCAGTGTCGTACAAATCGGCGAAAATTTCGCATTTGATGCCGGTTCCAAATCATTCATAACTTGCAAAATGAATGTGTACCTGTCGTTGAACATACCTGCTACTAAAATATTTTATATTAAAAGTTATGTAAAGAATGTATGTATTAAAATATTTTATAGAGTTCCGAATGTTAACGAATATTTTTATTTCGGTATAAGTCATTGACATAGTCTTTACAGAGTATTTACAAAGCTTACAAATGATTAATGCGTTGCTCATTAGACGTACATTTCGTTATTGGAGGACCTGTATTCTCACATTTGTCAGGATTTTAATCATTATTTTGGTACGCGATGAAAGTAACTATTAGCTTGTGGTAACTAAAATATGATACAAAACTTGTTGATTCAATTTTTTTCAATGAATTTAGTAAATACAGCATTTATAGTCGTGCCATATTTAGTTTTCAAATGTATTGGATCATTATTCATTCTTAAATTCAATTTTTTAGAAAGAAAATTAACCAATGGCTGCGATTTCTCATCGTGAAAATTGCAATTGAAATCTCCACCCCGAGTGCGTGGAAGAAAGGCATAGTTTGTAAAGTAGGTCCAGCAAATTGCGATCCATGTTCCGAATAGATCATGAGTGATCTTGCAATTAATTCAATATCTTTCATACTGTAGCCAGGTGATATATAAATTGCTATTATAACTAAAGTTTGTCCATCTTGTAGTTTAATATGACATGAACATATTTCTCCAATTTCTGACAAGTCTGCATTGATTTCGTCCAATTGATTGCTCCCAAATCGTAATGAAATATTATTAGTTATAACGTTTGAAACATCTCCTTTATTCTGTAAAATAGCTACTCCTCCATGCCGATAATTTGGTCTTTGAAATTGCGCCACAGAATTGAAATTCGGGACATTGATTGTTTTGTGGTTCTTCATTTTAGTTTCAGATAAGAGAAATGTGTTACTGTTTCAGGTAACAGGATCTGTGAGATCCAGGGCGTGTGCTTTGATACTCTGAACATTTACAGTGACTAAACACAATCCTTGTCTTTCCGTAATAAAATCTCTGATATCTATATCGGCAGTCTGCAGTCTGTTTAATGATAATCGTTTAAATTCTGCTATCAAATCTCTATTTCATGAGTCATTCTGGTAGCCACGGTAAAATTTGAATTTATCACCTTCAGGTGTTGTTATGTAAAGTCCCTCGATACTAGTTACTGATGATAATGCAACGTTAGGCAGTGCTAGTGAATGTTTATGTTGATACTCATAAACTCTCTCTTCAAATGAGTCATCTTGAGATTTATGAATACTCAATGCCATTGCCATTGGGATCAAGGGAAAATGGCCTCTTTTTGCATTTGTAGTTTTGTTTCTATTTAGAGTGTGTGTGTGTGTGTGATATATATATATATATTAGGTGTAGTAAAAAGAAATCCATTATTTTTGCAATAGATGGCTTTAGTAATCTGTATCCCGCGTTGTATAAGTGCAATCGGATTACGCTAGACGGCGCTAGAAAGATTAGATTTCGTACTAAAATAAACATTTCAGACAATTTTGTGATTGCTTGACTCAATATTTTTTTTGAGCGCGCGTCAAAGATGGCCACCAGCAAAGTGAAAATACGCCATATTTTACAGTTTTTCTTCGATAAAGGCGAAAACGCAAGCCAGGCGGCTGAAAATGTGAATAGCGTTTATGGTCCTGATACTGTAACAGCCAATCACGTGCAATTTTCGTTTCGTCGATTCCGTTCCGGTAATTTTGATGTCGAAGATGCACCACGCTCTGGAAGGCCAATTGTCGAAAATGTCGATAAAATAATGGAAGTCGTCGAGTCCGACCGTCATGTAAGCACTGTTTCGATTACCCAGGAGCTAAACACTGCACAAAAAACCGTTTGGAACCACTTTAATAAGGCTGGGTACAAAAAGAAGCTTGATGTATGGGTGCCACACGAGTTAACGCAAAAAAACGTCATGGACCGAATTTCCATCTGCGAATCGCCGCTGAATGGCAACAAAATCGACCCATTTCTGAAGCGGATGGTGACTGGTGATGAAAAGTGGGTCACTTACGACAACGTCAAGTGAAAACGGTCGTGGTCGAATCGCGGTGAGCCGACGAAAACGCTGACCAAGCCAGGATTGACGGTCAGGAAGATTTTACTGTGTGTTTGGTGGGATTGGCAGGGAATCATCTACTATGAGCTGCTCCCCTACGGGCAAACTCTTAATTCGGACCTGTACTGTCAACAATTGGACCGTCTGAAGGAAGCAATCGCCCAGAAGCGGCCAGCTTTGGCCTATAGGAGAGGAATTGTGTTCCATCAGGACAACGCCAGGCCACATACATCGATAGTGACTCGCCAAAAGCTCCGGAAGCTTGGTTGGGAGATTCTTATGCATCCACCTTATATTCCGGATCTGGCACCAAGTGATTACCACCTGTTCCTGTCTATGGCGAATGATTTTGCTGGTGAAAAATTCGCCTCAAGAGAAGCTTGTGAAAATCGACTGTCCCAGTTTTTTGCCAATAGGGACGAGGGTTTCTATGAGAAAGGCATAATGAAATTACCTTCAAAGTGGCAACAAGTTATCGATCAAAACGGTGCCTATTAGACGTAAATCGGATCATTCTAACTATGCTAAATAAAGCCTTCAATTTCATGCAAAAATAATGGATTTATTTTTACTACACCTTATATATATACACCCTTGGCCAAAAGTTTGGGGCACTCTGCAATTTTTCTTTCCGGACAAAAAATTGAATATTTCGGCCAAAAAAGTCAGAAACCAATTTACCAAACGGGATTTTGGAGAGAATAAAGTCAGCTTCAATTTGCTTTTTTAATTTTATTTTTTCGATTTTTTTTTGTGCCCGATACGTCATTTTGAAAATGGCGGTTTTTCACGATTTTCGCGCCTTGCAAAGTCGTTCGCTGGACTTCGGAAAAATAGAAATCTCGCTATTTAGTGAAATGATCTTAGCAAAGGGAAGTGTTGCTTTAGTTTCGTTTTTTTTTTATTTTGCAATTTTTTTTCGCAGAGAAATGTAGTTTTTCTTGAAAAAAAAACGGCAGGTTTCCGTAAAGCCGGCATCGTGCAGCGTATCGTGAAAACTATGAGGTTGAGAATATTTGTCCTAAGGACTAAAAAGTTTTGTTTTGTTATTTGGAGTTGTCAAATTTTTTTCAGGTTTTTGTTGGCAGAATTTTTTTTCATCGCTAGTTTTGGTTGATCGTCGACGATTAATCTAATTAATTTATTGCCATTACATTGAAACGAAGATGTTTTAATGAAAATATCTTTGTTTCAAAGTAATTTTTCAAGAAAAGGGACATAATTGAATTTGTACGTCATACGAATCAAATGACGTTCTGAGCTTATACAGAGTCAAACGAAAGAGTACTGACTGTCATTCAAATCAAAGATGATCGAGAAAAATAAAGTAATTACACTTCGGCAGATTCGAAGTGACAAGTGCTCTTAAAAATCAAAAGAAAATGTCGTCTGATCAGTACGACGTACAAATTCAATTACGCCTTGACCAAAAGCATTAAGCACCCTGTTTTCCTTCATTTTCTAGTTTAGGGTATACCATTGAACTCTTTTTTTTTAATGTATTTCTTAGTCAATTTTTACGATCCAAATGTTTTGCAATTCACTCAAAGCGGTTCTTTATTGTTTAATTTTATATTTGATGACGCGAACTTAGCTTTAGTGCAACACAACTATAATAGCTTTATGTACTTTTGAAAATATCAATATTTCATAGGGGTGCCCAATATTTGTGGCCAAAGATGTCAGTAGCTTTTCTCTTCTTGATATTTCCCTTAAAACATCTTCGTTTCAAAGTAACGGCAATAAATTATTTAGATTAAGGGAGGGAGGGAGGGAGGGAGGGAGGGCGATCGAAAACCTTTAACCGTTCTATAAAAAATGTAATGAAAATAAAACTTTTCGAAAATACGCTGCACTTCTCTTTCCCGATCAATTATTCAGAAAATTTCGTATAACATTCGTGATGAAAGTTTTTGAAAAGATTTTTAAAAAGTGGAAAAAAATGTGTAACAAACGAATTCGTTCATAGTAATAAATGAACTAAGTTACAAAAAAAGAAGTTATTGAGAAACACTATGTATATATTTACACACACACACACATATACAGGGTGTCCATTTTATCTCTGCCACCCGAAATAACTCGGTAATTATCGACGTCACAAAAAAATGTTCCAGACAAAAGTTGTACGGTGCGAAGGGGGCCATCAAATGCGACCATTTTTTTTTATTTCGGTGGAGGCGCTGGCGCACAGTGAAGGTCACCTCCACTTTTTTAAAGGGAATGGTACATTTTTTTTTCAACCATCTTGTGGAGCACCTCAAGCCGCAAAAAAACATTTGGGGGTCAAAGTCGTTCAAGGTCATTCAAGGTCAGTATCGATGAAAATCGGATCGATACCACAAATATTTTCAAATTTATATTTTATTTTAATAGATGTTCAAAATGACCTCCAGTGTTGTGGGCATATCTTGATAAACTTTATCCTTTAACGGCCACACACTTGATTTCGAAATCGGATATTGTTTCGACAGAGTCCTACAACTAACATGAGGGTTTACAGCAACGGCACCCAAGATATCAGTTTCTGCCTCTTCCGTGGTTTGCGTTTTAGTACGGTTTTTCTCAGCAGGATTAACACTACCCGTCGCGCGAAATAACGTGACTACCGCGTCAAACGTTCGCCGGCTTGGACACTGTCGATCTGGAAGTTGCTCAGCATACAACAAACGCGCTCTTGTGGAATTTTTACTTGCTTCACCGTAACACAGTATCATGTCCACTTTTTCGAATTAACGGTACATTTTAAAACTATGAATAGCTCTTATCCAAATTCGAAATCAAACTGAACGACAACCTCGATTGAGCTACATACGATACATATTAACGCGAGTTGGTAAACAAACAGAAGATATTCGAAGTGTTGTCGATGACTACGATCTCCGATATCTCTCATTTTAAGCTAATTTCGAACACCTATTAAAATGAAATACAAATCTAAATATCTTGGATCACTACTAAATATTTGGCAGTGATTCGAGATATTTAGATTTGTATCATCGATACTGACCTTGAATGACCTTGAACGACGTTGACCCCCTAATGTTTTTTATGCAGCTTAAGGCGCTCCACAAGATGGTTGAAAAAAAATGTACCATTCCCTTTAAAAAAGTGGAGGTGACCTTCACTGTGCGTCAGCGCCTCCACCGAAATAAAAAAAAATGGTCGCATTTGATGGCCCCATTCACACCGTACAACTTTTGTCTGGAACATTTTTTTGTGACGTCGATAATTACCGAGTTATTTCGGGTGGCAGAGATAAAATGGACACCCTCTATATATAGGTGTGTGTAAGTGCATATGAAAATGCACCATGTATGCGACTACGTGTAAAGTGCACGTGTACGTGAATGCCGAGTATTAATTTCGCCGGTGCGAATGTTGAAACGAGAGTCTTGAGGGTATTGTGGGAACTCGTTGGGTAACCCGAGAAAGCTCATTTCGCGAGGAAACGAGAGTGCCATTTCCTTGTGGTGATGCGCGTTTATGCGTAAATATATATGTATCCGTTCAGCCTCGCACACACATACACACGTACAAGCGCAAGTTTCAATGCGTATACATCATATTAAGTACATACAGCAGTACAGTGGCCCATTAAGGTGTTTCATAAACTTGGGAATTCGTGGTTCACTCGTCGTGTTCCGTGTGGTAGTCCTTTTGATGTCGATTTCGCAATTTCGATTGCTCACTTGCTACGCCGTGGCCTCAAGCTTTCCTACTCAGAGGTAATCCTGTATAATACGTAACAGGTTTATATATACATTTATATACAGTACTGGACAAAAAAAATTACGCACTAGTCGAAATTTCTTGCCGCACTAAAATTTACGTAGCGGACTCAAAAATAAAGGTGATTGAATTTTCCAAGGGGCATTTTAAAGAGGACAAGCTTACATTTATTTTGCTTTTGCTTTTTTAGAAAATTCTCTACGATTTTTTTTCGCCCAAGTGTGCACTTTTGAACGTGGCCATTTTTCGACTATTCTTTGGCCGTCGAAAATTAACTGCAAAGTTTGTGGAAAATTTTTTCCTCGGTTTTTCTATGGGAAACTTAAAAAGAATATCAAAACCGACATTTTTATTTTTTAGAAAGTCTCGTACGATTTTTTTTCGCCCTAATATTGCAATTTTAGCTAAAAAAGACTTTTTTTAGAAAAAAAGGCGTCACTGAAGAAATATAGGGTTTTAGAGGAAATGTCAAGAGGGTAAAAAGTTGCATAGGTTTACATTGGAGTGGCTAACATTTTTTCAGAATTTTTCTTGGATATTTTTTTTTACCATTTTTGGTTGGAACTTCGATGAGTGGAGAGGCTCCACTTGGGAATTATGGGGTCTAGGACAATTAAGTAAGGAAATTTGTTTACATTTTCATTTTTAATTAACTACAATTTTTCTAGATGTTTTTTTTATTTTTGAAAATTAAAAAAAAAAATGAAAATTAAAAAAATGAAAAAAAAATTGTTGTTAATTAAGAATAAATATGTATACAAATTTTCTTTCTTAATATATTGTCCTAGACCCCATAATTCCCAAGTGGAGCCTCTCCACTCATCAAAGTTCCATCCAAAGATAGTAAAAAAAAATGTCAAAAAAAAATTCTGAAAAAATTCTAGCCACTCCAGTATCAACCCATGCAACTTTTTACCCTCTTGACATTTCTTCTGAAACCCTATAGTTCTTCGATGATGCCTTTTTTTCTGAAACATGTCTTTTTTAGGTAAAAATGCAATACTGGGGTGAAAAAAAATCGTACGAGACTTTCTAAAAAACAAAAATGTAGGTTTTGATGTCCTTTTTAACATGGAAAAAACCGAGGAAAAAATTTTCGACGGCCAAAAAATAGCCGAAAAATGGCCCCATTCAAAAGTCCGCACCGGGGCGAAAAAAAATCGTATAGAATTTTCTAAAAAAAGCAAAATAAAGGTAAACTTGTACTCTTTAAAACGCCACTTGGGAAATTCAATTACCTTTATTTTTGAGTCCGCTATGTGAATTTTAGTGCGGTAAGAAATTTCGACTAGTTCGAGCTTTTTTTGTATATATATCTATATACCTTATACATACATATACCTTATACACATTATTCGGGATTGCCTATAAAATATCCCGCCGTCACATGATGGATACATTCGGTCTTTTGATTTTTGGAGTGCACGAAAATGAACATTCGAATGGAGCTCTTACTTGCGATGAGAACAATATATTCGTAAGGGCCCGCAGGTATTCGTGATAATTATTCAAATCTTTCTGGCGAAGAAATAAACGATTAAAAAAATTAATTAAAAAAATATCTTGATATAGAATGGGTTACTTGGGACAGCAGGAATTAAAAGGCCATGTGTATATATAAGAAAGGAATATAAGAGAAATCAACGAGTTGCTCTAATTTTTGTTGTAAGTTTGATCTTTCGGGACCGAAAGACGAATCAACAGATCAACTTTAAATTTTACAGGTCTATCGGGGGTACATTTAGGCTCAAGAAAACCTGGAAACATCAGATCTTTGGTCATTATTTACAAAGCAACAGAAGATTTATTACTAAAAAAAACCGGATAAAGTCGTTTTTTTGGTACTTTTTTCAAATCAATAGTGGAGGTAAAAACAATTGTTTCTTTCCTAAAGCAATAATTTGTACTTAGGTATAGAGGATTAATTCGAGTTTTTATAACCGTGCTTCGATTTGCTATACGATCATTAGTTTATGAGATATCGATGATTAAAGTGCGACTTTTCATTTAACGACCGATATCTCAGAAATAGATTGCCGTACAGAGACCGGTCAAAAAAAAATTAATGATAAATGATCAAGCTTGCTGACCCTGGTATCAGCATAACAAGAAAATCATGTCCCGAGCCCAAGGACCGTTTAAAGTGGAAAGAAAGCTGAATGTCTTTGTTTCGCGATATTTCTTTCGATTGCGAAATACCCGTGAAAAAAAAATTGATAAAAAATTTGGAAACTAGAGACTTCCAGTTTCAACATGTTTTTCAAAAATAATCTCTATACGATCGTTTTTCAGAGAGTTGCAGCGTTTGAAAATCACTACATTTTTTTTGAAAATTCTTGTTCGTTTAGTTTTAGTGCGTATTGTGTATAAATATATATATATATATATATATATATATATATATATATATATAAATATCCTATATATATATATATATATATATATATAATTAATGACGAAAAATTATTACTGCACTCATTGAGAGATGAGCAGAATCTAAAAATGTATACACTGGGTTTCCCCTCTAAAGCAGAGTTGGCAATAACTAGTTACTTCAGTATCGAATTCGATTGAAGATACTCGATACTTTTGTATCGAGTATCGAATAAATTTTCGTTATTCGTTACACAAGTATCGAGTAACGAAAAGCTTTTCGTTACTCGATATTTGTGCCATTTCAAAGCCCCAAAATACGAAGCTATTCTGTTAATAATTTTGTAATTTCTCACGGTTGATACAGAACCCTTGTATTCGAGGGAAGGTAAAGAATTTCCCGACTTTTTGTCAATTTTTCAAAATTTGTAAAAAAAATTTCAAAACGATGAAAAAATTCTTGAATAATTTATATGCATTTGGAAAACTTAACAATTTCATTTCAAATAACAAAAAAAAACAATTTTATACGACTTTAAATAAATAAAAATATTACAAAAGTATCAAGTATCGAAGAACTTTTCGTTACTCGATATAAAATTATTGAGTAACGAAAAGCTTTTCGTTACTCGATACATTTGTATCGAGCAAAACGTAAGGCCCGATACAGATTTTGGACAACTCTGCTCTAAAGTGTAACCCGCTGCTATCTCAGAAAGTACGCACTGTAACAAAAAATGTTCCAAATAAAAGTTTATTGGTTCTAAAGGGATTATAAAAGCTAAGACGCTTAATTCTACATTGCGTATAATTGCCAGGGTCATGTGCAGGTTAACTTCAACATTTTAAACCACCAAGTACATTTTTTATATTTTATTCTTACAGCTCGAGCCGAGAGCTTTTAAAAACTCTATAAGAAAATGATGTTTCATCGAGTACTTTTTAAACTGGGAGACTTATGACAATGCGTACATGTTTCCGAGATGGAAGCGTTGAAACGTTTTGATCGGCACACCCTATTTGTGTGTGAGGTGTATGCCAAGGATATATAGAGGATAGACAGCCGTGATTGGCCGGAAAGCTTCGTCCTCGTGGAATTGCATCTCGGTATATGTACAATTGCTCTAGGGGATTGTTTGTTCGTAATGTTGCAGGGCGAGTGGCTGTCGCGACGTAGAACGTACGGGGACTCGGTTAGCGCTCTAAATCGTCAACGAATACTGCGCCACGCCGAGAAACTCAAGGTAACAGGCTAATAATATCGTAATATCTCGTATAAGCGCTCACATTGTATATGGTTGCGGCGCACTGCACTTATACATTGAATAAGGTGTTTTCGCGCGTAATACGTATACGGGTACGCATTACGCTCGAAAACACCGTGTACAGATGTATGGAGCCTGGAACGAGTGCGTAATATACGCTTGTGTATATATGCAGAGAGACAGACGCAAACGCGACGGCGCCGAGTGTGCAATGAGGCTCTTATTGGGTGACTACAAGGAAATTGCGTCCATATATAGTGTGTCCATGGACCGATAGTCAGTAATGTAAAGATACATTTGGGACAAAATTCTGAATCGAAAAGTCCTGAAGCGTTTGTAGATACGATGGAATCTTGTCGAGTTATCGGATATCGAGTTTCACCGAATCAGGAGCGCCCGACGACTGGGCATACGACGATGTGTGGAGCGTGCATGTAGCGGTGAGCCTCCCACCCCGAACGACTGGGCGGTGCGATGCACCCGTGCTCCGCCCACCGACGTATTCTGAGAGGTTGCACGCCCCTGATTGGTCGAACTTTCGCAATTGATAACTCGCCAGGCGTTCATCTGATCGAAAAACGTCTCAGGACATTTCGACTCGAAATCTCATCTTGTATTCGCCTTTACATTATTGATGACTAGTTCTGGGACATCATGTATGGGCCTTATTTTATCACTGCGTATACTTGCGATACGCGCCTTTGATTCCCTTTATTTACGCTCACAGGAAATCATACGTGTAGCTGCGTTCTCTGTTATGCTGGAAATTCGGCACAGTCGCGCGTATTTTAGAAATTTCGCATTCTCACATTCATTTGTGCGGTTTCCAGCTGATTGCGCATTTTGACTCTCGCATGCCTACCCCCTATACTATTTCTACCTAAATTACGCCTGACCAATTTGAACAATGCATACTTCGGGTACTGATCTATATTTCATTGCTTCCCATATGCATACGGGTCTCGCACCGTCTGTATATACAGGGTGTCCCCTTTAAACCGAGCATCCCCCTCCTCCCCGAATATTCTCGGAGTCCTTGACGATACGGAAATACGTTACGGACGAAAGTTTGACGATTTCAGCAGCCACCTCATCCCGTGTAAGTTTTTTTTTTCGGACGCGCAAAAGTCACACGCAAGGTCAACTTTTTTTTTAAACGGAAACGCACTTGTTCAACGCCACGATCGACGATGCAGTACTTTTCTTCAAGGAATAACCAGCTGCAGCGATCGATGCAAAAAAAGTATTCCTTTAAAATATACAAAGTTGATCGTCGTATGTCCTCTACGCGTCCGTGTAGAAGAATACTTACTAGACCCAAACAACTTCAACAAACCCTCGTCAGATAACGTATCCTCCATCACGAATGGTCCGGTTGCGCGGGCGTTTAAGCAGGAGAGTTTTTTTTTTGGTAATACGCATGTTTGTCACAATACAGTTGATTATAAACGTGGTATTGGTAATTTTATATAAAACTTATTAGTTGTACATCGATAAATAAATATCGTAAAATTGGCGCAATTTTACGTTATGGTACTGCATAGTACTTCTCTGTCGTACCCATGACACCAAGCTGATCGTGGGTGGTTGTGTGATATGAACTTGTTATTGTGCTCAAAGTTTTCGCTTTTTAAAAGAGTCTACGGAATATTTTAAAGAGGCCTGTTTACTCTGTAATATAAATTTATTTTTGATTATTGTTGAGAAACAAATGACTGGTTTAATTAATCGATTAAACTTGTTATTTTATTACGATGAATCCAATTGTTCTTTCTAAACGTCAATTCTCGCCCGTGCACTTCTGTGTTATACAGAACACCCGATTCCTACGAAACTGTCGAATCTCCACACGATCGCGAAACCTCTTGAAACTTCAACTATTTCGACACTTTAACATTAAATATCTTTTTATATAAGTCGTTGACCCAAAGCGTTTTCTATTGTATTTGGAATACTAATGACCTAGTCAACGTTACTATAGTTTTTTTTGTCAATATCTGTTGCATGAGTGCAAAGATATCACTTAATACAAGTCTTTTGAGGGTGACTCTTTCATAAGCTCTGTATTAAAAAGCCTAGGTTCAATAATTTTTATCTCTATTTAGTCGTTGACCTTATCTGAAACTTCGCCTACGTGTATATGGGCACTTTATCCATGATATACTTGAAAATTGTTTTTTTTTCCCGGAGGTAAGACTATCGTGACGGAGCCTCCTTAACTTTTGTCCAAAACGTATTTTTTTGTCATCAACAATAACGAAGATAACACGAGCATAGCTCGAGTCAAAGGGGACACCCTTTATACACGCGTACGTATCTGCATACCGAAAACACAGCCGCTTTGGATTTCTATTTCGCATACCGCGTGAGAAACTCCGTGTACCTATGATGCATTTAACCATATTGTGGGAATATGGTGGACGCTAAAGAGTCGTGTACGTCTGAATTATCTATGTATACGCAGGGCTTTATATATATGCATATACACATACACGTACTATATGAAATGAATTGGGTATATCAGCGACGATCTCCCCTCGTTACACCGAACTCGCGGTCAACGCATTTAATTGCCAATTCCCGGTTTGCGTCTATGTATGTGGCCGCGCGACAATAAAAACAAATAAAAGGACACATACAGGGTGAGGCACATAAAGTGTTACAGAGCAATAGCACTCAAACTATTGATCATATCCAAAAATGTTCCAGACAAAAGTTTCAGTGTTCGAGAAGGCCGTCATACTGGACCACCCTATTTTTTTTACCGGTGGAGGCGCTTAAGCTACGTCAAGGTCAACTCCACTTTTTTAAATGGAACCATGTATTTTTTTTCGATGACATTATTACCGATTTTAAGACGAATTCAGCGACCTACAACACAAGGTCATTCTAGTCACGCAAAGTATGAAAATAGTCGAAAAATCGAAAAATATCGGAATAATCACTTTGAAAGGATCCAATAACCTTGGTTTGGGTCTACTTACAGAAGATGCTCGAAGTGATGACCCTCGACTTGTAAGCACTTGTTAATTCGCTGATGAAAAGACCGTCTAACTTCAGCCAACATTTGTGGTGTAATTTCGGTACATGCTCGGCGTATTCTTTGTTTCATGTCGTCAGGCGTGGTAGGTGCTACCGCCATTACGCGTTCTTTGACAAAACCCCATAAAAAGTAATCTGGTGATGTTAGATCTGGCGAACGAGGTGGCCAAGCTATAGGGCCGCCTCGTCCTATCCACTTTTCACCAAAAATCTCATTCATCACTTGTCTTGGACACAGAGCATAATGGGGTGGTGCACCGTCGTGTTGCATCCACATGTTCATGCGAACATGCAAGGGCACGTCTTCCAGTAATTGAGGCAGTACGTTTTGCAGAAAGTTTGCGTAAACTTGCTCAGTCAAGCGACCTTCAAAAAAATATGGACCAATGACGTGATCGCCGACAATGCCGCACCAACAATCAACGGACCACGGATGTTGAAATGGTACAGTTCTCATCCATCGAGGATTCTCATTTGCCCAATAATGCATGTTATGCCTATTCACATTTCCCGTATTTGTGAAGTTAGATTCGTCAGAAAAAAGCACATGCGTAAAAAATGAGACATCTGTGCGCATTTTTCTACGATTCCAGTTACAGAAATTGCCGCGATTTAGGAAATCATTACCATACAAATCCTGATGTAATGACATACGATACGGATGGAACTTGTGTTGATGTAAGATTCTTAATACAGATCGCTGACTAATTCCACTCTCTCTTTCCATTTGCCTGCTGCTCGCATGTGGATTTAGTGCGGCAAAAGCTAAAATAGCAGCCGCATTATTTTCATTAACAATCGGTCGACGTTTGACTCGTCTTTGTTTTACTGTACCGAAGCGACAGAAACGGTCAGCTAATCGCTTAAAAGCCATGTGCGATTTTTGTTGCCTATCCGGATAACGAGCCGCATACAAATCTTGGGAGTTTCTGTAATGTTTACGGCATTCGCCCAGCACCATCAACATATCAAAAGATTCTTGAAAATCGTTCATTTTCGCAATTCGATGTACTCACATTAGAAGGTAATGCGTGACTAACTGATATGTCAACAGAAAATGCGTACTTGCTGCCGATAAGAAACATTGGTATCGTAAGAAATGAAAACAGCGATCAAACAAGTGTTTACAAGTCGAGGGTCATCACTTTGAGCATCTTCTGTAGGTCGACCCAAACCAAGGTCCTTTGAAAGTGACCCTCTGTAGGTAGACCCAAACCAAATCCTTTGAAAGTGATTATTCCGATATTGTTCGATTTTTCGACTATTTTCATACTTTGCGTGATTAGAATGACCTTGTGTTGTAGGTCGCTGAATTCGTCTTAAAATCGGTAATAATGTCATCGAAAAAAAATACATGGTTCCATTTAGAAAAGTGGAGTTGACCTTGACGTAGCTTCAGCGCCTCCACGGATAAAAAATTAGGGTGGTCCAGTATGATGGCCTTCTCGAACACTGAAACTTTTGTCTGAAACATTTTTGGATATGATCAATAGTTTGGGTGCTATTGCTCTGTAACACTTTATGTGCCTCACCCTGTATATACAAAGGGACATATATATACATATATAACATAGTCTCGTTACATAGAGTTGCGGCGCGTGACTTTTTGCGATACAAACATTCCCGCCTGTGGTTGCTTCCTGTTGATAGAAGCTTGCGCGTTTGGCGGTTTAAAAAAAAAGCGAAAAATCGTGCAAAAGCCACTGGAGACGGATTATTTGATTTGTGGGATAAACCTCGAGGGTGACAGCCAGCGCGGCTCCTGACGAGATAAAGTGTGCATTAAGGGATCATCACTTTCTCTGTAGCGACCGAAATTATTCGAATTTCGCTTCAAAAATTGAACAGCGTGTTTATAACCGTGTATATCATCGGATAATGCAAAAAAATCGATTTTTTGAAAATTTTCCACTGTGGTGTCCCCTTAACAGGTCTGACTAAGTGTGGGCCCGAAAAACGTGTTGATATTCAATATTTCTTTTTGTCCAGAGTATCGTAATGGGAAGTTCGGGATTTTAGACACAATTTATACATAGTCTTGTCAAGTGTGATTTTTTTTTAATTAAAAAATATTGATAAACAATACAACTATTATTATTTAATAACTGTGCCGCTGCTGCTGGATGGCCATTCGGTATGGGTGGTTCTAGCGACTAGTATCATCTGCAATAAAAAATAAAAGTGTATTTTTCGTAAAATAATCTAACCCTCGTATGCCCGGATATTTTTGAAATTTTCAAAACTACAAATAAATATTTTCACTTTGATATTTATTAGGATTGCAATATCATTAACAACGTGCGTTCGTAGGTTTCTTTCGAAAATGGAAAATGAGGGGAAATGTTATATTGTGAGCGAGGAAACAGGTATTCGCAGTAGAAATATTTTTTAAGCTATCAGACTTAAGAGAAAACTTTTCCTGCAAAAGTTGCATAGTTCGAAGAGCGTCATCGAGCGATCACGACGAGGTTCACGAAGGTCATCGCTATTTTTTGAAGTGAACCAATATTTTTTTTTCCAGATTTATACCGAGGCACTAAATATAAGTTCACACGCCAAATTTCAAGATTATCGATATAAGTTTAACATAAAAAATGGGCGATTACGAAAGACATGGTGTAAAAAGAAGTGCCGGCTACTCTGCAAGATATGTAGGAAAGAATAATTATAACCTGTTCATTAATTCATGCTTACGTGGTAAACAAGACGATACAATTGATACGAGTCAGATAGCTAGAGTGTATCGAACGTGGTGGCCATCACTTTGAGCACCTTTTATAAGATTTTTTGCAACGTTTTTTTAAAGGATTTTTAGGCTAAAACATTGAAATTCATGTTTTATCGATTTTTTATGTTAAATTTTTATTGATAATCTTGAAATTTCGTGTGTGAACCAATTTTTCGTTCCTCGAAGAAATTCTGAAAAACGTCGTAGTCCCTATTAAAAAGGAAAATATAACCTTGAAATTTCTGAAGCGTCTCCACCTGGAGCAATCTCATAGTCACCACTCGATGACCCCTTTCGAACTGTGCAGCTTTTGTAGGAAACGTTTTCGCGCAAGTCTGATAGGTTTGAAAAATATCTCTACTGCAATAGTTGTCGCCTCATCTTGTATATAATATAAATACGCATATATACATTACATGTCCGTCGGCCGTTCATGTACCTTGCCTATTCACTATACGTCCATACATATGAATAAGAATGTATGTATATATATATCCACAAAAGGATACATGTGCCATTGAGATGCCGCGCTGCAGTTGCAACTTATGTTTAATTATTCCACTTGTGGAAGCAATCTCTCTCTGTCTCTCCCCTTTCTTTTCCTGTTGCACTACTTCATCGCTCTCTCTCTCTTTCTCTCTCTCTCTCTCTCTCTCTCTCTCTCTCTCTCTCTCTCTCTCTCTATGCCACGATTGAAATTCCGCATGTGTGGATTCGTGTGTTCGTGCATTGCATATTAGGGCCGGTTCTTGTTTCGCTCGAAAGCGCGGTCTCTCATCGTTGCTTATCGACTAGGATACCATCAAGAAACACGTAGAGAGATCAAGGGAGGAAGAGATATAGGTGGACGCATAGAGCATCCATAGACATGTGCATATATATATATACATACACATAAATAGGCAGAAAGAGAGAGAGAGAGAGAGAGAGAGAGAGAGAGAGAGAGAGAGAGAGAGAGAGAGAGAGATCAAGATGAGCTTTATCGATGTGTTTCGCGTCCGCTTACCGTAACAAGCGTTCATCAAGGAGGTATCCAATGCCCAGGTACTTGAATACCGCACATAGCGTTGCAGAATCTACTCGCTTTACAATGTACCTCGGCACATGATGACTCATGTATGTGTTTATATATATATATATATATATATATGTATATTTACATATGCATGTATGTGCATATACAGGGTGTGGCGTAAAGAGTAGTCAACCCGTTACCTGTGGTTGGGGGGCATCATGACTGATCAGAAAATCAAAATTTGTGTTTAGTAAAAGTGTCATGGTTTTCGAGTTTTTGCCCCTTTTTTAAATTTCATAAATAATTTCACACTTGGTCATTCTTTTCGATGGCATGATCACAAATCAAGGTATTTTCTCAGTCTGTTTTTTGAGAAGTACTCTTTGATAGATGTGCTATCCAATGTAAACTTTCGTTTTTATACCGCTAGCTTAATTTTTTTATTATTCAACATTTTTATGCAAAATTTGTTTGACGAAAAAAAAAACCGAAACTTTGAGCGCCCGCGGTGTAAAAAAAATGTATGGTGACCTGTGTACCCAAGTCACAATAAATTAGTCCATTTCATTGTCCATCCACACCACGGGCGCTCAGTTTCGTTTTTTTTTTCGTCCAAATAATTTTTGCATGAAAATTTTGAATAATAAAAAAATTAAGCTAGCGGTATAAAAACAAAAGTTTACATTGGATAGCACATCTATCAAAGGGTACTTCTCAAAAAACAGACTGAGAAAATACCTTTATTTGTGACCATGCCATCGAAAAGAGTGACCAAGAGTGTAATTATTTATGAAATTTAAAAAAAGGGCAAAAACTCGAAAATCATGACACTTTTACTAAACACAAATTTTGATTTTCTGATCAGTCATGATGCCCCCCAACCACAGGTAACGGGTTGACTACTCTTTACGCCACACCCTGTATATACAAGTATGCGTGTATATTACACAACTTCGCCTATGTGTTATCTCACATCCTGAAGTAGAGCTTGCACCCTATTTGCAAGAAAACACGGCAGGAACGTCGATACTTCCCAGTTTCTCACGTACGTGTATACAGGGTGGATCAATAACTATTAGCACTTTGGATATTATCGAAACTATAAGGTTCACAGAAATATTTGCTGAAATGAAATTGCACAGTACGAAAGGGGCCATCCGATAGCGATAATATTTTTTTTGCAGGTGGAGGTACTTCGGAAATTTGAAGGTCAACTCCATTTTTTTAAATGGATCGGTATGTTTTTTTTTCTGTATCATGAAAGAGGAGCTTCAAACGAGTTCAACGACCTATAACATAAGGTCATTGAAGGTCATAAAAAGTATAGAAAGGCGATAATACTTACAGTTTCGGTAGTAAATAAAATTACTAAGTTTTATAGTAAGTGTTCAAAATGACGACCATCAGTATCAATGCAACATTGGATTCTTTTTTCGATTGATTGACTTGCAAGTTTTACAGCGTCAACTGTAAGTATTATGGCCTTACTGTACTTTCTATGACCTTCAATGGCCTTATGTTATAGGTCGTTGAACTCGTTTTAAGCTCCTCTTTCATGATACAGAAAAAAAACATACCGATCCATTTTAAAAAATGGAGTTAACCTTCAAATGTCCGAAGTACCTCCACCTGCAAAAAACTATTATCGCTATCGGATGGCCCCTTTCGTACTGTGCAATTTCATTTCAGCAAATATTTCTGTGAACCTTATAGTTTCGAAGATGTCCAAGCTGCTAATAGTTATTGATCCACCATGTATATATATACAGGGTGAGGCACATAAAGTGTTACAGAGCAATAGCACTCGTACTATTGATCATATCCAAAAATGTTTCAGACAAAAGTTTCAGTGTTCGAGAAGGCCGTCATACTGGACCACCCAATGTTTTTTATCGGTGGAGGCGCTGAAGCTACGTCAAGGTCAACTCCACTTTTTTAAATGGAACCATGTATTTTTTTTTCGATGACATTATTACCGATTTTAAGACGAATTCAGCGACCTACAACACAAGGTCATTCTGGTCACGCAAAGTATGAAAATAGTCGAAACATCGAAAAATATCGGAATAATCACTTTCAAAGGATCCACTAACCTTGGTTTGGTTCTACCTACAGAAGATGCTCGAAGTGATGACCCTCGACTTGTAAGCACTTGTTAATTCGCTGATGAAAAGACCGTCTAACTTCAGCCAACATTTGTGGTGTAATTTCGGTACATGCTCGGCGTATTTTTTCTTTCATGTCGTCAGGCGTGGTAGGTGCTACCGCCATTACGCGTTCTTTGACAAAACCCCATCAAAAGTAATCCGGTGATGTTAGATCTGGCGAACGAGGTGGCCAAGCTACAGGGCCGCCTCGTCCTATCCACTTTTCACCAAAAATCTCATTCATAACTTGTCTTGAACACAGAGCATAATGGGGTGGTGCACCGTCGTGTTACATGCCACTTGCTGCCACTTGCTGCCGATAAGAAACATTGGTATCGTAAGAAATGAAAACAACGATCAAACAAGTGCTTACAAGTCGAGGGTCATCACTTCGAGCATCTTCTGTAGGTAGACCCAAACCAAGGTTAGTGGATCCTTTGAAAGTGATTATTCCGATATTTTTCGATTTTTCGACTATTTTCATACTTTGCGTGACTAGAAAGACCCTGTGTTGTAGGTCGCTGAATTCGTCTTAAAATCGGTAATAATGTCATCGAAAAAAAAATACATGGTTCCATTTAAAAAAGTGGAGTTGACCTTTACGTAGCTTTAGCGCCTCCACCGATAAAAAAATAGGGTGGTCCAGTATGACGGCCTTTTCGAACACTGATACTTTTGTGTGAAACATTTTTGGATATGATCAATAGTTTGAGTACTAATGCTCTGTAACACTTTATGTGCCTCACCCTGTATATATATATATATACAGGGTGTCACAAAAGTAACGGGACGGCTGAATATTTCCGCAGGTAAGATAATTTCCCGAAATGTTAAGGTTGTTCTTGAAGTAACTTTTCCCAAGGAATTCAATGGTGACCTTCATTTTGACCTTGGCGATGTCCTTCAAGGTTATTTCAAGGTCTACTTTTGTTTTTCAAATGGGAACCCCCTTTTTTGACATCGGCAATCGATAGAGCAGGAAATTTTACGTACAGATATGTACTTAAGTCACCGGTCCCCTTTGACCTTGAAGGTCACTGCAGGGTTAATTAAACTTAAACACAGTATGGATACCTCGGACAAGAATAGAAGCTTCTTAAATTCTATCGTTAAGACCAAAGTTATCAATTTTAACAAGGCGCATCTAGTGGTGACCTCGATCGTGACCTTGACCATGACCTTCAAGGTGATTTCAAGGTCAACTTTTTTTAAAAATGAAAACTCCCTTTTTGACATCCGCAATCGATAGAACGAGAAATTCGACGTACAGATATGTACTCAAGTCATCGGTCGAATTTGACCTTGAAGGTCACTGTAGGGTTAATTAAGAAGATTCTATTCTTGTCCTAGGTATCCATACTGTGTTTAAGTTTAATTAACCCTGCAGTGACCTTCAAGGTCAAAGGGAACCGGTGACTTAAGTACATATCTGTACGTAAAATTTCCCGCTCTATCGATTGCCGATGTAAAAAAAGGGGGTTCCCATTTGAAAAACAAAAGTTGACCTTGAAATAACCTTGAAGGACATCGGCAAGGTCAAAATGAAGGTCACCATTGAATTCCTTGGAAAAAGTTACTTCAAGAACGACCTTAACATTTTGGGAAATTGTCTTACGTGCGGAAATATTCAGCCGTCCCGTTACTTTTGTGACACCCTGTATATATATATAGACACACACACTGCCCTATATGACTTTGATACAATAGAACACTTACGTATATAAATCGGCGGGTGTTCGCCAAGTTGCTTCATTCCGCCCTGTTCTTCTTCTTCGTTCGGAACTTGTCCGATACCGTATACATCCGGCAGAGGGAGAGGGAGAGAGAGAGAGAGAGAGAGAGAGAGAGAGAGAGAGAGAGAGAGAGAGAGAGAGAGAGAGAGAGAGAGAGAGAGAGAGAGAGATAGAGACAGAGCGAGAGAGAGAGAGAGAGAGAGAGAGAGAGAGAGAGAAAGAGAGAGGGCAGATGAATCGAGGATCTTTTCTGTGCAGGGCTGCAGTATACGGGCTCACAGTCAGCTGCTAGGTCATAGATCCGTACACGAAGCGCCCAGAGTTACGTGTTGAATGTAGGTACCTGTCCCGAGACTGAACACTCGGTATAGTACTACGCAAGTGGGTAGATATACATATATATATATATATATATATATATATATATATATATATATATATATATATATAAAGGAAAAGGCGAGCCCGTTGGCATGGGTAAACGTCGAGGAGCTTTTATACACGAGCTACGCTAGTGAAATTTGTCGGTAACGTCAAAGGGACAATCGAGAGAGCGAGAGCAATGGGGGGCGAGGGTGAGAGAGGAAGAGTAGTAGTACAAAATAAAATTTTACTTTACTGTTACATTCATACATACATATATATGCCAAACGTATAAGCAAGGTTTCACTGTATATGTATATATATATATATATACATATACAGTGATACCTTGCTTATACGTTTCGCACTTATACATTTTTATCATTTATACGTCATATTTCTCTAGCCCCGGCAAATTGCGCCTATGACGAATGTAATAAAGTTTCATTTCTATGTTTTCTACTTATACGTTTTTTGCGGTTATACGTTATTAATTTCCTTCCCCATCGTCCGTTTCAGGGTCTGTTTTTTCTCAAGTGTACGTATATCAGTTTTCTGTGACACAAAACGAAAGCAGACAAGAATGTAAACAATTTCACAAACCGTAATTTAATTTTTTTACAGTGTAAAATTCTAGGATCGTATTATGTATGCATGTAAAGGATATTTTAAATTGCGCGCCATTTTTTTTGTTGCGTAAGTAAAGTACTAATCTTTGACAACTGGCATCAGAAAGTATTCAGGTTTAGTCATAGAGAATTACACGATCGAGCAACGCATAGAAATTGTGAAAATACAATGTGAAACGATGCAGTTATTGTAGACGAACTTTTATGGTCGTGTTATCTTGCGCCGCGGCGATGTGAATTGGCCACCAATATCATTTGATTTGAAGCCATTGGACTTCTTTTTTTTGGGGTTTTCTAAAAGGAAAAGTGTATGTCAATGATCCACAGACTATTCCGAAGCTCAAGGAAGCAATTGGATGCACCATTAATGAAATTAGTCCGCAATTATGCTAAAATATTGTTGAAAATTTCGTCAAAAGAGTGAACGTTTGCAAACAAGGACGAGGCGGCAATTTATCGGATATTATGGTCCACACATAACCTCCATGTTTTTACCTTATATTAAAATAAAAATATTTGTACTTGTTAAATAAATATTACGTTTTATTAATAAATAAAAATGTCAAGTTATTTTGAGACACCCTTTACTTAACTGTGATTACTTATGTCTTATTTATACAAAAATGTCTGTTATTTCGTAGTGTAAAACGTCAAAGCTTTAATGACACAAACTTGCGTCAAATAAAAATTCTGAACGAAAATAAAAAAAAATATTGAGTTGACCCATTACTTCGTTACTACTAATCAGATTTCCAATTGGAAAACCAAATATTATTGGGAGTACAAATTAATTCGGTCCATTTTTTTGTGGTAAAAAATCCATTTATTTCAAAATAAAAGGTATGAATAGATTAATCAAAGTATTGTCCATCGCTGGCTACTACTTTTTCCCACCTCTCAGGCAATTTTCGAATTCCATCTCGAAAAAAAGTCTCGTCTTTTGAGGCGATCTAAGTTTTGAGGCAATTTTCGATTTCTGCGAAAGAAGTGAACCGGTGACCTGCTAAATCCTGCTGCATCCGTCGGAACAATCAGTAATCAGAAGGAGCAATGTCCGGAGAACACGGCGGGTGCGGTAAAATATCCCATTTGAGCGTTTCCAAATATTTTTTTACAACTTTTGCGACATGAGGCCGAGCGTTGTCATGCAGAAGAATAATTTTGTCATGTCTTTGCTCGTATTCCGGCCGTTTTTCTCGTAATGCACGGCTCAAACGAATCAATTGTAGTCTATACCGATCGCCGGTAATGGAATCGCCAGGTTGTAGCAGCTCACAGTACACAACACCCTTTTGGTCTCACCAGATCCACAGCATGACCTTCGAACCATGGATATTCGGCTTTGGTGTTGATGACCATTCCCTGCATGATTTATCAGTTGGAGCATCATCACCATAAACTTCAACAAGCATTCGATGCGCTTCAGCTGCACTTTTCTTCCAATTAAAGCAGAAAAGTAAAACTTGCCGCAAACGCTGCTTAGTTAACACAAAATTTGACATATTCAACACAGTAAAAAACAAGGTTTTTAATGGAACTCAAAGCGATATAAACTGAATGTAATTGACAGATGTCTCACCTCTCTGAAACCCCCGAAATCAGCTGTCACTATGAAACGTTCATAACAGCCAGAGCCATCTCTTGAAAACGGACCGAATTAATTTGTATTGCCAATATAATAGAGGTACTGCTATTAAAAAACATCGCAAATTATGCACCGATCGCCATTTTCAAATGCTAAAGATTTTCCGATACATACTGTATTTCACTTCTACGTTATTCTCATTTATACGCCATACTTGCTTTGAAAAACGTATAACTGAAGTTTCACTGTATATATGTGTGTGTATAGACTTTGTACGCGATGGAGCAAACTTAGACGGGTGCTGGACGTGAAAAGACCTCTTATTCCTTAGAATAGTTGAAAGCGCAGAGAGTATTTCGTTCTTTCAAAGTATTTATATACAACAAAAAGAAAAGGGAAAAAGGAGAAGAAGAAGAAAAAAAAGCACGCGCGCTCTCTTTACCTTCGAGGTATACTTGTGGCATTGCCACTGACACACTGAATAGCTCTCGGCGTTCTTTCTTCGTCGGAGAATGAAAGGAAGCCTTTATCGAGACCCCGTCATTGGACGTTCGTTCTTACCAGGGTCCACATTTTATCTCTCGTGATTATATCGCACAATTCGCCCCCGTGGGAAAAGGGGCTCTTCCGAGGCGCGCTGGTACGTCCACAGTTTTCGCTAATGGCACGCGGAAAATAATTTTTACGCTCGCGTTCGTGTAAAAAAATTTACCTCGTTTGCGCGATAGTTGACACGATTTTTTCGCAGGGCCCATTGAAAAAGAACGGGGAAATACGTGTGGAGATAGAAAGTAGGTGAAGTGTTACTGGGTGGTTACATTAAAAAATCCTCTGTTTAGCTGTATGCCAAAATGCAAAATTCCCTGAACGAAAACTTGTCTCAAACACTTGCAAAATCGACTGACGAGCTCGATAAAGAACTGGATAATGTAGCATTTGCAAATATATATATATACACAGGGTGAGGCACATAAAGTGTTACAGAGCAATAGCACTCAAACTATTGATCATATCCAAAAATGTTTCAGACAAAAGTTTCAGTGTTCGAGAAGGCCGTCATACTGGACCACCCTATTTTTTTTATCGGTGGAGGCGCTGAAGCTACGTCAAGGTTAACTCCACTTTTTTAAATGGAACCATTCAATTTTTTTTTCGATGACATTATTACCGATTTTAAGACGAATTCAGCGACCTACAACACAAGGTCATTCTAGTCACGCAAAGTATGAAAATAGTCGAAAAATCGAAAAATATCGGACTAATCACTTTCAAAGGATCCACTAACCTTGGTTTGAGTCTACCTACAGAAGATGCTCGAAGAAAGAATACGCCGAGCATGTACCGAAATTACACCACAAATGTTGGCTGAAGTTAGACGGTCTTTTCATCAGCGAATTAACAAGTGCTTACAAGTCGAGGGTCATCACTTCGAGCATCTTCTGTAGGTAGACCCAAACCAAGGTTAGTGGATCCTTTGAAAGTGATTATTCCGATATTTTTCGATTTTTCGACTATTTTCATACTTTGCGTGACTAGAATGACCTTGTGTTGTAGGTCGCTGAATTCGTCTTAAAATCGGTAATAATGTCATCGAAAAAAAATACATGGTGCCATTTTAAAAAGTGGAATTGACCTTGACGTAGCTTCAGCGCCTCCACCGATAAAAAAATAGGGTGGTCCAGTATGACGGCCTTCTCGAACACTGAAACTTTTGTCTGAAACATTTTTGGATATGATCAATAGTTTGAGTGCTATTGCTCTGTAACACTTTATGTGCCTCACCCTGTATATATATGAGGTATTCCAAGTATTTTCGAACAGCCTAAAAGCCTGACCTTCTTCAATCTTTTTCAAAGTTGGTGATGTTTTTGTATCATATATTTTGAGTACGTGGCATTTTTTAAAGATTTTTATCGGCTTGCTAATTCGGCTAACTCGGAGATAAGATTTTACATGTAATAAAATTTCAAATGATCGTATCGTAGTGATCTTCTCGTTGTACGAAAAAATGTTCTCTACAAAAAAGGATGCGTTTTTCTATGAACTATTTTGAAAAAAAAATCAAAATTTTCCAAGTACTACAACACTAAAAAAAAAAGAAATATCTTTCATTTTTTAATTTTTTAACCCCAATGACTGGGTTAATTCTGCTGAAATTTACACTGAATTTTTTTTTATTAGTGTAAACTACTTGTGTAAGTTTCATTCTGGGCTGGGCTTGCGCTATATATATATATATATATATATATATATATGTGTGTGTGTGTGTGTATATATATATATATATATATAGTTGCGTGCAAAAGTTTTGGGCCATCCTATTTGTTCAGGTATATTGCATTGAAATACAATGGTGAGGGAAAAATAAACGAGTTATAACAATATGTATTCACTTATATTTTAAAACAATTAATTATATACATAGGTATTATACTTAAATATTTGATTGTCTATCACTTTTTATCTAACGAGTGTGCAACAGTATTGAGCCACATACTATTGCGTCTGAAAAATATTTTAAAAAAATCGAAAATATTGGGATGTTGAATAAGTTCCCGCTGTTTTTTTGTGAAAATTGATGCTTTATTTTTAAAAAATAGTAAAAAAACATCTCATTGAAAGTATTGCCCATCGCTAGCTACTACTTTTTTTCTATCTTTCCGGTAGCATTTTAATTCCACGTCGAAAAACGACACGACTTTTGAGGCTATCTAAGAGTCGACCCATTTTTTGGCATCTTCATAAGAATGGAAGTGCTGCTCAGCGAGGCCATGTGCCATCGATCGAAACAAATGATAATTGGAAGGGGCAATTTCTGGTGAATACGGCAGGTGAGGTAGGACTTTCCATTTAAGCGTTTCCACGTAGGTTTTCGCGGGTTTTGCAACATGTGACCGAGCGTTGTCGTGCTGCAAAATTACTTTGTCGTGTCTCAGCTCGTATAGTGGCCATTCTTCCTTCAATGATCGGCTCAAACGCATCAATTGTAGTCGATAGGAATCTCCCATGATGGTTCCGTGTGGTTTGAGCAGCTCATAATAAACTATACGCAGCTGATACCACCAAATGCAGACCAGAAGCTTGGAACCATGGATATTTGGCTTTGCCGACGATGTTGAGGCTGGGCTTACCTCACGATTTGCTATGCTTACCGTTATCGTAGTGTATCCATTTTTCACCGCCAGTCACGATACGATGCAAAAAACCTTTCCTCCTCTGCCGTTGAAGCAGTTGTTCACACGTGAAAAGACGCCGTTCGACGTCTCTTGGCTTCAACTCGTACGACACCCAATGTCTTTACTTTTGGATCATTCCTAATGCTTTCAAACGTTTCGAAACTGTTGTGTTATCAACTTCTAATGATTCTGCAAGTTCAGCTAGCATCTGACATGAGTCTTCATGAAGTAATGCCTCCAATTCTTCGTCTTCAAACTTTTTCGGTGCGCCAGAGCGTTCTTTATCTTCAACATCAAAATCATTATTTTTGAAGCCCCTAAACGAATCTCTGCATAGTCGCCGTAAGTCTCAACGAGAATTCTGTGTGCTTCAGCTGCAGATAAAAAAAAAAGTAGTACAGTAAAATTCCCGCAAATACTCTTTTTTGACACGAAATTTGACATGTTTAACAAAATGGAAAAAAAAGTTGTTTACACTTCAGCGAAATGACATACACTGAATTTCAAGCTTGCTTATAGTACTTTTTCTATAGATGCGTTGCCATCTTAAACTACACGCACGCAGTTTTGGTAATGCCATCTGTTGGAAAACAGCGAGAACTTATTCAACACCCCAATAACAAAACGAGATTCGGCCTTCTTCACTTGACTCAGTACTTTATTGTCATGCCCTTAGCAGCGATAACTGTGGCACATCAATGAGGCATCGATGCTATTAATTGTGAGATCGATTCTTTGGGCAAGATTTTCCACTTGTGACGCAAATGATTCCACAACTCCATCTTATTAGAGTGATTTTTTGTTCTAACATGATTTTTTAGGTCTTGCCACAAATGCTCAATCGGATTTAAGTCCGGTGATTGCGATGGTCAGTCGAAAAGGCGGATTTTTCCTCTTTGAAGAAAATCTTTTACCAGACGTGAAGCGGGTTTGGGGTTGTTATCGTGTTGAAAAACCCAACGATGCGGCAATTTTTTCATTGCAAATGGGAGCATGTGGCCTTGCAATATATTTCTGTACATTGCAGCGTCCACATTGCCTTCAATTTCTACCAGCGGACCAACGCCGTCGTCAAACAATGCTCCCCAAACTTTAATGTTCTCGCCACCGTGTTGTACGGTAGGAATTTGATACCTTACGTTGAATCTAGTACCTGTTTGGATGTCTCACGTACTTCTGACCATCACTTCCGAATGGTTGAAATTTTGATTCATCGGAAAAAAACACTTTCCGCCAATCTGATGCTGTCCGCCAATCTGGCCTTTGCATTCTTTTTACTGATAAATGGTTTTTTCCACACTAATACATCCAATCAGTCCTACAGCCTGTAGACGTCGGGATACTGTACGCCGACCAATGTCGGCACGATTTTCACTACGCGATTCTCTCCAAATTCCTGCTGGAATTTTTCGTGGATCTATAACACATTTCCTCTTTATAAATTTGTCAACATATTACATAGTTTTTCGCTGTCTACCACTGCGACTTTTGTCATACAACAAATTTGCTAATTTATATTCACGAATAATACGATTGACTGTACTTTTTCCAATGAATAAAGTAGTCGCAATGTCGCGAGAAATCTTTCCTTCTGAAGAAAGTTTTAACGCGATTTTACGAACCTCAATATTCGTGTGTTTCGCCATCACGGCCGAATAGTACTGATATTTCATGGTCATGCACGTTTTGAAACTAGTACGAAAGATAGTGCAAATACACTGTGCTTTCAAAGCCGGGCAAGATAGCGGCCCGATACTTTTGCACACCGACAAAACTCGTTCGACTCTGCACACAAATAATACGTCATGTAAACAAATTATATCTCACGCTATTATTCATGTCATAGCTTTCTTAAAAATTTGAAATGCTTAACGAGTCCAGGAATTAAAACTTTTATCACTTTACTCAAAGGAATAGGGTGGCCCGAAACTTTAGCACGCCACTGTATATGTGAGATTCAAAATATCGAAAACAAGAAGAGAGAAAGAAAAGAGAGATACAATAGAAAATGTGGATCGATCTGATGAAGGAGCGAGGTATCAGAGTGCCGGACATTGGTCACTAAGGAGAAGTTTATTTGAAAAGTTCGAAAGAAAGCAGACGAGAAAAAAAGAGAGAGTTCTGGGAGAGCCAAGATCGAAGTTGGATGTGAAAAAAGGGATAAAAATAAGAAGAAGATTATGAACTCTATAACTCATGTATTATTTTTTTTACCTTCTAACTCATGATTGCGGCAGGTACCCACACCAATCGTTTCTTGTAGGCACAATCGCTCCGTTGAGCAGTAAAGAGAAACAACAGTATATGAATCTCTTTGTTTTTCGATAGAAAAGAGCATAGTGTGAGGCAAATTCAATTTTATTAAAATTTGTTTACTGAAAAACCCGTTTAAACGCAAGCATAGGTCGAAAAGCAGCGAAAATCGCATTTCTTAACCCTTCGTGGTTATCCTGGGTAGAATCGACCCGTCGATCAATTTTTGGCGCAAATATATAATAGTTTCCGGCTTCGAGTGGGACTGTATTCACCGCCTTACCTGGAGTTTGAAGTATCCTCATACTATAAAATTTACCCTCTTCACATGTCAGAATAAATACCTTTTTTGGAACGCGCACTATGCTACAATTTTTTTCCCAAAAGGAGTATATCTAAGAAGTATCATGATCTTCAAATGTCGCACGGCGTTCAAAGATGAAACATTGAGTTTATAAAAAAAAATCAGTTGAATTATGTTCCGTTCAAAAAGTATATTTATTTTGGATTATGAAAATGGAGAAAATACGGTATTTGTGAATACGGAAAAAGTCAATAGAAACGCAACCAAAAAAAAATTTGCTGAGGTTGTTCGTATACTCTTCACTTCGTTTATTGAGAAAATAGTACATAATTAATACTGATGGTAAAAATGAGAATACAAAGAAATCGTTCCTTCAACTCATTCCACTGTCGCGCAAAGGCAACAATGGACCGTCTGTGCTCCTTGCAGGCGGCCCTTTGTCATCTTTGAGAAAAACTTGAACCTTGTGACACTTTGCACTCGGACAGAATGCACATCTCGAAGATCCGCCGAAGATTCGGAATGAGTGTAGCCTTGCTCGCAGATGAGGCTCGATGAGAGACTTGGCGAGACTTTTTATAAAGGTTCGCCGATTCATAAATCGTTGAAATTGGATAGGACTATAGCGTTCGATTTTTTATTTTCTAATAAAATATAAAATCTATGGATTTGGATAATGTATGTGACCATTTATGCTTAAATTACGTAATAATAAGTAAAATATATTGATTATAGTACAAAAAAGTAAAATACGTTGAACGCCACGAAACACTAACGGTAACTTTAGGCTGGGGTAGATATCCACCCCGGATGTTTTTGGGAAGCGTTTTGCCTAACAACCAGCAAGCAACTGACGCCACTGTCGGCCTGCCCCACGGTCGTATACACAGGTTTGAGCACTCCGTCCAAAAATCTGTGCCTCTAATTTTCCGAAGTGCTCAGTTAGTCCGTGATTGCAAGCCTTACTTGTACCCATATTAGCGGAAAATTGAAGAGTGATTTTCACCAGTTATTCGGGAATTATTGCAATAAACAATACGCCATTTGTTGTTATATTCATCATTATCATCATGAACGTCTAGTAGTCGAAGAATACAACATTTTTTTTCCCTTTAAACTTTTGGTATTTCTATCCCGGCCCGCTCACGAGTTATAGAAAAAACGTACTTTTTAAGGGTGCGTTGACCCCTTAAGAGTGATGTTCCGCCAAAACGAGAAAATTTGTATCGACTATTTTGACTAATTGTACTTTCATTGTAACCAATTTTTATTTCTACAAATTTTCGTCCATGCCACACGGTAAGAACTTTGAACATTTGCCTTTCGAGAGGGGGGCGAGTAGAATTTGCATATTTGTAAATCGCGTCATAAATTGAACTTTTTTTGACGTCAATTTAACTCGGAATGTCAAAAGGCTAGCTGATTATACGATGCTCTTGGCTAAAAAATCGAAGGGCAGTTTCAACCCCTTAATTATGAAATATCGAAAAAAGAAAAATAACACGTATCCGCTACTTTTCCATCCTCTACATGAACGCAACTTTACATCCTAATCGATTAAAAATTCTCGGAGATACGTATGAAAAATTGCATTTTTACAATAAACAATATGAAATTTGTTGTTATCTGCATCGTTCTCATCTCCAATGTAAAGCACACGGAAAAATAAACGTTGTTGCAATTTGAATTTTTTTCCTATCTCGTACCGTTAAAACGTTATCGACGAAAAACGAAAAACACCCCTATTTTCGAGGGTGCGTTTCACCTCTCAAAAATAGGGTTCTGCAGATATAAAAAAATACGTGTCGCCTATTTTTACCCATTCTATAAACATGCCAAATTTCATCGAAATCGGACCTCGCGACCTTTCCTTGTAAGTGAAGTCGATTTTGCCGAATTTCGCCACATCGTTCATGACGGGGACGCCTGTCAGCTTATACCGCGCTTATGAGGCATGGCATACGCGTAGTTGTGGTGTAATTGCATCACCCGAACATAATGACAGCACGGTTAACATAACCTCGTTTAGTCAATGTTATTTAAAAAATAATTTATGTAAAGTCTGTATTCATTAACGAATAAAAAAAACGAGAAGTGACTATTGTTGCGATATCTAAAAAGTGTACAATTTCGGAACGCAAATGTGGAAACGAACTAACTCGAAAAAACGCGACACGTCAAAAAATACTGATAAAATAAGGAAACATGCGAAGTTCTACAAAAAAAAATAGATATGTAAGAAAAAAGTTGTACAGCTTGTATAATATTAGGAATGAACAAATCATATTAAAAAATGAAAACTAAATTATTAATTCTCATAATCCCTTTCACTTTTAGCAGGTTTTTTTTATGTTAGATTATAATCCTGTTATAATCGGCGGAGCTTAATGGGAGCTCTAATGCTGCCTGAAACAGTTTGTGTACGTTAGGACAGAACTCCTTACCAATATGTTTTTTTTTATGTTCTATATTTATTTCACAATTTTTCAATTGGAACATGTTTTTTATTATTATAACTTTGGTATTCAGTGCTGCAGAATCAATTTTTTAAATATCTTTATAATTATTAATAAAATCCTCTGTATTCCCCATATCTAATTTCAGGAAGGCGTATACTGCATTGGCCAATGGGAGGTTTTCAAATCGTCGTTTTAAGTTGACAATTATGTTGTTTATCACCTGGTTATAAATATTTATCTTCCAGTAGTCCTCGGGGTGAGTGCCTGCATAAAAATCCTTTTGTTGACGCCTCCTTTTTGATACTCTGACAGGTTCTAGGGAAACTCCATGCTTTTCAGCAAACTGCTCGATATCTTTCTAATTTTAAATTCATTTCTCGATGCATCGAAAGTATGAATTATACTTGCTATTAAAACATTAGCCAGAGACAGAGTTGCATTTACGGTCAGAGAAAAGTTACTTAGTACATTCACCGTAGCGAGAATTAAGTGAATGATATATGTAATGATATGATAAACTCTGGTTTAGTATCTAAAGCAGAGTATATGTAATGATATGATAAACTCTGGAGTATATCGCTCTCTGTCACACACCGGTCTCCGAGGTTATAGTCGTCTGCGCTTTTGAGGCCAATCTTGGCAAACAAAGGCCGTCGGATATAGACACAGTTTAGGGTATATGAAATATACTGGAGTTCCCAGCCCTGTATGTACGTCCGTGGTCTGCCCTCACCGCCAGGTAGTGAAATCGAATTGAGATGACGCTCCCAATTAACAATGTCGATTTCTAGCTTAAGTGCGCACTTTAAAAGTCGACTGGGCTGGGTTTCCATCCCGTACAGGAGTTCTAGGGTTTAACGATATGGTTAACAAGTTCATTTACGATCAATTCACAATCATTATCCTTGTCTGGTTCGAAATAAATATAATTTGTTAAAAATAAAAGATGAACGAGGCTCTCACTCTTTAATCCTTTATATATTATGTGTAGTAAAAAGAAATCCATTATTTTTGCAATAGATGGCTTTAGTAATCTGTATCCCGCGTTGTATAAGTGCGATCGGATTACGCTAGATGGCGTTAGAAAGATAAGATTTCGTACTAAAAAAACATCTGAGACAGTTTTGTGATTGCTTGACTCAATATTTTTTGAGCGCGCGTCAAGGATGGCCACCAGCAAAGTGAAAATATGCCATATTTTACGATTTTTCTTCGATAAAGGCGAAAACGCAAGCCAGGCGGCTGAAAATGTGAATAGTGTTTATGGTCCTGATACTGTAACAGCCAATCACGCGCAATTTTCGTTTCGTCGATTCCGTTCGGGTAATTTTGATGTCAAAGATGCACCACGCTCTGGAAGGCCAATTGTCAAAAATGTCGATAAAATAATGGAAATCGTCGAGTCCGACCGTCATATAAGCACTGTTTCGATTACCCAGGAGCTAAACATTGCACAAAAAACCGTTTGGAACCATTTGAATAAGGCTGGATACAAAAAGAAGCTCGATGTATGGGTGCCACACGAGTTAACGCAAAAAAATCTCATGGACCGAATTTCCATCTGCGAATCGCTGTTAAATCGCAACAAAATCGACCCATTTCTGAAGCGGATGGTGACCGGTGATGAAAAGTGGGTCACTTACGACAACATCAAGCGAAAACGGTCGTGGTCGAATCGCGGTGAGCCGGCGCAAACGGTGGCCAAGCCAGGATTGACGGTCAGGAAGATTTTACTGTGTGTTTGGTGGGATTGGCAGGGAATCATCTACTATGAACTGCTCCCCTACGGCCAAACTCTTAATTCGGACCTGTACTGTCAACAATTGGACCGTCTGAAGGAAGCAATCGCCCAGAAGTGGCCAGCTTTGGCCAATAGGAGAGGAATTGTGTTCCATCAGGACAACGCCAGGCCACACACATCGATAATGACTCGCCAGAAGCTCCTGGAGCTTGGTTGGGAGGTTCTTATGCATCCACCTTATAGTCCGGATCTGGCACCAAGTGATTACCACCTGTTCCTGTCTATGGCGAAAGATTTTGCTGGTGAAAAATTCGCCTCAAGAGAAGCTTGTGAAAATCGACTGTCCCAGTTTTTTGCTAATAGGGACGAGGGTTTCTATGAGAAAGGCATAATGAAATTACCTTGAAAGTGGCAACAAGTTATCGATCAAAACGGTGCATATTAGACCTAAATCGGATCATTCTAACTATGCTAAATAAAGCCTTCAATTTCATGCAAGAATAATGGATTTCTTTTTACTACACCTTATATATGGCCAGATGTTACGTTATCCATACGTCGTGGACATGGAAAAGGGTGCACAGTGGGAGGACGAGTTGGCAGAGTGTAATACGGGGCGAGTGTCTGATAGAGGGTTTTCGGGATGGATTCGGCGTGGTTCTCTGCGGTAAAGTGTACGCGCGCGGATGTACAACCAGTAGTGTGTTCCCCGTAGAACATATATCCTCAGCGGCGCGAGGCCTGCCGCCGAAACTCAACCCGGAGTTTCTTCTGGCCCGGGCTCTCCACCGTCCGGACATAAATCCAATTAAACGTACAAAGGGACCGGTCCAGGCCGCAGCGACCACCGAGGATCACGGGAGGGAATTGAGGAGTGAGGGAGAGAGCGAGAGAGAGAAAGAGAGAGAGAGAGAGAGAGAGAGAGAGAGAGAGAGAGAGAGAGAGAGAGAGAGAGAGAGAGAAAGGGTATGTAAGAGAGAGATAGCAATACAGGGAGAGAGGCAAAGTATAAAGTACATAGGGAGTCCTCTCATGTGGATATATTACTGCCCTCACACATGTTACAAACCTCGGCTGGTTTCATACTGACCAAAGCAATGATCAGAGAGTGGCAAGAATCCACGGACCGACGGCGATAATCGAAATGTGACGAGCACATAGGTATATATCTATCCGTCGTAAAAGCGTTCCTCGCCTATGGCAAAAAAAAATGAAAGGCTCAGCCGCGATCCATTTTTCGGACAAGCAATTACAATTCAAACGATACAGAAACACGGGCGGGTCAAGCGGAAATTTGCGTTTGAGCTTTCCGATGCTCACTCGTCAGCTTATTCTCTCGACCTGTGATAACCATGTTTGACATATTCATGCGATTTCGTTGAGCGCGATAAGGAGGTGACACTTAGTGTCAAAGCAACTACGAAATTCTGTCAAAAATCGAAGAATAATTGTAGCTGGATGAACCAAACGGCATTTCAAAGAGCAAACGATAACGCAGAAAATGAACAAAGAATAGCGTTCCACAATCGAAGCGGAAAATAAATTATCAACGTGAAACTACTTTTTTTTTTTGTCAAGATGGGAAAAATTTATGGCTGTTTAATATTTTTTTATAAGGCCATAGCGTATTATTTTTACCCTCTGAGTACGACTTGACTATTCATTTCTCCCAAAACCCTCAATTTCAAATAAAAAACACCAAATGTGTATGGAAACACGTTATTGGCGCGTAGCCGGCTTAATTTTGAGTTTTCGACACAAACTTCGCGATATTCGTAATCAGCGGGAATTTTCCCAACGGAAAGTCTAAAAGTCATAAAGAACAATGTTTCGACTCACTTGGCCAATCTATCAAAATCACCAAAGCCTTGGAATTTCAAACAGCAGTACCGTCTGTCCAATTTGAGACTACGTGTTTTTTTTTCATCGGCAGAAAAACGCTTTTAAGTGGTAGAGCCACCCTAATATATATGTTTCTCTGTTTGTTCCGTATGCGTTTCTATGCCAATCATCCGATTGCGATGAAACTTTAGTGAGTTGTTGTGTGCATGCCCGCGAAGGTTTCTGACATAGTATCATCAACGTGCACTAGGTGACGTGCGAGTCGTATCTGATAATTGTTCGTCTTCTATGCGTTCGCGCATCGTTCATCAGATTGAGTTGAACATTTTAATCATGCCTTCTAAACGTGTCTCAAGTGGTAGATCTATCAGCGGAGCGGAGCACGGTAGAGCACCGCTCCGCCAGGCACCACTACACGCGCGTATCGCTCACTAACGTAAGCCCGCTCATCGGGCGCGCCTGATTGGCCCGTTTTTTAAAATTAATGATAATTCAGGGGTTGATCTGGGAACCATACATGCTTATATCAATCGACTCAGAATTTCACCCCCAACCCCCCATTTCAGGGATGACATTCCGTCCTGGGACACCCTGTATATATATAGGAAGAAGACTTTGAATACCAATATGCGTATATAACTACAACATGATGCATTCGCTGAACGTTTCACGAAACAACTGTTGGATATTGGGAATGGGAAAATAATAATAGAAGAATCCACACAATCACATTACCAACAAACTTCTTTAAAATTACATAAACAACAAACGAATTGACTCAGAAAGTTTTCCGAAATATCGCACAGAATTAGAAAAATAATGAGTGGCTCAGTGCACGTGCTATATTAGCACCCAAAAACAACGAGGTGAATGCAATCAATTTCACCGTTTAAAACGAAATACCAGGCGAAGCGAAAACGTATAAGTCCATAGATGCTCTAATGAATCAAGACGAAGTTATCAATTATTCAACTGAATTTTTTAACTCACTTGATTTGCACAGGTATGCCGTCGCACATTTTAACATTGAAAATTGGTGAGCCTATCGTTCTTCTCCGAAACATCAATCCACGACGACTTTGCAGGGGTACCAGGCTTTCATTGAAAAAGATGATGCATAATATCATCGAAGCTACAATTTTAAATGGAAAATTTAGAGGAGAAGATGTACTGTTGCCACGCATTCCAATTATTCCGACGGAAATGCCATTCGAATTCAATGGTTTGCAGTTTTCGGTGCGACTCGCATTTGCAATGACCATCAACGAAGCAGAGGGATAATCGCTAAAAGTGTGTGGACTAAATTTGGAAAATCCATGCTTCTCACATGGACGGCGGTATGTGGCCTGCTCACGCGTCGGAAAACTTTCTGATTTATTCGCATACGCACCAAACGGAGAAGCAAAAAAATATTGTGTATCCAAAAGAATTTTAATAGACATCATTGAAACACAGACACTTTCTTTCTTTGAGTGGCATTGCAACGCATGCCGGGTACAGCTAGTATATGTATATATATGAGAATATTCAGCACTATCTTTTGCAGATTACAGAGCAAAAGTGAACACACATATGGTATTATAACAAAAATGATTTTTCATTTGATATTTCAATTGGAATAAAAAAAAACAGGGTCCGTAGAATAAATTATAATCTTATGGCTCTTCAAAAAAATTTGAACAATCTTGATATCTCTATTTTTGAGATGAATATGAATGTTTCTCATGTAATTGGTTTTGCGTTTCAGATCAGTCAGAATAAACAAATCGATTTTTCAGACATTTAAGATAGTATGTGCACGAACCTTCTAATTCAAAAAAAATTGATTTCATATAGCACAACCATGTTTTCCTCGCTTTTTCGTGCGTGTAAACGGGCCCTAAAGTAGGTCTCTTAGGGTCTAGACCCTAAATATGTGCGCGCGCACGTTTTTCACGCTCATGACCATGGAATGCTGGTGCAGAACAGTTGTCAGTTGTGAGGTGCTGCCCCCGGTCGTTAGGTCAAGGAGTTACGTACATTGAGACGTTATTCGCGGGAAGAAACATAACCGCATTTGCATGTGAAACCGCGAAACCGTATCGTTGATATCGCCGCAACATAAAAGATTAATAAAAAAAAATGAGTGACATTGAGAATAATAGTAGCGATGAGTGGCTATAATGCATGCCACCAGACCTGAAAGAAGCAGCGACAAATACGTCGCACGACATATTGCCATTAGAATCAAAGCAGCTCTGCGAGTCAACGTACGACGCGTTTGTAAAGTGGAAGCGACAACACAAAACAATATTGTCGTCTGAATTAATCGTCGTCGCTTATTTCACCGAATTGAGCAAAAAATATAAACCATCGACGCTGTGGTCGATTTATTCTATGCTGAAAACAACCCTGAACATAGAAGAGCACGTCAATATCGACAATTATTACACATTGAAAGCGTTTAACAAGAAACAGTCGACTGGATTCAGAAGCAAAAAATCAAATTTCGCTTTCGTCCGGCGACGGCGACAAATTTTTGAATGAGGCTACGGATACCGAATATTTACCAACGAAGGTAATTTTTTGAATTTACAATATTAATATACCTTTTTTTCATATATCTAAATATAACACATATCTTACAGACTGCTCTTATTTTCGGCATCTGCGGGGCTTGCCGGGGCAATGAGTTGATGAACGTGATACTCAACGACACTACGATCCAACGCGAGATGCTCGTCGTTAACCTTCCGGTCACCAAGATGCAGAGACCTCGTACCTTCGTCATCACCGAAGACTTCACCAAAACAGTTAAAAAATATATGAAGTTGCACCCAAAACACGCAAACACCGATCGAATTTTTTTTAATTTCCAAAAGGTCAAACGCGCTGCGCAATTCATTGGGCAACATACTTTTGCAAAAATGCCAAAAATAATCGCGACTTATCTAAAATTAGATAACCCGGAAACTTACACGGGGCATAACTTTCGCCAAACCTCTGCGACATTGTTTGCCGAAAGCGGGACAAACATCACAACATTAAAACGGTACGGTGGGTGGAAGTCAAGCACTGTGGCGGAAGGTTACATCGAAGAATCCATCGGGAACAAATCCAAAATTGCTAACTTCATCTCGACGTCAGTGCATATGGCCTCAGCCGAATCTTGAAAACTACTACTACAACACCGAAACAGCAAAAAATTGAGACCTCCGACAAAATTATCTGAGACCCGGAATCGAGCTCGAATGTAAAAAAAATCTTGCCCGCACAAACCTTTGTGTTCAATAACTGTTCCGTTACCATACATCAGAATGATCAAAAATAGAATCAAACGCCTGTTTAGAAAATTATAAAGAAGAAAAAAAACTTATCTTTTGTATTGGTAAATAAAAAATTTAAGTCAGGATAAATAACATATATTTATTCATCCTGAAATTATCTTTGCAAATAGTACCTTGAAATGTATTGATGCATTCAAGAACTACGCTCATATAACACAATTATGTTTTCCTCGCTTTTTCGTGGATGTAAACGGTAAACGCCTTGTTTTTAATGATTAATAAGATAATATATTAAAATATGCTAATACATTTCAAAATTTTGTTTGCTATCTACGGGGCGGAGGGCTCCGCCTCCTCCACCCCCGCGCGGCGCCTGCGACACAGGTTCCTTCTGCGACACACCTTCCGGATGCAATACACTTTCTGCAGGTGCTTGCAGCCTTATGCATTTTATAATGCAAAAGCTCGGAAAACATGGTTTTGATACATAAATACTTGTGTCCACCGCGGAGATAAGGGCTTTTATGCCCACTTAGTCTCCTTGGTACACAATGTACTATTTTTATATGCTGTAGTATAGACATACAGAATGACGTCCGCATGCCTCACCGACTAAATATAATAGTAATTAATTCACGAAATCAATGCATTTAACCCTCAGCATATAGGGAATCCGTGCGCATCAAACTTTGAGACGGAAATAATAATAGTTCGCGAATAGATACGAGCTATGCGAAAAGCGATAAATAACAAGAAAACTGCCGCGGTCACGTATGTTCTATAGCAAATATAGATTACGGGACATTTCGAGCAGATATTATCGATTGAATCGACTAATTTTTGCGTACGCTAGCCGCGTCTGCCATGACGGAAGAGATGGCGTAGAGTTGGCAAAGCCGCATGCCGTCAGCTGTGCTCGTATCCGGGAGGTCGAATCGAAACGGTCAATTTGAATGCAGCGACAAAAGTAGTAGGTTCTTCACGCGAGAAATTTACTCATTAATGATTCATAATTATGGGTTGAGTATGATATAATGAAGTTTTTAACATTTTTTTTAATTTTTGGGACACTTTTTTTTGTATTTCATATTGTATGTAAGACCGAAGTTACAATACGCACATTGCATATACACTATAACACACGCTTGACTTTTATCGAAAGGGGCTGAGTACAGCGTTGCCACGGATATTGCCAGAATTATGAAATGGCGGTCGGTGAGACAACTCAAGTCAAATCTGATTTTTATTTTAATACTTTACTTTTCATAATATAATACACACAGTTATCACATACCTACACTTCTCAAATAATTCTTTTTCGTATCATGATTATTATTATACCTAAATGTATTATATTTTACTTTTTTCAGATTTTAAAATTCATAGATTTTTTGTTGACTAGTCAATCCGCTAGTACTACCTGAATATTTCGTCCACAGTCCCTTAGCTGTAATAGTAGCTCGAATACGTTTGAGCAAACGTGCTACTACACTTTCGCAGTATTCCGGTGTAATCGCGTTTCACTGCTTTTGCACTCTGTCCCACAAATCATTTATTGTCGTTGGCGGTGCATTATATGCACATCCAAGCTGCGTTTTCAAATATGCCCAGATATTTTCGATTGGATTTAAATGTGCGCTTTGAGCTGGCCACTTCATTGTCTGAAACGGCTGAGATTGGAGCCATTTTTTTGTTCTCTTTGCAGAATGGCTGGGAGCGTTATCATGTTGGAATATAAGATTACGCTTTGGCACCGGCATGTTTTCCATCGTTTCCAGTAAATTCTTTTTCACAATGTCTTTATAGATGTATTGGTTCATCGTTCCTTCAATTCGGATAACCGAACCACCGCCGAATTTGACTGTTAGCTTAACATGACGCGGTAAAAGAGGTTCGTCCTTCCTTTTCCACCACCAGGAACGTCCATTTAATGAAATTCTATTGATTTTAAACTCGTCGTAGAAGATAACGTTTTTCCATTGTTCCGTATCAAAAGTTACATATTTTTTGCAAAATTCAGACGAGCTTTAATATTTTTCTACGAAAGAGCAGATTTCTTTTTCTTCTAACACGACTAAAAATTAGCTTCTTTCAATGCTCTTAGAGCAGTCCACTTGTCAATCTTCTTGCTAACGTCACTCTCCAATAATTTCGCAGCCATTGCTGCCGTTGTTGCAGCTTCAGAAGTAATATAGTGCGTCAGTCGTCTTTTATCTTGACATGATAATAATTTAGGACGGCCTCCAACAGACGTTGGAACATCGCTGCAGTATCTTTTCCGTAGTTTTTGCACTAATGCCTGACTGACGGCAAATGATTGAGCAACTTTTTTCGTTGATGAACCCCTTTTTAATTTAAAAATAATGTTCTCTTTTTAAGATCTAGGCAGTGGCTTCATGATAGAGTATTATTAAGCCATCTCAAAATATAGACAACACTAAACTAACTAGCAGAGTACTTCTCGTCAAAGACATTAGTAGTATTTCTTTACAAACTCTATATTTGCAGTCCCAAAGCATAGACGTCCTAATGTGGAGCAAAACCGATAGCATAAGAAACATTCGTATTCATCACAAAACTAGAGATATCAAGATTGTTCAAATTTTATTGAAGAGCTATGAGATTGCACTTTATACTACGTACTCCGTTTCTTTTTTATTCCAATTGAAATATCAAATAATTCATTTTTGTTGAAATACCATATGTGTGTTCACTTTTGCTGCTTACTGTATATATATATATATATACACACATTTTATCTCTGCCACCCGAAATAACTCGGTAATTATCGACGTCACAAAAAAATGTTCCAGACAAAAGTTGTACGGTGTGACGGGGGCCATCAAATGCGACCATTTTTTTTTATTTCGGTGGAGGCGCTGACGCACAGTGAAGGTCACCTCCACTTTTTTAAAGGGAATGGTACATTTTTTTCAACCATCTTGTGGAGCACTTCAAGCTGCATAAAAAACATTAAGGGGGCAAAGTCGTTCAAGGTCATTCAAGGTCAGTATCGATGATACAAATCTAAATATCTCGAATCACTGCCAAATATTCAGTAGTGATCCAAGATATTTAGATTTGTATTTCATTTTAATAGGTGTTCGAAATTAGCTTAAAATGAGAGATATCGGAGATCGTAGTCATCGACAACACTTCGAATACCTTCTGTTTGTTTACCAACTCGCGTTAATCTGTATCGTATGTAGCTCAATCGAGGTTGTCGTTCAGTTTGATTTCGAATTTGGATAAGAGCTATTCATAGTTCGAAAATGTATCGTCAATTCGAAAAAGTGGACATGATACTGTGTTACGGTGAAGCAAGTAAACATTCCACAAGAGCGCGTTTGTTGTATGCTGAGCAATTTCCAGATCGACAGTGTCCAAGCCGGCGAACGTTTGATGCGGTAGTCACGTTATTTCGCGCGACGGGTAGTGTTAATCCTGCCACGGAAGAGGCAGAAACTGATATCTTGGGTGCCGTTGCTGTAAACCCTCATGTTAGTTGTAGGACTCTGTCGAAAGAATATCCGATTTCGAAATCAAGTGTGTGGAATATCCTCAATCGTCATCAAATTTGAAAATATTTTTGGTATCGATCCGATTTTCATCGATACTGACCTTGAATGACCTTGAACGACTTTGACCCCCAAATATTTTTTATGCGGCTTGAGGTGCTCCACAAGATGGTTGAAAAAAAAAATGTACCATTCCCTTTAAAAAAGTGGAGGTGACCTTCACTATGCGTCAGCGCCTCCACCGAAATAAAAAAAAAATGGTCGCATTTGATGGCCCCCTTCACACCGTACAACTTTTGTCTGGAACATTTTTTTGTGACGTCGATAATTACCGAGTTATTTCGGGTGGCAGAGATAAAATGGACACCCTGTATATATACAGGGTGGATGAATAACTATTAGCACCTTGGATATCTTCGAAACTATAAGGTTCACAGAAATATTTGCTGAAATGAAATTGCACAGTACGAAAGGGGCCATCCGATAGCGATAATAGTTTTTTTTTGCAGCTGGAGGTACTTCGGACATTTGAAGGTCAACTCCATTTTTTTTAATGGACCGGTATGTTTTTTTTCTGTATCATGAAAGAGGAGCTTAAAACGAGTTCAACGACCTATAACATAAGGTCATTGAAGGTCATAGAAAATACAGAAAGGCGATAATACTTACAGTTTCGGTAGTAAATAAAATTTCTACGTTAATACTAAGTGTTCAAAATGACGACCATCAGTATCAATGCAACATTGGATTCTTTTTTCGATTCATTGACTTGCAAGTTTTACAGCTTCAACTGTAAAACTTGCAAGTCAAAACAAACTGTAAGTATTATCGCCTTTCTGTACTTTCTATGACCTTCAATGTCCTTATGTTATAGGTCGTTGAACTCGTTTTAAGCTCCTCTATCATGATACAGAAAAAAACATACCGATCCATTTAAAAAAATGGAGTTGACCTTCAAATGTCCGAAGTACCTCCACCTGCAAAAAACTATTATCGCTATCGGATGGCCCGTTTCGTACTGTGCAATTTCATTTCAGCAAATATTTCTGTGAACCTTATAGTTTCGAAGATATCCAAGGTGCTAATAGTTATTGATCCACCCTGTATATATATATATATATATATTTCCTTTGGCAATAGCGTCGTCGCCGTTGACTATACCGTCAGTGTCCTCAACAAAGAGAATTTTTTAGCACTCTAAGTTCCGTATCTGGGCTGCACAGCTCGCACGACCGGCACTATTCGTCCTCTTCTCTCGTTCTCTCGTGTGTCCCTCTTTCGCCTTCGCCGTTCGAACAGGGACTTCTTGATTCGTTGCCACATCGACGATTCTAAACTCGGAAATTCGAGTAGCTTTGACTGATACCAGAGAGAGAAGGAGGAAGCGGCTGGATATATATATATATATATCGAGTAGTACGGCTGCTATTTCCGTTACTACTGTACCACCGACACCACTATTATTATTATTATTATTATGGCGTTTGTATATCGTAGTCGAGAGGGATGCAAGGTAAGAGGGATATAAGAGCGTTAGGCGATCTACCTCAGTGAATTCGTAAATATTCCAGTACGGTCATTCCGCATCCGGAGGCTCGATCAAAGGGCTTGGCCATTTCCGGTTTCAAGCACACACACACACACACACACACACATACGCGCGGATACATCGAAAAATGGAGAGACATACCATGATTTCTCACGTTTCTACCCCTCTTTGTCCTCTCCTTCGGCCAGGCAAAGGTTCGCCCTTTGAAAAAAACTCCACGCCCACACGAGGGGATCTTTTTCCTCCTCTGCTACATTTACGTCCCTCTTCTACATTTTTTGTTCCTCTTTTTCCTTTCCCACTTTATTCCGCCGACCTGATAATTCCTACGCTTCGTTTTCCGTAGCTCTCGAGACGGAGCGATCCTCAAAAATTCGCAGTTGATGGACCGGGCTCGATCGACTCGGCACATCCGGGGCCCGCATCAAAGGTAAATAAGGGATCTTCTTTTTTGTTCTCTTTTAGTCGCTCTCTCGCCCTCGGCCTCTGCTTTTTGCTTCAGTGTTCTCTTTCTTCCGTGTCTTTCCGTCACAAAGTTTTTCAAGAGCTTTTGATATTTCGAAACAAACGAAATATTAGGAGCTCCAAGACTCAGTGAAGTTTCTCATGAACAATCGGGATTTTAAAGCTCACCATTTTGTAGAAAGGAGTGTGTCGACTTCCGGTATATTTTTATTAGATATTTCATAATTTTCTATCAAATTTAAAATATTTTAATGAAATGATTTATATTTTAATGGTATTATGTTTTCGGGAAATTAGAAATATGTTAATGTCGCATTTAATTTTTTTGTGAAATATTAAACATTTAATAATTAAATTTTAGATATTTTAATGGAATATTTAATTTTTTGATTAAATGTCCATGCTCGATATACTTAATAAAAACCGATTATATTTCAATAGTCCTTGATATAATTTCATCCAATTACAATGAATGTAATTTGTCTTTTCATATTGTATTTTTTAAAGGTATTCCTGGATGGACCGTGGGGCAAAAAGTTAATTCAAAGTAGGCGAATCCTATTTTTCAAAATGTCTAATTTTTTTAATTTAATTTAGATATTGTTGTTATTATCAATAAGTATCCATAAACTCAATATATATTGAGTTTTCCAATGATGGCTATTAATTCATTGTTAAAGAAGGCGATACTCCTCATTACTTTGACTAATTTCTTGACAATTACTCACTCGATTTATTTGAAACTTAGCATAATCAATCGCTTGATCCTAAATCTTGATGATATATTTTCAGAATTTACGGCGATGTAATCCCATTCGTTTTGGAACCATTAACGTCTGTAGAAGCTGTTTTCCCATAAGCGAACGTGTTAAATTCATATGTTTATAACTAAACTAAACTTAGTGAAAAATTCTAAAATAATTAATGTATTATTATTCTATCAAGAACTATCATTCCTCAAATTTTCATGAATATTGGCGATTTTTTAATATCCATCCAGCAATATCTTAAATTTAATTCAATATATTGATTTATTGATTTTTATTTCTAAACATTCTTATTATTTTTTTCTATTTTAAATTAATTAATTATTCATTAATTTTTTATATCGCTTTTTTATTTTATATCGGCCTCGATGATATTACAATACTTTAAAAAGTACTTTAACATTTCAGTGAAAATTCAATGTTCATTTTACCGTTTCGAAATACTTTTGATATTCTAAAATTCTTTAATTCCATATAATTCTAACAAATTTTCACATTATTAATATTATTTCATACGATTATGAAAATTTAATTATTCTTCATCCCGGCTTATCACACTCGGTAACTAGCTTTCGCCTGCGGCTCCGCGCGGGCGCGTTAGTCGGAAATTTGGTTCGTGTGTCCGTCGGGTATGGATGTCATGATCATACCGTATTGAGCCATGTACAATAATATTCGTTCGCTTCGTATGTTTGGGTCGAGGTCACGTCGCTCGAACGCATCGACGATCTCGTTAGTCCCTCACCGAGTCACACTCACCCGGACGAGTCATTATCACTTCGGCGCTCCATGCAGCGAGAAGTTACAGGCAAATTCGCTGGGTCGTCCTCGAGTCTTGGCAAAAAATTAGCATCTGTGCCGGTTGCATTGACCCATAAAACCGGAAAGAAAGTTTTGTCGAGTGCGGCGAACGATATGTACGAGACTTCGAGCGACACTCTCGACGACGAGTCGACCAATTTGAGGAACTTGCGACAGCGTCATCTCGAGGAGAAGAGGACGATAGATCGTCTTTTAAAACGGACTCTGCGAACGTGATACAGTCCGACAACAATCTTAGGCCCATTTCTCGTCTGTTAATTGGAAAATAAAAGTTCTGTGATGACTGCAATGATTAAATTGTATCCACGACCCACTTATATGCCTTTTTTTTGCAAATATTCACATCTTGTATGCGTATTAATAATGAATGAAAATGTATAATAAAACCATAAAATCGATACATATATTACATGGTTGCATATAAAACCACCTGCTGACAATAGATGGCGGTAAGTACCTTATTTTCTCGAATTAAAAGTTGGCAATAAACATGATGGCAAGTTCATAGAGCCCTGCTAAAATGTCTTAGGTGACATTTGCTCGACCCGTTAAGGAGGTACGACTACTCCCTCACGGTCAACAAAGAAACTAAATTTATGTTACCCCACGGGTATTCTGATTCATGTTAACTTATGTTGAATATTCGTATTGTACACCCCAAAGTGCCAAATTTGTAGTAAATATTTTATTTATTGCACATTTACTAATAAAAACCGAAAAATTATATCCTTAACGATTCTGGAGTCTAAACGACGTGTTCCAAGCAGTAGCGAGATTCTTTAACTCGGTAACGACCGTTTTCGTTATTGTTAACTAGCGACAGCCAATAAGAGGCTCCCTTTCTTCTGATCGTGCATGCGATTGGCTGTCGCTAGCCAGCGACAACGAAAACTGTCGCAACCGAGTTACAGAATCTCGCTACAGAGCTAGGTTATGCTCGCACAAACGAATCAGCTGTTACGCCCGATGTTGGCAAGACTATGGGTACCATTTCGTCATTATGATAATATTCAACCGGAAGTTGAAACCGTTTTATAATGTAATGCTTGAACTACACGGTGAAGTTCGAATTTTTAACTTTTTACAATATCTATTATGTCTAATTTATCAAATTTCAGTTTTCTATCGACTTTATTTGGATACGTGAGCAGCAAAACCGTGATCACCGCACTTCCGGTCGACCGTCTCCATAAGACAACGTGCTACACCAGCTCAAAGTGCTTGACTTTGCAATTTTATTAAGAAAAAAACTGAACGGCCAATATAGTTTAAATGTTTCCAAAGGGTAAATAACGTATTCGTCAACATCATATAAAAATTTCAGGCCTGAAAGTTGGATTCGTCCTCATGGTCGTACCTCCTTAACATTATCTATTATAATTGACTTTGCAATGTCAAGTTTTGGTCCAAATAGGTCACATGTGCAGGCAGTTATGTTCCATTACTTCCTGGAAAAAAAAATCTGCCGCGGAAACGCATCGCTTGCTAGAGGACGTGTATACCGAACATGCCCTATCAAGTACAGTGTGCAAAGATTGCTTCCACCGCTTCCAAAGTGATGATTTCTCTATAAACAACGACCGCGGAAAACCTCCCAAAAGAGAGTTGTTGTGCATTGCAAGCTACTGAAAACATCGAAAACCATATTCGGGGATCGTTATGAACTGCAGCTGATGCGTTTTGCGAGCTCTGGACCAGAAGAGGCCGGAATGGGAGGAGAATCACCATGACAAGTTGATTTTGCATCACGACAATGCCGGGCCGTATGCTGTTCAACCGATTAAGAAGTTCTTGGAAGGAGTGAATTAGGAAACCCTACCCCACTTGCTATATTCTCCAGACATCGCACCGTGTGATTACCATTTGTTTTGGTCGATGCAGTCCGCGCTTACTTCACCTTGTACGAAGGAGAAATAAAATGGCTAGATGACTGGATTACCTCTAAAAAAAACCCAAATTCTTTCCGCATGGAATTCGATTGCTGGCGGAAAGATGGGCCAAGCTTGTCTGTTCCAATGGATAATATTTTAGATACACCAGTTCGTCGATTCTCTATGGAACCACTCCCTTTACTTTTGCTCAAAAATCGGTGGTTCCATATGCAACCACCTAATAGAACATATATAAACGAGGTGTGTAAATTAAGTAATGACACTTCCAACGCAGCGTTCGATCTGCCAACACATGGGACGCAGGACTTGGAGGGGAGGCAGGTGATCATTTGGTACCCCTTACAAGGAAACCGTTTCCGGTGCTCCCCTCAGATTTCCTTCAATTTTTTATATGTTGTTTTTCATTGAAATCTAAGAGACTCGTATTATTTTATCGGCGGAAAAACGTTTTTGCGCGGTGAAAATGACCTTTGAAGTTGGACACCCTCAGAGTGACTTTTGGAGTTTTGCATATCTCCAGTCAAGATATTAGATTGAAACCAATTGAAGGATAATGCTTATGGCGAATAATGAAAAATGAACTTCTTTCAATTCCGAGGGGGTGAGTTGGTAGAAATATATAGGCGTTGAAAGTCGAAAAATTTATATAATTTGGAAACTTGTTTTATACTTCAACGACACCAACTGCATTTCAGAGAGCTAAAAAAGGTAGCAGATACGGGTTTTTGCGTTTTACAAAAAACCCCGTTTGAGGGGCGGACTACCCCTGTATGATGCCATTTCGAGTGTCGCCTTCCGATTTCGTGCAGTTTGCGGTATGTTATTCTTCATCGAAATCTATAAGACACGTAATTTTTTTAAGAGCGGAAAAACGGTTTTGAGGGGTGAAATTCACCCTTACCGTCGGACAGCTTCAGTATGATTTTTGCAGTTTCGCGTATTTATGATCAAGATAGTTCATTGAAACCAACTGGAGGATAATGCTTTTGGCGAATAATGAAAAATGCACTTTTTCAATTCCGAGGGGATACTTTGGTAGGAATATGTAGGGGTTGAAAGTCGAAAAATTTCTATAACTTTGAATCTTTTCGTTATATTTTAACGAAACCAATTGCATTTGAGAAAGCTAAAAAAAGTAGAAAAAACGTGTTTTTGCGTTTTACGAAAAACCCCGTTCGAGGAGTGGACTACCCCTGTATGATACTATTTCGAGTATCCTCCTCCGATTTCGTGCAGTTTGCGGTGTATTATTCTTCATCGAAATCTAAAAGACACGTAATTTTTTCACGGCGAAACAGCGGTTTTAAGGGGTGAAACTCACACTCAAAGTCGGATACTTTCAGTATGGTTTTTGCCGGTTCGCATATTTCGTCAAAATATAACGAAAAGTTGCAAGTTATACAAATTTTTTGACTTTCAACCTGTACACATTCCTACCAATTGATCCTCTCGAAATCGTAAAAAATAAATTTTTCATTATTTGCCATAAGTATTATCCTCCAATTGGTTTCATTCTACTATCTTGACTGGAAATATGCGAAACTGCAAAAGTCACCCTGGGGGTGTCCAACTTCAAGGGTCGTTTTCACCCCTTAGAAACGTTTTTTCGCCGATATAAACAAAAATACGTGTCTCTTAGATTTCGATGAAAAACACTTTCCTTGTAAGAAAGGATTAGCTTCTCGCATGATCAACTATATAAATGGGTTGTTCGAGAATATCGAGTGCCTAAAACTCGAATGTGATTGCTGAATACCATAAATAATACAATGTTGTCTACAGAACTATATTGCAAAGCCATATAGTTCAGTATCATACAATGACATTGTATGATACTGAAGTTGAAGGTTGGCAATTTTATACTACTATTTCATTAATTACCAACCCTTACCTCAGTCAGTCAGACTACCATCGTGCCTGAGAAGTGATACAGCCTTCTTTCTTTATTTCTTACTTTTTTCTCTCTTCGTTTATCTCCTCTCTGAATCAAATTCTAAAGTCCACGCGGGTGAAGTCGCGGGCAAAGCTAGTATATATATATATATATATATATTCTACCCCAAGGGGGAGGGCCCATGCTGCGAAATCGATCGCCTTTTCCGTAGTTGGAGGCGCGCACGCTCGCGCTTATATATATATATATATATCCACATACACGTGCTCACAGTCCGCACGTTCATGTGCATACATATATAGATGTATGTGTACCCAAAGCTGCTAGCATCGCGACGCCGTGGACGTACGGACAGCGAGCGCGTCGATCCAATCGGAGGTTTTGCCTCGATCAACCGTAAACAAAACACGCGGTCGCGACCGTGACTTGTCTGGTAGAATTTTTTCGAAAAAAAAAAAGAACCGAAAGAACGCGTGAAGGTTTATTTCACGAGTTGACAAAAATCAACAATCAACACACTCAATACACTCGCAGCGTTGCAAAAGTTCTTTTTCTTCTCTTCCTTTTTATTTATTCTTACGATTCGTGAAAGCGCGTGTATACAACAGTATCAGAGATGCTGATACTTTAGGAAGACACAAAAAATCACGAAAAACGGTGAGGTGAATTGACGTGTACGGGGGCGCGTGTGTTTGCAATTTTATCGCAGTTTGAAGAAAAACTTGGTCACGGGAATACGAAGTGAAAGAGGCGTGAATGTACGTCGATAAGGGTAACCGCGATACGCTAGGCACTTATTTAACGGAGCCCGGCGCCGGTGAATTTTGTCTCGCCTGCCAACACACATCGATGCTTCAGGTGAGACTATTTCCTTTCTTCTTATTATCGTGTCACCATTTTCTCGTTTTCGTCTTGTGCTTCGTGCAGTCTGTCTTTTTGGACGCGGCCAATACACGATCGTACGGCGTACGAGAAAAGCTTGGCGGTATCATGGCGGAGACGTAGAGCGCGCTAGTGCATGGAGAGGAGGCGCGAGAACGTGTTCGGTGCGCGCGCCGCGAGCGCCTAACGCGCGCGTTCTCGCCAGCGGCGCCGCCCTCGACGGTGCGGCGAACTGTGACCGCACGAGGCTCGAGCGGGGACAACGTGCTCACTCATTTGAAATACACGAGGGCAATCTCGGTGGATTTTTTTACCCGCACATGCACGTTCTAGCTCGGACGCGAATAAAAAAAATTTAATAAATAAAGGAACGAGGTCAAGTGCGTGGCGGAGGGCGCACTTTGTGAAAGGATTTACCTCGTGGATTCTCAGATACACGTGACATTAGAATATTGAAATTAACTACGGGATCGTTCTGGTGTTTTTTTTTTTAACACTTCGTCTGTAAACGTTTTTCCGGTACCTTCCGTCTGTAAACCTGGATATTTCAAGGCCTGCCGTTTTTTTTTCATCCACTTGATACATTAGAAAAAATCAATCATAAAATTATAGGAAAATATTTTTTTTCATATATTTTTTGTTAAATACAGGTAGCAACTCTGTAGGAAAGTAGTGTTAGCTCGGACACGAAATATTCAGGTTTACAGACGAAATGTTAAATAAAAATATTATTGTATTCGTTGAATAATATGGAGTTAGAATTATTACAGGTTACTAAATGAATCGATAAACAGTGGCTACTTTTGAAACGGTGGCGAACGTGGCGTTTGTTTGTTGGTTGCATGGGTTTGGTATGCTTATGTAGGGTACATCGACCAGTGAATAGACCGGGACCAGTGAATGCACAAAAGCTGATTTATATTTAAAATAAATAAAGAATACCCCCTAAAAAATTTTAACAAGTAAAAAAAAAACGCCAAGTAATAAAAAATGCCCTCGAAAAATTATCGGTTGTTTCACTATTTACAAGATTCGAATTAACCTCGAAATATTTGTGATTTTTTTCAAACAATAGTTTTATTTAGATTTTAATTTTTCAATTCAAACGTACAAAAGAAGTGAAATAACTTTTTATGAAAAAGCGAAGCAAATTTATTAGAAACGTACAGAAAATTACCAAACTATAGTAATACCATTTTTCGCAATATTTTATTTTCAAAAACCATTTTACTATTATAATAAAAGTATGAATAACGATTATATAAAAGTACAACTTATGCATCACACAAGTAATGTATGTATGCATCGCTGGAAATGCTGGGCAACGACTTGGCGTGCATGGTTAAGAAAAAAAGCTCGGCGAAGGATGACGTTTTCTCAACAACTTGACCATTAGGTTAAGAAAGACATAAATTGACGTAATTTATTATGTAACTGCAAACCAAGTTTCTGATTCCGCAAAGTATAAATTTAAAAATCAATGATGTACCCCTAGACCACACGGCTCTTGAAATCTCACTTTATTTGCATAATTTGAACAGTTATGTGGAAGTATGCACTTTGTACTCTATTGCAGAACCACCATACATCTCATGAAATCTATTGCATCGTATGAATTTTAGTGTAATGGACATAGTTTTGGCAGGCTGAAGGTTTGAATTACAGTACGCACCACTTGCTGGTGGAAAATAAATATCGATATTACTCTCGACACCTATCGCTCCATTTCCGATAATCTGTCTAAGTACAGTCGAACATTCCATTTCTAATAATCCTGTATGCCTGATGCGATGTTACTATTTGAAATAATCTATGTAGATAAATTGTTGCAAAAGTTACTTTTGCAAGCCGAGGTCACTGAACGCCGAGGTCACTGAACAAATATTACGCTTCTTATTGTCTTCGAATTTCTACTTCGCCGTGCCCGAAAATGTATGTTTTTCCTATATTGAAAGATATCAGTATGTTTATATCTTTTGATATAAATGCCTGAGGACGAACTACAGTCAAATTTCAGTTATGCGTTTTTTAAGGGGTACAACAAGTATGACGTATGAGAATAACGTAGAAGTGAAATACAGTATGTACCCGTAACTGTTTAGCATTTGAAAATGGCAATTGGTGCATAATTCACGATGTTTCTTCAATAGCAATATGTCTATTACGATAATGTTTGGTTTTCCAATTGAAAATTCGATTGGTAGTAACGAAGTAATGAGCCAACTCAAATTTTTTATTTTTCGTTTAGATTTTTTGTTTAATGCAAGTTTGTAACATCAAAGCTTTGCCGTTTTAGGCTAGCAGATAACAAACATCTTCGTATTAATAAGAGATATGTAATCACAGTTAAGTACATGCATACATAGCACTGTCCCAGAATTTTACAGTGGAAAAAATCAAGGTACGGGTTGTAAAAATTGTTCCATACTAGTATGTTTTTTTGTATCTCAGAACACTGATTAAGGAGTTTCGGGACAATTAGTGAAGTGTAACCATTTGATTCGAATTTATACAGTTCTCTCAATAAATTTATACAAATTCTCTCTCATATACTGAATGGATCTTCCAAATTTTGAATCGATCGTCTACACCGTTTGTATAAAATTTACAATTAAAAGACCCCTTTTTAACATAAGGCGATATTTTAACTACCTACACGTATCGCCGAATGGCAGTTTTACGCACGAAATAGTGTGAAAAATGCTTAAAGTGTTATGAAAAACTGTCAAATCACTCAGTACATTATGAGAAATTCGTCATCAGTGTCGTAATGTTAAATGCTCTATTTTAAAAAGTGTTTCTTCAATTGTAAATTTTATAGAAATGGTCGATTTAACATTTGGAGGGGATGTTCAGTATATGACAAAGGATTTACTGTAAAAAATTTGAATTTCTTTTAGTTAAATTGACTAGATTTTTCGTTTAATCAAATTTTTTCCTATTGCATTCCATTATTAAAATGTTTTTTTTATACAAATCAAGATCTATTCAATATCGTCTAACAACAAAATATTTCATTTATTCCTAATAAATCTGTGATTTGGTTCCACTTGGTAGTATAAGACAAAAGAGACAGACGGATAAATAGTACACGAATCAGTCTCTTAGCAATCTCATGGCTTTGTTTTCATTAGAAGACTGTTGTAACATTCTGCAGATCAGGAAAAGGGTTAGTAATTCTCTGCATAAATAGTCGCGCCTGTTAATAAAAGGCACAACGACAACTTTCTTTTTTACAAGCTTTTATTTAACTTCACTAGTTGTGAGATGCAAAACGGAAAATCGATATTTTACTCACTTCCCGACTACTTATAGCTCTGAAATTTTGCAAACATGCATCTAAGAGGTGAAAATGCATGATTCAACTTTTAAAAAAATAATAAATAAATAAAAACAACGACTTTCTCGGAGATGCAAAACTGAAAATCGATATTTCACCCACTTCCCGACTACTTATAGCTTTGAAATTTTGCAAATATGCATCTAAGAGGTGACAATGCATGATTTAACTGTAAAAAAATAATAAAGAAAAACAAAATAAAAATAACCACTTTCTGTGAGACGCAAAACGGAAAATTGATATTTCACCCATTTCCCGACTACTTAGAGCTCTGAAATTTTGCATATATGCATCTAAGAGGTGGCACTGCATGATTCAACTTTAAAAAAATAAACAATTATTTTTTTTTAAACAAGCTTTCATTTAATGTACTGAAAAGTAGAAAATAATATTTCTTACCAAGTCGTCTATATGTGACTATAAATAAAAGCTTGGAGCGCTTAACTTTTTAAAAGTTTAATAAATTTGATTTGAATTCGAAATTTGAAATTGAATTTGACACAATAGTAATTGGAGAAATTATTATCACACGTTTATACTCAGTTTACCGATTTTTGTTTAAGAAATCTAAGGTTGTTTCACAGTAAATTAAATACAGTTTATATCTTAACGGATTTATGTAAATTAAAGATTATATGTCTAAATTTTAAGCGATTTTTATTTAAGAAATCTAAGGTCGTTGTACAGTTAATTAAATACAATTTATAAGTAACTTCTAGCGTATGCAGTCTTTGCAAGGAATTCTTATAGCGTAACCAGTCTATGCAAGGAATTCTTCTAGCGTAGGCAGTCCTCGCGAGGAATTCTTCTAGCGTAACCAATCTATGCAAGAAATTCTTCTAGCGTAACCAGTCTACGCAAGAAATTCTTATAGCGTAACCAGTCTACGCAAATAATTGATCTGGTGTAACCAGTCTATGCAAAGAATTCTTCTGGCGTTATCAGTCTATGCAGATCATTATTATGGCGTAACCAGTCTACGCTAAGAATACACTACCAAATAGAAGAATATTACCATTATAATTGTTGAAGAGTTCTGCCATAAGCTGCATACACCGCATCGATGTTACTGTCGATGGTTGTCTGGCGAAACTTGCAGCTTTTCCGGATGCAAATAAGAAATTGAGCATTGCATCATTCCAGACGGTCACGTGGTGGTATATTTGGCCTTATAAACATTAACATATTCTATTCATCACTTCAAAATGGGTAGGGAAAACTCAAACTTGGATCGTACACTATTATGCAGATATAGTACTCATATGACTTTATTAAAATTATAATTTTATATTTACTCACCTTTTTCCTCAAACGTAAAATCCTCGTTTTGTCGACTGCGATCGTCGTTTCACTTCCAATCTCGGCGTCGGGATGTTTCCGAGCCACGTGACGTTTTTCATACGTACGTCATGTTTATGCTATTTCACGATATGATGCAGCAAAAACGTCCGTTCATTATGCAGTGAGGTTATGAAAAATCGCGAAAAAAATGACGCTTGTTGTTTGTGGATCCGCGGCGAGAATCTGTGAGTATGTATAACTAAAAACGATGGAATTTTTCATTATTATATTATGATGTATACGGGGGACGTTTGTTTATAAATAAATTTTGTAACCGTAATTAGGGCTGTTTTTTTTATTAACTTATATCCACTTTCGCTGCTTTTACACTTTCACTGCCTTTCCACTTTCGCGCTCTAACCCTACTTGGAGGTTAAAGCCGACAGAGGCCATACATTCGAAGAACCCGACTTTTGACGTTTCTAGCGCGCCATCGTTTGTTTATAGTAGCTTTGCCCTGAAGTGCACCAACGGTGCACTTCAGGCTGAAACGCTGAGCGTTCCCCATGTTAACGCTTTCCCCAAAAGGACGTATATAGTATAGCTTACGATGCGACCGAAAAACTTTATCCCTCCAAGAAAACCGATGAGTCTGGAACGTTCTAAAGTGTTGAAGAATTTTTGTGGTAAAAAAGTCGCTCGGAAATTCGGCCAAATATTACGAGATCTCAAGTTTGAGTAGGCGGATCGAAAAATGACCGAAACAAAATCGATAGGAAAAAATAACATGTCATTGGTAAAACGTCATTAGATTTTCGATTCGTCTCTACGTTTTCGCGTAATGACGATTATAAGTTAAAAAGTCGTGTGCTAAAGCCCATCTTGGTGTATAAAGAGTGCGCGGCGTGTCGTTGTCGTGACAGTCGTTTTTTTTTATTACTTGGCGTCGAGGCGCTGCCGCGTCTCTTGATGAATTGTTGATAAAAACTCGGTTGAACATAATTTAGCAATGAAATTACTCGTGTCATTAAAACCAATTTCTTAGTTTAATATCGAATTTCGACGCCTCTTGGAATTTTTCTAGTTTGTGGTACTTACAACTTATGGCTGCGCACATTAGGTATTCTAAAAGCAAAAACAAAAGTTTTTATGAATTTTGAAGGTAAGTATTACTTTGGGTGTAGTTTCGAAACGCGGAAACCGAATTTCGATCTGAAATTTGGCATAGACTTTCATTTTAATGCTTTAATTGCGTTTATAGCATAAAAACCTGCACAAATTTTCTCCTAGACGGATCACATTTCGGGAAAACGAAGAGAATGACGTTCGTCGTATAGCAAGGCGGAAGGTCTTTCTCTTCTTTTTTCCGAAATATCAGCCGTCTCGAAGAACACTGGGAATCTGCAAACCAACTATCTCTCTCGTAATAACAAATATAATACTCTTATTTATTGGGTCTATGCATAATTTCGTAGCGAAATTCCGATTGATGCCGTTCGCAGTTGTTTCCCCGCACATGGGCCAATCATATGAAGTGGTGTCGTATATTAAGTAAAAGCTGAAACTTCTGTCGACATTAAAAAAAAGTATCCATCGAGAGTCGTGACGTATAGGAGGATTAATTATCTTTTGAACATGGGAGGAGAAAACATGCATTTTCGATGCATTTTGCTCTTTTATTTCCAAAAAGGCAAAAACGGAAGTGGTTGGCGAAATTTCGTTGTCTGAGTTATGTGTTAGTAATTGGCTCGCCCAATTGAGCTCATACGAACTGACTAATGGTTGCCTCGCTATGTCACATTCTAAATATTTTGTTATTCAGCCCTGGTCTATTTACTGCACCATCGATTTTCGCTATAGTAGTCGCTGCGTTACAATAAAAATGCTGCATAGTAACTAGGCTATACTGGACTAGCCAACCATGGTTACGAATAACAAAGTGAGGTTATGTGACTACACGTACTATCCATCTAGCGGGTATCTCGCCATGACCTAGCCAACACTAGCTAGCTGCGGCTATGCATCCTTTGGCTAGTCACTGCCTAGCCGAACTTGATAACAGATACCGCTACCTTACGATAAAAATACCACATAATGACTAAGTCGTACCTGGCTAACCAATGATCGTCACTATGATAAAGTGAGGTTATGTGACTGCATATAGTTCCATCGAGCGATTGGCTCATAGCTGGCTAAGCTATTTGAGGTACAGATGGCGTTGCGAATGAAGAAAAACAATCCTCTTTGCACTAACAATGTGCGCATTAATTCGTCACTAGCCAGAATAAATCTTTGGACCAATACAATTGGAGGTTATTTAATTCTATGTGAATATAGCTCAGAATGCAAACAAAAGTAATCAATCCGATAATGTTATTTGAATTTGTTAATTCACCCATTTCTTAATAACGCAACTTTTTACATGTGTAGACACTCCGAAATGTGGATTTATCACCCAGAGGTACCGGGATCGAAACCGCCTCACACGTGCGTTTCTTTCTGATATAATTTCAAATTAATCATTTAATATATTTGCAGCGCAAATATCCTAACGAAAATTAGCAGTTGAGGAAGAAAATCGTAAAATTACGCCGCAATATAAATAATGTAAAATATTAATGTTTGCGCATTATCTGGAGAAGAAATATTATACAGCTGCGAGATATTTATTTTTGGCTAGTCACCGCCTAATTTTCCGTATTCAGTCACTAGACGACGAACGCGTTACAAGGCTGGACATTTACTAATGGCGATTTGAAATATAATTTTACTAGCTCAGGGCTAAATGGTGATGAGTTGTATTTCCCACTCGGGTACTGATGTCGATCGAACGAAGGTTTTAATAGACTTCGACGGGCATTTGACGACTACAGGGATCGGGCATAACCTTAACATTGATCAATCAACTGTTTTAAGACATTTATGGAAGCTTGGGATGATAAACAAGCTTGATGTTTGGGTACCGCACGAACTGAGTGAAAGCAATTGAATGGACCAAATTTTAGCTTGCGATTTGCTGCTTAAACGCCATTTTTAAAGCGAATGATTACTGGCGATGAAAAGTGGATTGTCTACAACAATGTCAGTCGAAAAAGATCATGGTCGAAGTTCCGGGAGCCTCTCAGACGGTCGCAAAGACTGGGTTACACCCGAAGAAGGTCATTCTCTGTATCTGACGGGATTGGAAAGGAATCGTCTATTATGAGTTGCAGCCACTCAACAAAACGATTGGTTCGACTAAGTACTGCTCACTACTGGCCAAATTAAAGCGAGCGATCAATCAGAATAGCCCCAATTGACCAACAGAAAGGGCGTACGGTTTCACTGAAACAACGCTAGACACGTTGCTCTGATGACCCGGCAAAAGTAATTTTGGCTTGGGTGGGATGTTTTGGTGCACCCACCATATAGTGTGGACCTTGCACCTTCAGACTATCACGTATTCCAGGCGCTACAGAACAGTTTAAATAATAAAACGTTCAGTCCCCTGGACGTCCTCAAAAACCAATTGGATGTCTTCTTTGCTCAGATATCTCAGGACTTTCAGAAAAAGGGATACTGAAGCTCGCGGAGAGACGGCAGAAAGTCATTAAACAAAATGGCCCATAATCAGTTGATTGAAATCGCTTTTTTTGGTAAATATTTTGCGCTTGAAACTTACTCGACTTTCACCACGGAATTATGCATCGACCCAATATAAGAATATTATAATTTTTGTGCAACACCATGATCTCCAAATCTAGTATCTAATCAAAATGAATAATAAATCGTTATCCTTTACACCGTTCATCTACACCACACGTCCATTTACTGGTGGTCGAGTGTCCATTCGTTGGTAATTTCGCCCATTCACTGGCGGTTTAGTCATTTCGCTACTTATTTTTTATTTCCCCAATATTATTTGTTGTAACTACTTCAAATATTTTTTTCTACTATCAGAATAACATATTTGTTTGCTATATCAATTAAAAAGTTTGTTTTTATAAAATATTCATTTTACAGTCCATTTGAATTCTATAGCGTCATCATTCGTCCATTCATCGGTTGGTTTATCCTGCATTAGGTGTACAAAGAAGTTTCTCGGTCTGAGAGTGAAAAAAGATGTATTGAATATTTGAACAAAAAAATGTTCCCTCCAGGTTTAGTGCCATAATACTAAGCTATTAGAATATTTGTCCGGACCAGGAGCTTAAAATAACCATAAAATATACATCGTAAGCACGGTAAGCAAAATGAGTTGCAATAGCTCGCATATTAGGCATTGTATGCTTTTCGCGCTTGAACTGAAAAAAAACTTCAGAGGCTAAGGAGATGATTTGTCAGGCATTGAGGGAAGATGCCGCCTCCATCAGTACCTTGATGACGTGGTTTCAAAGATCCCGGAATTGAAATTTCGACCTCGAGGATAGCGAGCGGGCAGTTGCTGGACGAAGATCCTTGCCAAACGCAATCGGAGCTTGCTACTACATTGGGAGTTACCCAACAAGACATTTCCACTCGTATAAAAAAGCTCGACAAGATTCAAAAGGAGGGCCGCTTGGTTCTGTACGTGCTTTCGGAAAGCAATAAAGTGGGACGATGCAACACAGCATTGTCATTGTTATCTCGCCTCAAAAGGAAAGACCTTTTGCACAAAATAGTGACGGGCGATGAGAAGTGGGTGTTATTTGACTATCAGGGGGGAGAGAGAGAGAGAGAGAGAGAGAGAGAGAGATGTATACAGATGTATACAGATGTACACACAGCTAGAGTAATGAGATTAATTAAAACTAATTTTATGCACATACTGCAAACCGAATTTCGGCCAGTCCAAATTTAATTGCACGCAATTAAATTAAACGCAGTGAAAATACAGATTTATTCGGTTTTCCAATGAAATATCCTCCAGCATTGAAACTTTCTCCATACATATTTTGTTTGGGCTAGTTTCGGTTTAAATGTAAACTGAAGTCAACTCGTTTAAAGCAGATACATCATTTTACTTCACGCAGCCCGTCATTTTATTTACATTATTTATTTTCTTTTTCCGCATCAATTTTTTTTCATATAATCTAATTAAAAATTTTAAGGCAGCATATATAGATACAAACATGTATATATTTCTGTTTCATTTTATTTTTACCTTTTTCTTTCTTTTTTAATTACATTTAATTTATCACGATTTTATTCTTAGAATTTCACTCCCAGCTTACCAAATTAATTTTATCGAGCGCGTTTATCGAGCCCAATTTATTGAATTTTTCCTATTCTTTTCTTCATCCTCTGGTTTTTTTATTCTCGTAGAATCCTATAAATAATTTCGAGACAGGTTGATCGACCGACAGTTAATTTCATCCTTCGTTTGTTCCCTGCGCCGTTCTGAACCCCTCCCCCTTTTCCCTCCCTCTCGTTGTTCCCGTTCGGTTCATTTCTATAGCCAGGCACTGCAGTTAGATAATGGGACGTTTAGGAATTGTGAGAAACGGTTTATAGCACACGCACACACAGAGAGTGGCCCTCGTCGGATGACCGTCCGAGTCCTCCCGAAGGGTAGTTCATTAACGACGCTCTGGCGGATACGGGATGCGGTGGAGAACACACCGAAGGATAAAGTGGTGCTCGCGCGAATAGCTTTGAAGTGTGTGCGAGAGAAACCCTCGGGCTCCCCGCTACACACCCGTGCTGGCTCAATTCGACAATAGGAATTACCTAAACCCTAACAGCCGTACTGGAATATTGTTGGAGCATCACAATCGGCTGTAGTTGACTGCGTATGAGCAATATAAATACCTGGCAAGAGCTCCGGGCGATGCCAGTCCTATATGTATATATATAGGAAGTGGAATTCGAATGGAATGCTCGTTTCAAAGTTCTTACAATAAACGAATCCGTGAGACAATACCTGCGCACTTTATATCACATTGCAATAGAACTAATAGTATTACGACCGAATTGGGCGTAAGTGACAATCTGTATGGCATTTATGAAACGGGGTAATTCGCTCCACAGGTCGTCCTGGGCATGGGTTAAACGTGTCAGGTGTGGGTGTGTGTGTATATATAAATATATTTTTATTTCCTGAGTTCCAATGTATAACCTTGCGGGCTTTTACGTATTACACTTCCCAATTGAACCCTTTCCTATCACACCCTACCCGCACTTCGCTAATCTAGCCTAACTCCCGTTGCGTCCACAGTCGTCTTAAGGCAGAACACCACTGTGACCCCCTGTTTTTTTGCCATTTTTCAAGAATTTTTTTTTGTGGGAAAAAAAAGAGATATTCGAAAATTTTTTTTTGTTTTGTTCGTTGTTTATTGAAGATAAATAAAAAAAAAATTTCAAATTTTTCACGCCCCATGGTGACGCTGGGGAAGCTCCCGCGTCAGGTACTGTTGCCTCTGCAGTGGTTCGCGGCACGCAGCAGAACTCTCTTCAAAGTGGATCTGAAAAAAAATACCGAGTGTTTTCGTTAATAATATGATATTTTGAAGAGAAGTATATAGGGATTTGAAAAAATATTGATTTTTAAAAAATAGGCACGCTTTTGAAATTAAAGGACGATTTTCGAGCAAAATTTATCGTCGAAAATAGGCTATAACTTTTTTTATTATTGAGATATCGAAAAAATCCTATGTACTTCTTTAGATAATCTAGTTTTATTGATGCAGTCCAAATTTGAAGTCGATCGGATAAAAATTGCTCGAGTTCTGCTGTGTGCCGCACTCAAAAAAGTGGTTTTGAGAAAAACGCGTTCAAAGTTTTAGGTTTGTTAATTTATGCGATAAATTGGAAAAAAATTGTTTACCTTTAATCAGCGATGCCGGCACCATATAGCTGGCCTTCAAGAAGCAAATGATTGTCCCTAGCATCTTTTCTCGAACTTGTAGAGGCTCTTCTTGCCTCTTTTGCAGCGTCTGTGAGCGAGCGCTCCGCCAGCTCGATCCGCGCTGCGTCGGTTTCAACGCAAAAATTGAAACAATTTGGGCCGATAGTTATCCCCAACGTCTCCAAAACTTTCATGAGGCTTCTCAGGCCATCATTGAATAATAATACCGCGATATCAGCTGCAATATCGACGATTTTTTTGCTCCCGGACTGACCCTTGGGGGCTATTGCCCAAACTGATTTGTTGTAGCTTTCGTTGTTGTTTTGCGTGAAGCCGCCCAAACAACGCTGCAGCAAATCGTCTCTGCTTAAATTTTCGAAGACTGGCGTAATTGCCTCCAATACTTCCTCAGGAAGAGGCGGCTTATGGCGATATTCAGAAATATTACCGCTTGCGACCGTTCGCTGCCACGAACACCACGACTCGGCTCCCTCTGGGTAATCGTCATGTTGTGGCTCACTATCTGTGGATATTTTATGTTTGATAGTTGCCCAAATTGCCTTCCTCATTTTTTCAACATCATCGCTGTTCCTACGAATAGCCAAGCCGTAATATGTGCTCAACTCGTCAATCAATTTTCCGGTGAGCTTTCCTCTGCCAGACAATCCTTTTTTTTTCACGATTTCGCGGAGGCGCGTCCCCATACGTTTTTGGACATGATCGATGCACTCTTTTTTTTTTATCTCGAAACCGTCGTATGGATCGCTATTCGATATGCCCGACCCTGAGGCGCGCAGCTGCGCGGGACCCCGAGCGTCACGGAGCGCTGCACCGCTCCACAAAATATTCAATATCTCCGAAAATAATTATTTTTTCGACCTGGGTCCAACGGCATCTTAATCTTAAATGTATTTTAGATTTTTCTAGATGGTTTTCAAAAAATCGATTTTTTGAAGCCGTCACAGTGGTGTTGTCCCTTAATCGAACGCGCTGCGATTTACCGAGATAATACGAGTGTCCGATGCTAGGTGTCGTCCGGCGTTACGGGACTTCCCCCTACATGTATATAAACATACATATATTTTAGATTCGTATATCTAATAATATAATATAATTCAATATCTATAAGACGATTGCACGATTTTGAGGTTAAGGTTCGTTACATCTTCATCAGTGTCTTTTTTCGCCAAGTTAACTTGACTGGTTCTTTCATTGTATACTGCTTTAGTCACCCGTTTTCTTCATCACGTAAATATCTTATTTCAATTTTTGAATAATCTGAGGTTGTGTGCAATTTCCGTATTTTCATAAATTGTTTGCACGGATCATTATTTTCAAGAAACGAAATATCAATGAAAAAAAATACACGAAATTCCAAACGTAAAAACCAAATGAACGAGTAAATAAAAGTGTACATATGATGAGGCGTACGTTATGTGAGATGGTCCATAAACTCGGCGAAAATTTGAAAAGAAATGTAGATTTACCACCGTTTGGGTTTCAACGCCGGCGAAGGTCAGGGCGAAGCTAGTATTTATATGTATATTGTAACGCTTTTTCCCCGGTTTTACTGTATAAATTAATTTTCCTCGTCTTTGTCACTTGGACGCGAGTCGTTGGGATACCCAACGACAAATTTATTTTTGTGAAAGAGGAAAAGAAATTCGCTTTTAAGCGTCGCCCGGCTTGGCTAACTTTGAGGTGGTAAAGGGGCGTGGGGATGCATGACATGGAAGTAAAAGAATTAAAATTCACATGATCCGCACGAGTCCTTGGGGATTACAAACTACTTTTTTATTTCAATAATCTCGTTCACGCAGAAGGCGGAAACAAGCAATACAGTGAGTGTACTTAAAATTCCCGAATAAATGGTTTATAGTTTTCTCTCTCTTACAAAGACTGGACAGGGTAAAAATAAATGAAACGAAGGTTTCGGAAGAAAATCTGAACAACGGTAATTAATAAGACAAGATTGACGAGAGGCTAAGGACTGGGTTCGAAAAAAAAAATAGGAACCCCTCATGGCGGTTCAAAATAAATTTATCCAACAAGAGCTCCGCGAGAGATGAAATACGCGGAAGGCGTTACCGTTGAATTTTCCCAAGCGAGAGCCAACCGACTCGACAATATCGCTCTCGTCGAAATATTTTACAATCCAAATTACTCCTTACAAAGGTTTAGGCCAAAAAAAATTGCGCGCTATGCGACAAATGATTCTAGAGCGAAACGACAGCTCACCGTCATGTTTTCCTTTCGATTGGGATCCGGTAAAACTTCGAACTCGATCCTTGCGAAAATCCGGGAGTGTCGATTTCTTGAGTGACGGTACGGTGCGGCCCGGAAAAATACGCCCTATCTCGTCGGAGATAAAAACTCAAATCCTTTCAAATTATCGCGAAGGACGTCTCAACCACTGCGAGCTCTTTCTCCCCCCACTCCTTGCCTACACAAAGTAATCGGTCAACCTCCAAAATCGAGCTATCGATAAACTCTTAGCTCTTCGCTCCGGTCCAACATTACAGAAGCAGATCTTGCTCGAAATCGGGATCCTTAAACTCCGGTCGCTTTCGAGGAAGGTGTAGATCGGTGACCTTCGGTCCAAAGAGGATGTGGAGTGACCGTGAACTCGACGGCTCCGAGTGGGAGCTTAACATGGCTCAAGGTATCGAGCTGCCTAACGGAGAGGAGCGCTCGACGGAGGTCGCCAAGAATCGGCGGAGGTCCGGGCGCCATACCGGCGCCCCATGGATAAAGTGCATGTACGCTGTAGAACGGGCGGAGGTTAAGTTTACGGGCGAATGGTGATGGAACCCCTTCGTGCTGATTTTGGGTTGAGGTAGGTGCCCTGTTTTCGCTGTGCACCAGGGGATGCGATCTTGGGCGATCTCCATAGGCTACCGCGGGAATATCTCCCCGATAAGTTACCGATAGCGTAACGAGGCAATTCGCGTCAGAGGGCAGATGTTATCGGTCAAGAAATTTGACGTTTTGATTGTGATTTTGCGAAAAGGTCTCGAAGCAATAGCCTGCCTCGAGTCGCCGTCCCGGCAACTCGGCTTTGGTCTCGCGCTCCCGTGTTGACAGTTTTTCTGTCGACACGCTCGGTTTCATTCCCGATCGCGCTAGTTAAGCGTGAGTTTTCGAGTGAATTCCGTCTACGTTTCGTGACGTGGTTGTGTTAGCGTGATTAAGGAATTCTCGCACGAGATTCCTCCACCGAGCCTGAGGATTATCAGTGCACTTTTGGTGAGTTCTCGCATTTTCGTTTTACGATATCGCTCCCGTGTAGCTCTCAAAACAAAATAATAAACGATTCGTTTGAGTTTTCGAAGATTTTGTTATGATTTCCCTATCTGTCAAAAGTAGATCCTGACCCTCTCTACCAAACTTTGCAGCCTGAGCGGCTGTGCATTGCCGTGACCGTTCGCTCACGTGGATGCATCCAGGTGCGGTTTTCTTCCAGTTCCGCGACCCCCAAAAACTGGAACGTTCCATTTTTAACCCGCGTTTTTGTTTATTTGATTTTTCGGATTTCGTGTTGGTGCCGTTTGGTGGGGATGGGCGTGGTTCCACCCATCCCCCAGGTCATACCGGTTGCTAAACCGGTGAAAAAAAATTAGCTGGCGCCCACCGGAGCATTACGGGTGCATGGGCGAGAGGGAACGGCCGAAGGTGACGCGTGAGGATTTTCCCGAGGATCGAAAGATCCGAAGGAAAAGATTTTCTCCGTCATAATATATATCTCGATATATATACATACATAGTGTTCTATCTAAAAAAAAGCATTGCAATAATCCGAAAAAATAAGACGCCAAAAATGTTCGAGATAGCGCATGATTTATTCAAAATCGACTTGCGATTCGTGCCAAACGCAAGAAAAACTTCCACTTACATTAGGAGAGACTCAACAAGCAATTTCACATCGTTTAAAATCGTTGGGAATGATTGAAAAGCAAGAAAATTGGGTTCCATATGAACTGAAGCCGAGAAACGTTGAACGCCGATTTTGCACATGTGAAATGTTGCTTGCCAGGGATAAGCGAAAGGGTTTTCTGCATCGTATAGTCACTGGTGATGGAAAATAGATCCATTATGATAACCCAAAGAAAAGGAAATCATGGGGACCACCTGGCCATGCTTCAACATCGACAGCCAAGCTGAATATTCATGGAAAAAAACTTATGTTGTGTATTTGGTGGGATCAGCTTGGTGTCGTGTATTATGAATTGCTTAAACCGAACTAAACCATTATTGGGGCTCTCTACCGAACACAATTGATGAGATTGAGCCGAGCACGCAAGGAGAAACGTGCTCACTACTTGCTCCAGGCACGACAAAATTATTCTCCTGCATGATAATGCTCGTCCACATGTTGCGGCGCCGGTCAAAACCTACTTGGAAACAGTCAATTGGGAAGTTTTACCCCACCCGCCGTATTCACCAGACATTGCTCCCTCTGACTATCATTTATTTCGATTGATGACGCACGGCCTGTCTGAGCAACACTTAGCATCATATGAAGATACCAAAAATTGGGTCGGTTTGTGGATAGCCTCAGAAGATGAAGCGTTCTTCCGACGCGGTATCCATATGTTGCCAGAAAAATGGCAAAAAGTAGTGGCTAGCGATGGACAGTACTTTGAATAAAATATAAAGTACCCTCGACTAGAAATTTTGATCCGGCAGCCTGAAGACTGATCAGGCCCCTATTAGGCTGCGGTCCCGAATGCCGTAGTACGGCACGCCTGATCAGGGTCGGATGTCCACCGGATCAGTGGAACCGTAGTACGGGCGTAAAAAGGCACCCTGATCAGGCCGAAGTAAGGTAGCCTGTGCGGCGCCGTAACACGGTATCCATGGACGCCTTGTTACGTGTCCGGCTGCCGTAATCGGCAGCCCGATCCGGGACGGATGCCAAAAAGCGTTACACGCCTAATAAAGCCCTGATCCGGCCGCCTGTTCAGTACCGTAGTACGGGGTACGGATGCCGCATGCGGCCCTAGTCAGTCCCGTAGCAAAATTTCTAGTCGGGCCGTTCTTTCACAATAAATGCCCAATTTTTGATAAAAAACGGCGGAGACTCCCAATATATTGGTTTCGATTAATTTTTTTCCTCTGCTCTTTTCTCGAGTTTTAATTTTTTTAATAAATAGAATAAAAGGGCTGGTTGGAAAGAGAGAGGGAAAGAAGGGTAGGGGAAAGAGTGGCGAGAGGGTAGGAAGATAGGGTTGCAGAAGTCTATACAGAGTTTACGGTGGTGTATTCTCCTTTATCCCCATTTGCTCCTTGGATGCTTGGATACCAGCAAGTACGAGGGCACTTGGCTCTTCGCCTGCGGGGAAATTCGTAATTTGCAGTGAATCCACTTTGCAGCCTACATAAGAGCATTCCGCAGACGCATCCAAGAGCGTGAAGGAGAGCGTGAGAGAGAGAGAGAGAGAGAGAGAGAGAGAGAGAGAGAGAGAGAGAGAGAGGATCTAAGGCGCTCTCTCGCTCCAGCTTTCCTCCACTTCTCTTTGTCTGTCTGTGCATCGTGGAAAACAATAACACGGGCGATTACCTCGAGACCCCGCGGAAAGCTCGTGAAAGCTATCATTCCATTCGCCGCGCCGGATGATCGCGTAAATCTCGTCGGACAACAAAACTTGTACATTACGAAAATGCGACACTACCAAGCGCCGAGCGATCGCGCGCTATTGAAATTCTCGCCCCACTCTCTTCGTACGGAAATAAATAAATTTAACGCGTAAATGCGGAGTGGTATACCAATAAAATGAATAATAAAAAATGTAACGTTTCAATATAGGCTCGTGTATAAATAAAATGAAAAATCAAAACTGTAATGTGCCAATATAGAGTAGTGTATAAATAAAAGGAAAAATAATGAAAACAACGTTTAAATACGGAATTGCGTTTAAGACAGTATTATTGTCTGGAAATGAAATAATCGTTTTTTTTACTTTTATTTTATTACTAGCTTCCGTCCGCGGTTTCGCCCGCGTAGAATTTGGCCCATAGAAACTTCATTAGAAGTTGAACCCCGCATTAGGGGTTGTTTAAGAAAATCCTAAAATATGCGTCTTATTATTTATTGTGAAGAATATATATACCAAGTTTCAAATTCATACACGCAACAAATACAATTTCCCATACCGACTTTCACGCCCCACTTTACCCTCTTAATTCTCCCCTTTCGTAAAAATCTTAGCGGATGTCTACAGTATATAAAAAACTTACCTGCCAAATTTCAAGTTTGTAGGCTTTATAGTTTCTGAGATTTCGTGATTAATCAGTCAGTCAGTCAGTCAGTGGTATTTCGCTTTTATATATATATATATATATATAGAGAGAGAAGAATATAGAAGAAGACGATTCTACAGATCTTTCTGAATACGTCTGTGAAAACCGTTCGATGATACTCTAAAAATTAATCGAGTTATATAAATTGTAAGGAGTCCGCTCGGAGAGCGGGGTCCAGACGCACCACATTTTAAACACGTTTTCGTCGAAACTATGTTTTTCAAATCGGCAACCACGATATCTCGATAACCAATCGACCGATTGAGCTAAGATTCGGCATTTACCTTTAATATATCTACTATTTTTCAACATTACCCGACTAGAATTGTTGATCCGGCAGCCTAAAGACTACCCGTGCGGAAATTGGGTTCGGGCTTTGATCGGGTCCATCTTAATTTTCCCTAACTTTGTTAAGGTCCTAGTCTGGAAGCCTCACATGTGCCATCAGTGGCCGGTCACACTTTGCTACCGAGGGCCAATGAAGGCAAAATAACCAGGGCTTTAAAATTGCCTCAACGGTGCCTCATAATAAAGTATTGCAGCCATATGCATACGTGCGTGTATGTGCACTGTGAAAAAGAAATGTATTATTTCAATACATTTGAGGCTTAGAATTCTGTCGCATATTTTGACACGTTTGATCTCACGTTGTTCTAATGAACGAACTGCATGCGTTTTCGTCCAAAGCATCACAGCTCGTCTACTAAACGCATAGTTTAATTATTATATTTAATCGATCTCGATAATCATTATGTCACAAATTCTTCAGTCAAGCAATTTATACTGATTTGCCCCTATAATAGCAAAGTCTAGTAGTATTGGGGAAATCGCTACTAGGGAATCTACAACTACACCCGTTAAAGGCCTTTACTTGGTCTCCGTAATTAGACCATAGTTTTATTCAACCTACCTACCCGTACAATTACCTAATAGGGGTCTGGTCTGGCTCTATTACGGAAAATCCTACTATGGAATCCACAAACAATCCCTTGAAGGCTCCGAATTGTATAGGGATGCCCTGCCAATTTTCCGCACGGGTAATCAGGTAGATATCAAGCTGCGGTCCACAATACTGCAGCAAGATATGCCGGATTAGTGTCGGATGTCCACCGAATCAGTAGAACCGTAGTAGGGGAGTAAGAAGGCACCCTGAACAGGCCGAAGTTATGTATACCACCGTAACAGGCTGCCATGGACGCCGTGTTACGGCACGCCTGAGCTGTGCCGGATATCAACCGGTTCAGTGGAACCATAGTACGGGAGTAAAAAGGTATCCTGAACAGGTTGAAGTAAGGTAGCCTGTATGCCACCGTAACATAGCTCCAATAGACGCCGTGTTATAGCATGCCTGATCAGTGCCGGATGACGACCGGTTCAGTGGAACCGTACTACGGGAGTAAGAAGGCACCCTAACAGGCCGAAGTAAGGTAGCCTGTATGCCGCCGTAACATAGCTGCCATGGACGCCGTGTTATGGCACGCCTGATCCGTTCCGGATGTCGACCGGATCAGTGGACCCGTAGTATGGGAGTAAGATGGTTACTTTACTTCAGCCTGATCAGGGCACCCTCTTACTCGAGTACGACGGTTACTCTGATCCAGTGGACATACGGCACAGAGAAGGCGTGCCTTACTACGGTAGCCGGACCGCAGCTTGATAGCTGTTAGATCCGTGTTGAGGCTGCCGACGGCGAAGACAACCAAGCAATAGATTGAGGTAAAAAGTAATACTATTTAATAAAGTATTATTTAAATTAATATTAATCCAAGAACAAAAGTTCACCTTATATGCCATGACTGTAATATTAAAATAATATTTTTTTAAAGTACATCACAGAGGAATATATTATTGTGGGTTATTATAAGTCCAGATTCCGATTTTTTAACTTTATTCCAAGAATTTTTTTTTAAGTTTCAAGGAAAAATAAGAATAAAATTAATGACATTCCTCAGAATGATAAAAATAAGCAATGAAAAAGGAGGTTTATACAAGTGTTGGGATGGATAAGTAGGTAGCGCGCTCAGCTTTAGAATTAGAAGGCGTAGGTTCAAATCTTGCGGCTAGCGAAAACCTTGAACGAGGCAGGACACGATTCAATCCAAGTCTCATATATGCAGGAATATAAATAAGGCATATGGAAACGAAAAATACTACGATAATTTTTTGATTTATAATTTGTTCATGATTTAATTTTTCATTTCAGGCATAGATACGATAGCCGGATCAGGGCCTCAAAGAGTGTACTGATCATTTCCGTAAACGGTATCCGCTTCAAGGCCGGATGTCAAAAAGCGTTTCACGCCTAGTTAAGCCCTGATCCAGCAGCTTGGGCTGTGCCGTAATACGAGATACGGCATGTCGGATCCGGCTGTAGTCTGCCCCATAGCTAAATTTCTTGTCGGGTAGTAGCAAAATTGAGTCGAAATATTTTTTTTCTGTAACTCGTAAAATGGTCGGAAAAAAAGGAAAAATTGATAGTCAAAGTTTAGTATCCCACCAGTTTGTAAACTTTTTTTTGCCGAATCTGGGATCAACATCACAACACTCATACAGATTAAGAATATGTTGGGTTTTTTACATACATACAACATCCACGACACTGGTCACCAATTCGGGGCGTTTTCCGCGCACCATTGTAAACAAACGTACAAAAGTGTATAATAATTTTTGTTTAAATACATATTTTTGAAGGATCAATAAACGTGTGTAGAGAATTAAAAAAAAAATTAAAACAGTTTGACACTTATTGCATCCTAAAAATCACCGCTAAAATAGCGCTCCAGAGAACAATACTGCCGAATAAAATAAAAAATAAAAGGTGCAATGAGTAAATAGAAAATCGCCTAAAAATAAAATAAATAATAAAAATGCAGCATTTCAACACAGGCTCGTGCATAAATAAAATTAAGAATAAAAAAATTAACGAGTCGATACTAAACTGCGTCTAAATAAAATAAAACATAAGACATGTCGTATAAGTGAAATAAAAAAATAAGAAAGCAACGTTTAAATACAGCTTTGTGTACAAACGAAATGAAAAATGTGGAATTTAATGTATAATGTGTAGGCGTGTTCATATTATAGTCATTCGGTCTCCTCGTTCAGAGGCAAACAACAAAGAGAGAAAATAGCACATAATTACGTTTACGTTTAATTAGCGAGTGGCCTCTGGTGTGTGCTCGGAGCACTCGAAGCTCTCGAACACTCTACGGACTTTTAATTGGCTCTCTTGCGTTTCTTTCTCTCTCTCTCTCTCTCTCATATACTGAGGGCGTGAGACGGGGTGGGGGGGGTGGGGGGTGGGGGGGGGGGAGGAAGAGATTGATTGATTGATCCTAATTTCGTCTAAATTTAAAACTCCTTTATAAAATTGAAAAACTTGAACGAAATTGTGGTTTAGAATATACTTAACACGATTATCTAAATAAGAATAAGGCATTAATACAAATAGGAATTGTATTAAAGAAAAAATATGAAAATAAAAAACAAATAAAATAATAATAGATAATAATCATTTTCATTAATAGGGGAAAGGTGTACGAGTTGATCCCTTGGGGTAAGATGATCATTTTCAATTGCGACGAAACTATTAACGATATGTAGTGATATTCTTTGATAAAACATAGCCCCTGACACCCCCTCCCCCTCCCCGCGTTAGATAATTAAGTATTGTAAGCTGTTGATCTAAGGTAAGGTTGACTTTAAGCTTAGGTAACTTTTGTGTACTGTCAGAAGCAATCATTGTGTTTGTGGCTTCATAATATGGTCAATTTGGTTTTTCTTTAGTTGGCGGGGTTACAGTGGAACACTTATAGTTTATGTTACCGAGCAATAAATAAAAAAGTTGAGTTTGGGGAAAAATGATTGCCTTCTAGATGTACAAGATGATCCCGAGGGATCATCTTGTACACAAATAACGTACCTACTTTATTTTTGTTAAATATTATGTTGTATCATATTAAATATTATTATGTTAAGAAATTATTATTATATTATTATTTTTTATAATTTTATTATCATTATTTTATTTAATTATTATTATTATTTATTATTTACTTATTATTTATTTATTTATTTTTATTTCATTAAATATTAAATATTAACTACTAATGTATAATTCATCTCAAAAATAATAATTGATATACCTAAGGCTAGCTGTAGAAGACTGGTTTAGTTTGATTCTAGTTGGGTGAAATAAAACTTATATACCAGGTGTACAAGTATGAAATGCGGATTTCAGACAACAGATGGTGCACCAATGCAGTTTGTGGTATAAAGATTTGACACTGCGCCATTTTGTTGGGTCATCAACAAGTGTCAGCCGCGCACGAGTGATAAATTGGAAAAGTGTGTGCATAGTGTTGTGTTGTTGTGTTCAATATGTCGAAATTTATACCGACGAAGAGCATTCGCGGACAACATTAATTTTTTGTTTTCATTTGAAGAAAACTGCTGCTGAATCATACCGATTACTTCGAGAAGCTTATGGTGAACATGCTTCATCGTAAGATACGTGTGAACGATGGTTTCGGCGTTTCAAAAGTGGTTACTTCGATGTTGCAGACAAGGAACATGGAAAATCGTCAAAAAAATACGAAGATGTGGAATTGCAAGCATTGTTGGACGAAGATGATTCGCAAACACAAAAACAACTCGCCGAGCAATTGGGCGTTAGTCAACAAGTAGTTTCCAATCGGCTACGAGAGATGGGAAAGATTCAGAAGACCGGTAGATGGGTACCACATGAGTTGAGCGACAGGCAAATGGAAAAGCGCAAAAACACATGTGATATTTTGCTCGCTCGGTACAAAAGGAAGTCGTTTTTGCATTGTATAGTTACAGGGGATGAAAAGTGGATTTATTTTGAGAATCCCAAGCGCAAAAAATCATGGGTAGACCCCGGCGCACCATCCACATTGACCGCAAGACCGAATCGCTTTGGCAGAAAGACGATGCTCTGTGTTTGGTGGGACCAGAGGGGCGTGGTCTATTATGAGCTGTTAAAACCTGGGGAAACGGTTAATACTAATTGTTACCAACAACAATTGACCGATTTGAACCGTTCGCTGCTTGAAAAAGAGGCCAGAATACCGAAAGAGGCAACACAAAGTCATTTTTCTTCATGACAATGCTCCATCACATACGGCAAAACCGGTTCGCGACACGTTGGAAGCACTCAGCTGGGAAGTTCTACCCCATGCGGCTTACTCACCAGACTTGGCTCCTTCCGATTACCACTTGTTTGCATCGATGGGTCACGCACTTGCTGAGCAGCGCTTTGGTTCGTACGAAGATGTGAAAAAATGGCTCGATGAATGGTTCACAGCAAAAGGGGAAGATTTTTACTGCCATGGTATTCACAAATTGCCCGAAAGATGGGAAAAATGTATAATAAGCGATGGAGCATACTTTGAATAAAGCACTTTTTATCATTCTTCCGAATTTAACGTGCTTTTTTTTAGAAAAAAAATCCGCATTTCATACTTGTACACCTGGTAATATATCTAAAGATAATTTAACTTGTAATTTCAGTTTATGTTGTATACCTATGATTAATATATATATGAAGGTGCATAGTCGAGCAATATTCATCTATATTAACTTAATTTCTCCAAAATAAAAAAAATCCCAAAATGGGGGCAGGATGATCTGAGGGATCATCTTGTCCATACCCTAGGGATCATCTTGGTAGATAGGATCATCTTGTCCATACCCTAGAGATCATCTTGGTAGATAGGATCATCTTGGACACCCCGGTGTCCAAGATGATCCTTATGTAAGGATTCAAAAAAAAGGAAATCTTTTTACTGAAACCCTAATGAATTGAATATTTCGAATGTGCCAATCGAAAGATAGAGAAATATGCCAGTATTTTTTTTTTATTGGTTTGTTCCAGTCGTACAGGGTCTTACCCTTTTTTACGAGCCCCTATCTCAACTTTGGTCTGTCACCCATTCCAGTTCGCCCTTCTATATCTTCCTGATTCCACAATTCCCACCTCCCCTCCACAATTCCCCCGTCTACCTTCCATCCCCCACCTTGCGGCCGGAGCCGACTTCCCCCTCTGTATCATATTCATCATGACATTTCTGTCATGGGTATAGGGAAACTGCGGAAAACCTATACCAATACAGCCGGTCATCAAGTTCGCCTCTCAGTCGTGGAACTAGTCTTATTTCGCCGCGAAATGCCGAAGAAAAACATTTCACGACGAAATGTACGCGACTGGGATTCGAACCCGGGACCTCCCGGTCCGCAGGTTTAGTGGCAAGCATGCTAACCACTAGACCATTGCACCGGTTTGAGAAATATGCCAGTAATAAACGCTTCAGATCTTAAGGCCTTATATGCGCGAAAGATTTCAAAATTTTTCATTTTTTTTTAATTTTTGATTCCATTAGCCTGAACGGTTAGGAATATTTTGAGCTTTACAGAATTGAAAAATTCCAAAAATTGTTAAAGTTACAGCATTTAGAGTGTATAATAGATACCGTGCGGCGCGCCCGACCGCCAACTTCAAAGCCGTTTTTCCACGATTCACTTTTTTGAACCTTGTGAAAGTTCTAACTCTTGAACGAAGGTTCAGATCGCTTTGAAATTTTTACAACATATTCTTAGTATCATCACCTATCGTGTGAACCACAGAAACAAAAATGTCAATGTCACAAAAAAATATAAAAAATAAAATACCGACAGAAAATTGAGTAAAAAAATTTTAAGTTTCGAATTTTCATTATAATAATTTAAAAAAATAATATTGTTGGTTCACACTGAAGATACATTCATTATGCAATTATAAATATGTTCATTTTTTTTCAGACACCCACATCGATGCCGATAACTTTCACCATCAACGCGCGCGCAAAAAAAATACATTGCTTTATTATGTTATATCTCCGCCATTTGTTAATATTTCTGATTTTTTTTTTACATATACTTAACCATGTGCATAAATGATCTGTAAAAAAAATGTTGTCAATATATGCGTCATTTTTTTTTAACCGCGTCTAGAAATTGCGTATATAAGGCCTTAATTATGTTGAATATCTTTAAAATTATGAGCATTTTCCCTTAAGGGGTAAGACCACTGTAACGGTCTAAAAAAAGCGTTTTCTTGACAATTTTTTTTTGGACGGAAGGAAAGGTGATACAGAAATAATACTTGGAGTAGTTATTGAGCATATATTTAAGTATATTACAAAAAAATTTTGTAGGATAATATTACAAAATGGCGACACTGCAGCAATTCTCCCGAGGCATGTTGAATTTGAGGCGATCTGCGACACTCACTACAACTGGTGCCAATTTGAATCTGGAAAAAAGAAAACAAATTTATGTAATCTACGTGAGTGTAGTTAGTGAACCACGTAGGGGATTTTGGAAATATTGATTTTTGTGTAATTGGCGAGTGTTTGAATAAAGTCATTCAATTTTCACCAAAAAAAGGACAGTCATTTGTTAATAAATATTGTTTAAATTAACTAATCGAAAATCCCCTACGTGGTTCACTTTGAAATGTTATTTCAAAGTTGTGGTTAAATTTTCAAATAAATAGATTGAAAATTGTTGGAGTTATGCAGCGTGCCGTTGTGAAAAATCATATTTCGAGAAAAATGCGTTTGAAGTATTGAAATGTCTTATAGCCATGAACAAATGAAAAATTCTACTTTTAGAAAACTCTTACCATTAATCTGCTATCCCAGGACCATAAAGTTGCCCTTCCAAATTCAAATTTTCCTCCTCAGTTTGTTTCCTGGTCGATTTTAAGTTGGAACGTGCCTCCTTTGCCGCATCTGAAAAGGACAGCTCAGCGTACTTTATGCGGCTAGCATCGGCTTCCATGCAAAAATTGTATACATCGACGATTTTGCCTGTGAACCATCCAATCAGTGACGTAATTCTGAGAGCGACGAAAATCCGCCGTTCCTCCACGAGCCTCCACCGGAAACAGTAATTCCTTCAAACTGACCATTCTCTTCGCTTTTCTCTTTCTTTTTGTGCTGCTTTCTTCATACTGGCCTGTTGTACTGTCGCCGTTGCGATCGAAATCATATCGACTAGTTTATCATTGAACGATTGAAATATCGGCCGTGGCAATTCCATGAACGCGCAAAACTTTACAATTCCGTTTAGCCCTACTCCAAGCAGGCGCATTGCTAGGACGATTCGACGGCTGATTTCATATGCGTTCCATATAAACTTACTACTTGGTATAACAACGTCTGGGCAGTTTGGACAAGCAATAATTATTTTGAAGCCTAAGTCTCGAGGACTTCGTTTTTGAAACGTGATGTCTGCATTGCACGTTTTACATTTCACGTGTTGAGAAATAACAGAGAAAACGGCAAAAAAATGTATAATCCTATAGCTCAATCCGTAATTCATATCAAAATCCGGGTCACTATCTTTCAATTTCTTAGCAGAGGCACTGGCTCCTTCCGAACTGCTCTCAGCCTCATATCTATTCTTTGGACGCTTTGATGACATACTGCTTCGACGCCGCGTTGGATACGATGTTTTCTTACCTTTTCTACCCGAGTGCACATTCTTACCACTCATCCTTACTTGAAAGACAAAGCTGTATACTATTAGATCACAAATAAACTATCAAAAGTCAATACTGCACACAAAAATCAAGATTCGAAGCGAAAGAATTTTTATTTTCCTACACGCACTGACGCTTGCTGACGCCATGCTAACGTATTATTGTTTTGAAATGCTTCTAACTAACCCAGACACTACACTATCGACATCTATGGAGGTTTTGGCCAGGTAGGCCGTTGACGGGAACTCGCCAAGGACGAGTTGGCGCAGGTAGGCCGTATCGGGTCATCCGCGGCGCTAGAGGAAGAGCTCGGAATTCCATAGAACAATTTTTTTTTGAGGGATTAGACTTTTTGCCTCATATTTTAGAAGGTTCAAAGCATCTGATAAGCCAATAACAAAAAAATTGATCTTTTGAAAACTTTACAGTGATGTTCCCCCTTAAGGGGTTACACTCCCTGAAATTTTCGAAAAATCAATTTTTCGCTTTAATTTTTTTCTCATAGTTTGAACCTTAAAGAAAATTTTAAGCTGAATGCGAAGTCTGTACCTATAATATTAACAAAGATATTACTTTTTTTTTTCTACCGCACTGTGTAGCGCTTCGTTAGATAGATTCACCATTCGCTTCTACAAAACTATACCCGAGCATAGATTTCTTCTTGGAAGGTCTGATTCCACTGTCAATTTGAGGTTTAGGAGGATATAATCAAAACTGTATTGAAAGCATAAACGCTATCATATGGAAAATCGCACCGAAAATAAGTTTCAGTGGTATGAAAGTAGTTGAAATAGCTACTTACATCGCTACATGTATTTATAATGATCGCTATAGTAATATTTTATTAATATGACACGTATTAAACATAATTATTGGAAGTATTTGTTATGACATGTGTAATGACGAAGGCGAGCACCAAATATCACTTGCTGAAAAACGCGCGCAAGAAACTACAAATGAGGCTAGAACAGCTAGGAGAAAGTCAAGATTATCTCTCGAAGACCAGCAACTTGCTGAAAAACGAGCCCAATATGAAGCAGAAATTACCGATTAACTATACAACAAGGTATGTCACAAATTTTCAATGTTTTTTACTGTTGAAGCCACGTCAAAACTTTAAACGCGTTTTTCTCGAAACGACACTTTTCGAATTTGCGGGAAAGATAACAACAGTTTTTCCGATTGATTTGAAATGTATACCACACATTTGTAACATAATTATCTAAATCCGTACGAAGGATTCTTTTTTTAATGTTAACCGTTTTTGTTTATCAATGTTTTTAAATAGAAATTTTATGTCAAAAACAAACAAATTTCTGCGTGATGCCAAAAATCCATTTTATTTTTTTTTCCAGAAAATCCTATGTAGCGCCGTGTATTTAACCTAACTCAACGAAATATTTTCATTCTTTTATGTTTCAGATGAACGGCGAGGCCATGAGGATTCCCGCAGATTGAAGGTGAAAAAAAATTGACGCACGTGGAGGCGTGTATCTCCGCCAATTATCAATATTTTTTTATTTAAAAAGTACATTTAAGAAGCTGTAAACATGTACTGAAGGAGTGTAAAGATAGAAATAAAAAATATGCATTAGTTTAGCTACAAAATATTCATGAATACCGAGTTTTATTGTAGCCTCTCAGGGTGGTGTAACCCTTTAAGGGGATCATCTCGTACACCTTTTCCCTATGTTCTTTCCATAACAAAAATAATGAGTATAATATGCAGTCATAGTGATGATAATAATCAAATTAATTTGAAGGATGTTGAATCACATTTGAAGGAAAAATAATCACCACAATGACCATAGTCGTTCAATCAGCAAATACACGTCGGATTCTTTCGGTAACACCCAAATTAAAACGTAATATATGCAATAATAATAAATATCAATATTCTGCCAATAGCGACAATAATAATATATATTGACCTTGCTGAAAAGACGAATAATAGCACTGTGGTAATAGTAATAACGATAGCAACGATAATTGTAATACTAATGCTGATAATCATGACGATAAAGTAATTAAAACATTAATAATTATCCAAAATCTAATAATCATTAGATTAGCAAAGTTATTTTCGATTTTTTTCCTTAATATACAAATTGAAATGCGCATACGCTTGAAGGGAAAAGAAAAGAGTAATTCATTAAAGCTCGTCCTTCAATTCTAAGTTTCGCAAGCATATAATTAGCAATGTTTTGAACCGCGTGAGCTCCTTTATAATTCCTCTACCGACATTGCGAATTCCTTTTGAGACAAGACGTGCGATGTTGTCTCGGAGAGCTGCTGAGCAAAAGCACGATGCTGAGGGGGAAATTTAGGTTTTTTTTCTTGCTATCTCCCTTTTTCTTTTTTTTTCTCTTTTTTCCGTCGGCTCAAACGGCAAAAGAAACGGTTCTTCTTTCGAGTACGAGCTTGCAGAGCTTTTCGCGTTGCAGTAGAACAAACCCGGGTGCATATATATATATATATATATATATATATATGTGTGTGTGTGTGTGTGTGTGTGTGTGTGTGTGTGTGTGTGTGTGTGTGTGTGTGTGTGTGTGTGTGTGTGTGTGTGTGTGTATACACAGAATGTACAGCATCACGATAATTGGGAGGGGGTTACGGTACAAGAGAGAGATGAAGAGAGAAAGAGAGAGAGAGAGAGAGATAGAGAGAACACCGCCAGGTTTCCTTTTGTCGGTAAACAGGAATTTCCTTTCTCCCAAAGTTGCCGAGTATCTAATTATCTCTTGGTCGGAAGGTCGCGCAAGGTTCTTTGGTCGGCACACGGCCAAAGAATCAGCTCCTCAAGTACCGCACCCATCTATATTTTATGCACATTTGATGTCCCGTTTTGGAAATCGACAAAACTTTTTGATAAATAAGAAAATAAAATTACATAATATCTTCGAAACATTTTATATTGGCTGTCTGGTATGCTGGCGATTTATTGTCGCACTTGTAATTTGCATTATCCGAAGCCTAGCACGTAAAATAATATATATTTACAATGGGTAAAAAAAGTATTTGTTCACCGCGTGTTTTTCAAAATGTCCTACGAAAACACGTAAAATGTTTTAGCATTTTATTTTTTTTTTCGAAAATTTTTGTCGAACATTTTATTGTTCTTGGAAAAAAAAAATGCTGAAGTATTTTATTTTTTTTCGCAGGATAATTTGAAAAACACCCGGTGTACAAATACTTTTTTTACCTACTGTATATACGAGATGGTATCAAAAAGTTTCGAGACTAGTTCTGTAAAACGCCAACAGATGGCAGTGCAAGGCGGCACGCACAGGTACAGGTAGCACCGACCTTCATAAGTAATTGTATCAAGAGCCATCGCCCTGTGTACATAGGGAGCTGTGCAGCTGGTGCTATTCTCACCACGTGCGTTACCACGTCCGCGATTTCATCATGGACGGGAAGTAAAAGTTTCGAGACTAGCTCTGTTTACAAGGAATTACTTTATTTGTCTATGTTTACACACTATGACCTTTAAAACGGTCACCTTATACAGCATTTCTGGCACTGCTGGAATGTGTCCGGGAAATCTTTTTGTCAAAGCGTGTCAAGCACCTTCTGCGATTCGCGCTGAATCTCCGCAATGGTGTCAAAACGGTGACCAAAATTTCCATTACCATCCTCCTCCTTATCTTTTGTTTTCGCGTTTTCTCTTTCCTGCTTGCTCGTACTCCTGTTTAATTTCTCCATCATCAATTCCGTTTTGGAGGAATTTAATCCTCCCTTCCAGATCACTTATCCTTGAGTCTCTTCATACACTGCACTTCCTATTTGGATTGTTCCAGCCATAGTTCGGGCTGCATTTGGACCGGTTCTTTTTCTAGTTTCTCCTTCTGTTTCTCGTTTTCATCCAGAATTTCTTTCATTGATTCTACTACTTCCTTTAATTCCTTTTTGAACGGTTCTTTTCCAACCCTCTTTTCTATCGAAAGAGTGTAAATTCAATTCTTCGGTCAATTTAGTAAGACCCGTCCTTTTCTGATTGTCTAGGTGAGGTCACAAAATTTCCCACCCCTTTCCCTCCATTCTTAATGCTGGTGCACTCTTGAGCTGTCATTTTTACACTTGCTCTTCCTTCCCTTGTCATTGCCTCGTTCGCTTCTGTATTGTCCTCTCCGAAGTCTTCCAACGCTACATTCGTCATCCCCTTCTTTTCTCTAGTTTCTTGTCGATTATCTTTTTTACCCGTTTCTCCTTTCTTGTCTGTCCAGTTCCTTGTCATCCTTTACCCGTTTCTCCTTTCTTGTCTGTCCACTTTGGTGTTAGAAACTTCTGCAGACTGTTCGTTGGAGCCATTCCTCGCCTTCCCTTGTTTAGCGTACCGGGTGGTCTCCCTCTCCTTTTTACCGACTGTTGCTTCCAAGTCTGTTTCATCTTCCTCCTTGCTGGCGCACTCGCCATTTGTTTCTCGATCTTCGATCTAACTTCAGGCGTAATTTTCACTTAACCTCACTGTTTATTCCTGCCACTTTTGGGTCTTTTTTAATGTTCCTTTTTGCATATTTCACTTTGTTCCTATATACTTCACTCACTCCTCACACTTCACTTTTCCTCTTTTTATTGTTTTCATCTCACTCGAACTTTAGAAACGTTCACTTTCTCTCGCTCATCGGGGAGTACTTCGGGCACACGTCTATCTCCTACCTCGGCTCATGCCGATCTCGAATTAAAAAAAGTATAAATCTTATCTTGAACAAGTATATTTTAAAAATCGATTTGATCTACACGGCTGAAAATCTACTGCAATTATCGTTTGTTATCTCTAACAAACTTTAGAGAGACCAGACTCTAGCCGCCATCTCGAGAAACGCGTTTTTGCAAATATCTCATTAACGGTGAGTCGTACGATAAAAATAATAAGGACCTTATTGTAGGAAGTTATATTTTCTATAACTGTTATGTGAAACCTTTTTCTCTATAGTTTATATTTTTCGAGATATAGTCATTTGAACAATTTTTATTGTTGTTTTTGTCGAATATCTTGATAATGGTTAGGGATGCAAAAAAATAGTTACAATTGAACTTATAGAGCATACAATTCTCTACAAATTTTATTTAAATGTTTTTTCCGTAAAATGAATAGTTAATGAGATGCAGCGCGCTGAACTCTAAACCGGCACGCATACCTTAGGGAATGGAGACGCGACCGTTCTCGAAAAATGTATATCGTAACACACTGCATTCTTATATACATTCTAATATTACATATAATAAGCGTACAAGATTTTTAGCATTATTGGGATACATCAATTTACACGTTGTACGATTCCTACAGGTAGACATGCCTATAGAGAGACGCGACAGTCTTGGCGGTAAGTATGGAAGAAAGATAAATGTACGAAATAGCGCGAAGAAGAATGTATGTTCAATGTATGAACACATGTTCATTTCATTTTCAAATAATTCCTCTAAATGTTTCCATTATTCGGACTTCTATCTCCCATATTCCTATTTGACATAATAATTTTTATTATTAGTTTATTATTGTTGTTTTATTTGTTATCAATAACAAATGTCGCGGTCAGCACTATTTGTCATTGTCATGAATTAACTAAGTATCGTTGTCTTTTCATATAATTAAATTCTTCGATTCTACTTTTTTTTGCATGCTCCAAGCAACATTACGACTCATCGCTGATTTCGCATACGTGATGGAAACTTTTATTACACTAATCTCATTAACTATTTATTTTAAGGAACATATTTGTAGAGAATTTTATGCTCTACTAGTTTGATTACCACTATTTTCTTGCATCTCTAAGAATTATGAAGATATTTGATAAAAATAACAATTAAAATAGTTCAACTGATTTTATCTCGAAAAATATTTACTACAGAGAAAAAAGTTTTAAATAAAAGTTATAGAAAATATAATTTCCTACAAAAAGGGTATTTATTATTTTTATCGTACGACGCACTGTTTATGAGATATTCGCAAAAACGCATTTTTCTAGATGACGGCTAATGCTCCACTCCCCTCCCCCCCCCGCCCAAGACGAAAACTTGGATTTACACTTAGGGGCCACCCTCTAAGGTATTCCAATTGAACAATCAATTATTAGGATTTTTTGGTGAGCGACCCTACTTTTGGTGCTATTTTTCGCGGACTACTAGGCATTGTTGTACGTTTACCCGTTGATTAGTTATAATATTCAAAAGTAGCAAGCGAAGTTGTCTCCATGTAATTAGCATGGGAAATAGAAAATCGCGCTGGGGAATCTCTAAATATGAATATTGAAGGCTTCTTATCAAGAGACGCGGCAGCGTCTCGACGCCAAGTAATAAAAAAAAAACGACTGTCACGACACGACACGCCGCGCACTCTTTATACGCCAAGATGGGCTTTAGCAGACGACTTTTTAACTTATAATCGACATTATGCGAAAACGCGGAGACGAATCGAACATCTAATGACATTTTACCAATCAAATGTTATTTTTTCCTATCGATTTTGTTTGGGTCATTTTTCGATCCGCCTACTCAAACTTGAGATCTCGTAATATTAGCCGAATTTCCGAGCGACTTTTTTACCACAAAAATTCTTCAACACTTTAGAACTTGGAGGGATAAAGTTATTCGGTCGCATCGTAAGCTATACTACATACGTCCTTTTGGGGAAAGCGTTAACATGATGGGAACGCTTAGTTTCAGCGTGAAGTGCACTGTTTGCTCACTTCAGAGAGGTGCTACTATAAACAAACAATGGCGCGCTAGAAACGTCAAAAGTCGGGTTCTTCGAATGTATAGCCTCTGTCGGCTTTAAGAGGGAACGGTACCCGCAGCAAGACTTCGCCGCAGCCCCGGCTCCAGTCGGTAGGGCAGAACTCGTACGAACCCCTGCTACCTACCGGGAGATTGTAAATGCCTTCCTGCGTCTCGCAACGCGTATGTGCGTGTATGTGGTGTGCTGTCGTAGCGCACCAACATACATCCTTCGTAGCGCGTACACACCGCGTGAGCGCATATACACCGCGTGAGCGTATATACATGCACAAACATACATAAACACAGTCAGCGTCGAGAAAGAACTTTATTTTCTTTTCTCAACGCCGACTTCGCAAGAAATTCAAAAACACGAATTTCGCAGAAAGAGTCCTTGCTGAGGGTAGCGATTGGCTCAGTAAACATTTACGGTATAAATAATACAAACATAATTGTTTAAACAATTATGAATGCATTTATTCTCGACCACGATTGTGATCGGTAGATACGGTACTTTCAGTACCTCTCAGCAAATAGATTGCTGTTTGCGAGCCGCAAAACGGTACGCTAAAAATAATGCAAAAATAATTGTTTAAAAAATTATTTTTGCATTTTTCCTCGATCACGATTGTGATCGGGAGATACGGTACTTTCAAACCTCTTAATAATTATGATTGCTGCTTGCGCTATGTAAAATCCAACGTTAAAAATAATGCAGCCATAATTGTTTAAACAATTATGAATGCGTTTATCTCGACCACGATTGTGGTCGGTAGATACGGTACTTTCAGTACCTCTCGGCAAAGAAATTGCTGCTTGCGAGCCGCAAAACATAACAATAAAAATAATGCAAACATAATTGTTTAAACAATTATGGATGCGTTTATCTCGACCACGGTTGTGATCGGTAGATATGGTACTTTCAGTACCTCTCGGCAAATAAATTGCTGCTTGCGAGCCGAAAAACCTAACAATAAAAATAATGCAATCATAATTATTTAAACAATTATGAATGCGATTATCCCGACCACGATTGTGATCGGTAGATACGGTACTTTCAGTACCTCTCGGCAAATAAATTGCTGCTTGCGAGCCGCAAAACATAACAATAAAAATAATGCAATCATAATTGTTTAAACAATTATGAATGCGTTCATCTCGACCACGATTGTGATCGGTAGATACGGTACTTACTTCCAGTACCTCTCAGCAAATAGATTACTGATTGCGAGCCGCAAAACGTAACAATAAAATAATGCAAACATAATTGTTTAAACAATTATGAATGCGTTTATCTCGACCATGATTGTAATCGGTAGGTACGGTACTTTCAGTACCTCTCAACAAATAAATTGCTGATCGCGAGCCGCAAAACATAACACTAAAAATAATGCAATCATAATTGTATAAACAATTATGAATGCGTTTATCTCGACCACGATTGTGTTTGGTAGATACGGTACTTACTTCCAGTACCTCTTAGCAAATAGATTGCTGATTGCGAGCCGCGAAACCTAACAATAAAATAATGCAAACATAATTGTTTAAACAATTATGAATGCGTTTGTCTCGACCATGATTGTAATCGGTAGATACGGTACTTTCAGTACCTCTCAGCAAATAAATTGCTGATTGCGAGCCGCAAAACCTAACAATAAAAATAATGCAATCATAATAACAATTATGAATGCGTTTATCTCGACCAGGATTGTGATCGGTAGATACGGTACTTTCAGTACCTCTCGGCAAATAAATTGCTGCTTGCGGACCGCAAAACCTAACAATAAAAATAATGCAAACATAATTGTTTAAAAAATTATGAATGCGTTCATTCTCGATCACGATTGTGATCGGTAGATACGGTAATTTGAGCATATATGATTGCCTCTCAGTATGTATGATTGCTGTTTGCACGCTGCAAAGCATAACGGTAAAAAATAATTCAAAAATAATTGTTTCAACAATTATCAATTTGTTTTTTCTCGACCACGTTTGTGATCGGTAGATACAGTACTTCCTATACCTCTCAGTAAATATGATTGCTCTTTACGCGTTGCAAAACTCAATGGTAAAAATAATGCGACAATAATTGTGTAAACAATTAAAGCATTTCTTCTCGACCACGATTGTAATCGGTCGGTGCGGTACTTTCTGTACCTCTCAGCAAATATGATTACTGCTTGCGCGCTGCAAAACATAACGGCAAAAACAATGCGTAAAAAATTGTTTAAACCATTCAAGAATTTATTCTCGACCACGATTGTGATCGGTAAGCGCGGTACTTTCTGTACCCCTCATCAAATATGATTGTTGCGTACGCGCTGCAAAAATCAACGGTGAAAGTAATGCAAAAATATTTGTTTAAACAAGTATTTTTGCTTTTTTTCTCGACCACGATTATGATCGGTAGGTGCCATACTTTCTATAGTATACAACTTGATGACGTTGAAGTTTGTATTGAAAGATGCATCGAAAACTTTTTCATTTTAATAGCCCAAATTTTTTTTATTTTCATACTGAACAAATCGTTACGACATTTTCACACAGTCTTAGACAAGTTAAATTTTCACAAAGATTACTCTCTATAATAATAAAAATAAAGAAATGAAAAAAATATGTTGGGGTGGTTTGAAAAATAAAGTTTATAAAGGTACTTTTCAGGGCTTACGGTTGATGAAAATTGTAAAACACATGAATATTTATTTTTCCTTATTTATAATTTATTCAAAACAATACATTATTTAATTTTACGCCATTACTGGATGGACCGTCAGACAATAAATTAGTCCAAAATGGGCGAATCGTAAATTTACAAGTCTAGATCATATCGTACAAGTTTAGCCTTACAAGCGGCTAATTTAATAATAAATTAACACTGAGAAATGTTAATTTTCCACTTTCAATACCAACTGAAGTCAAATTCGACGATATTGGCGTGTGCTTGACTGAGGTTTTGTCAGTGACTGTACATCTGTTTCAACTGGACAACAAAAACATTTCTCAATTTGTAAATTCAATTAATAAGTTAAGATAATCTTATTATTATCAATAATCGCCCAAAAACTCGTTAAGTTTATAACTACGGTAAGTTTATAACTATAAAAAATGAAGTATTTCCGTTTCAAAAAGATATGAAATCCCCCTAAAAAACTTTAACAAGTAAAAAAAAAACGCCAAGTAATAAAAAATGCCCTCGAAAAAATTATCGGTTGTTTCACTATCTACAAGATTCTAATTAACCTCGAAATATTTGTGACTTTTTTCAAACAATAGTTTTATTTAGATTCTAATTTTTCAACTCAAACGTACAAAAGAAGTGAAATAACTTTTTATGAAAAAGCCAAGCAAATTTACCAGAAACGTACAGAAAATTACCAAACTCTAGTAATACCATTTTTCTCAATATTTTGTTTTCAAAAACCATTTTACTCTTATAATAAAAGTACGAATCACGATTATATAAAAGTACAACGTATGCATTACACAAGTACTGTATGTATGTATCACTAGAAAAGCTGGGCAACGACTTGGCGTGCATGGTTAAGAAAAAAAGCTCGGCGAAGGATGACGTTTTCTCAACAACCTGACCATTAGTTTAAGAAAAACATAAATTGACGCAATTTATTATGTAACTGCAAAACAAGTTTCTGATTCCGCAAAGTATAACTTAAAAAATCAGTGATGTACCCCTAGACCACACGGCTCTTGAAATCTCACTTTATTTGCATACCTTGAAAAGTTGTGTGGAAGTATTCACTTTCTACTCTATTGCAGAACCACCATACATCTCATGAAATCTATTGCGTCGTATAAATTTTGGTGTAATGAACATAGTTTTGGCAGGCTGAAGGTTTGAACTACGGTCCGCACCACTTGCTGGTGGAAAAGGAATATCGATATTACTCTCGACACCTATCGCTCCATTTCCGATAATCTGTCTCAGTACAGTGGAACATCTCATTTCTAATAATCCTGTATGCCTGACGTGATGTTACAATTTGAAATAATCTATGTAGATAAATTGTTGCAAAAGTTGCTTTTGCAAGCGGTAGGGACGTTTCTGTAAGAAAATCGTGTATCTACCCGAGCTTTTTTTCTTAACCATGCACGCCAAGTCGTTGCCCAGCTTTTCTAGTGATACATACATACAGTACTTGTGTGATGCATACGTTGTACTTTTATATAATCGTGATTCGTACTTTTATTATAAGAGTAAAATGGTTTTTGAAAACAAAATATTGAGAAAAATGGTATTACTAGAGTTTGGTAATTTTCTGTACGTTTCTGGTAAATTTGCTTGGCTTTTTCATAAAAAGTTATTTCACTTCTTTTGTACGTTTGAGTTGAAAAATTAGAATCTAAATAAAACTATTGTTTGAAAAAAGTCACAAATATTTCGAGGTTAATTAGAATCTTGTAGATAGTGAAACAACCGATAATTTTTTCGAGGGCATTTTTTATTACTTGGCGTTTTTTTTTTACTTGTTAAAGTTTTTTAGGGGGATTTTATCTTACTGCAACTACTAAATAGGGGAATCTGAAAAAAATAGTCGTTTTTTTTTAAATCACCCTATATTCGAGGATATATTGGTGCTGTGTGGTATGAACTCGCACGACGGAATCTCAGCTGTTCCTCAAGCGTATCAGAACTGCGAAGGACGAAAAGCTCTTGCTCGTCATCCTTTTACACTGTTCGACCAGGCGTACGCGTCGCAAGTTGACAAAACACACGGAGTCCCGGCCCCGGTGGCGATGGAAACTCACCACGGCAGAGAGTTTCCACGATCACGTTCTTACTTACTTAACGTCAGGCGCTCGCTTCCACACTTCCTTACTGCGTTGCAACTTTTCCGTTAAGCGCGTGTTACGTATACGACGTTCACTTGTACGCATAGTATGCACGCAACTCTGACGTGTCATGCGCGATGGGCTTGCCACTAAATAAATATATACAGTGTACACACTAGACTGTTTCAAAATAAATCGATAATTTTTTTTAGCTTTACACAATCTTAAACTATAATTGGACATAAAAAAATAATCCTCGCGAAAAGGGGGGCCGGTCCTTCAAGATTCAGAGGTGCCTCATCGGACTTTTGTCTTTTTTATTTCGTTAATACGTAAATAAAGAATTTGCATGAATGAAACATACATTTTTCTGGTTCTAAAATGATGAATATATTCTAAACTTGTGTATAAATACTGAATATACTATAAAAAACGGTCTTGGTTATCGCAGCAACAATTATCGGTCGATATGTACGTCGATAAATGCAAACAAAAATAAAAAAGACAAGAATCCCCGTAAAAATGATTTTTTTATTATCGTCAATAATCTTCAATGAATACATTCGTTGATACGCTGTTACGATCATCATTTTCGGCTACAAAAAACTTGACTTATTGTAATTGGGTTTTTTTTCTATGGTCTTGAACTATTTGGAACAAATATTGCTTTTGTTCCTCATTTTTAGTTAACAAATTATTAAATTCCTCGACAAGGGCTACTCCACGTTCAGCTGAATCATTTATTACTTTCATTTGTAAGAAAGCCCTTAAGGACGTTTGAAAGCTTTCAATAAATTCCCATTGTTCGAGAGGCTCATCCAGGAAATCATGGGGCAATTCACATTGTTGAAATAAGCGTCTGGACTTTTGAGTGATGAAATGACTGATGTCAATTTCAGGCAGTGTTTGACACTCAGGGAAATGCGCTTTTGATTTTTCGATGTACTCTCACGTGTTCTTAAGGCTATTAACATCTTTCGTTTCACATCTACAGGAACCATTGAATCGAAAAAAGCCGATGCTGCCAGCTCTTCATTTAGATACCATAGATGCCCCTTGATTTTTTTGAGAGCTGCTGCCGAGACATCAGAATTAATCGTTTGGAACTTGATTAAATTTTGCATCAATTGCAAATCGTGGTTAGGAGCTTTAATCCGATCAGGGGCAGAAAACCATATTTTCACGTAGAAATTAACGATGAAAATGCATATGTGACGCAAACTTTCAACATCACGAGAGTTCTTCGACTTAAAAAAAAATTGATCTCTGAAAAGAAATATTTTTAAGCAATAAATGTCCTTCGCGAGCCATCTAGCATGATGATTGGCACCAGGTTTTTTGAACTTGATATCTTGAGGTGGTTTCGAACCCAAGAAGATGCACGACAATTCTAAGAATTCTCGATAATCATTCCGAGGATGAGAGATCTATAAAAAAAAAGGAGCACGAAATTGGCATGAGTTACAAAACTTTAAATTGTGATTATAAATAAAAATATAGTTTAGAAAATAAATAGTCATTATTATTATTATTATTACCTGAAATTGCTCAAAAATGAATTCGAGAATATTTTCTCTTGTCTCTTTCAGTATATCAGCCACGGTTTGATCATCCATTCCCGTCTTGTACTGCGTTTTGTCAAATTTACCCCACTTTCTTTGAAAGCGCTGAAAAATTGCTGCATTTGGGCCGGATGTCCCTTTCCAATATGTTTCTACCACATATCTAAGAATAATTTCGGCGATGTGGTGACGGCAGGCCAAGTGCAGGAATGTTTTATTCAGATTTTTTTCCAATAAATGGCATGTTCCATTTTCACGTCCTAAGCAATTAATGATAAAAATATTATACTCATTTAATGAATAAAATGAGTAGAGCCGATAAAATCCATAAGAAATTTGTATTAAATAAATTATGTCTTTTGAATCGTCAATCGCAAATTAAACCTCCCATAAAAACATATATTATATGATTTTAACGTTTGTTTACCATAATAGAATTTTAAAAAGTTTTTGCAATCATTTTTTGCCGCTCAATGACTGAGTTATATCCTCTTAAATTGCAATCAATATTACGTCAATTTTTAGCTGTATTTAAACTAGTTGTGTCAAAACACATCGCTTTTACTCGAGGAATAAGATTCCATTCGTTCAGACACTCCATGATTGCTTGTGAAGCATTTATCCCTGATCCTGTATTCAGAGCAGGAGCACCGAGCAATTGCTCAGTATCAAGCCCCGCAATGACAACAGGCAATCGATCGACTTGTCCATTGCCGTCGATTTTTGGTAATAATTTTCCGTCCCAATGCAGGACTAGAAAATTCGCTGCGTGGAGATTATTTTTCAATTGTGCAGCCATTTTTGCTCTATATTCCATACGGTTTCTGTGGATGGTCAAGTGGCTGATGGAATACTGAGCTACATCATGTTCAAGGCTTTGGAGGACTGCTCCTATGACGTGCATAGCATTTCGGCTACTCAAGCCTACTCGATCACAAGTTGCGGATATTTGATGTGATCACTTTCTTCCTTGGTGTGGGTGATGATGGTTGATCGAGTTCATCTTCAAAATTTGAAATCGTTCGTTTTATTTCCGTCCAAGTATGACTTTGATTTGAATCGATACTCGAGACAGATAATTCGCTTAATGTTTGATTCAATTCTGCGAAATAAAAGATCCATTATGCATTCTGATATCATTGAAATCACAACTTTTAATTTTATAATTTTCATCGCTTTATATTTTACTTGTATTGTACTTTGTATTTTTTAGCTTGATATTTACGAATGATCTAAGATTTTTAATAGAAATAAAGAGAAAATAAAATTGAAAAAAATCAACAGTTTATAAAAGCCCAGTATTAATCAATTTTTCGTTTTTTTTTGCAAAAATACTATTATTAGTAAACATTACTCTGAGTCTCGTTGTCGGTGATGTCATCTTGAGATTTTCTCGTAGCTTCTCGATCTTCAGAAGGATTAAAATTTTTGGAATCATCATCACCCTGATCAGATATATTTTCGTCTCGTTTTTCTCTTTAGATTTCACTGAATCATTCACAGTTATTGCCAATGAACTTTGCGAACGAGTCCCTTGACGACACGGAATTCGCTCTGTGGCAAAGAGCAATCGTTGTTCGTTGCTTAATGTCTTCATCACATTAGTACTTCCTGGGTGAAATACGGAATCCAATTTTTTTTTAAACAATAATTCTTTCTTTTGCTGCGTTTTTGAATTTTCTCGCAGACGATTCTTTTGGAGCCGTTTCCAAACGTTGTGGAGTTTTTCTAGTTTGAAAATAGCATACTGTTCTCGGCACATTGGAATCTTTGCTTGAGTCCAAGTTGGAACTTGCGGAACGTGCAAGTTGGATCGAGTGCATCTTCGAATCCACGTTCAGACAAGTGAATTTTTTCTTCTCGGTAAAATAGTACATTGTGTACCAAGGAGACAAAGTGGGTCTTTTACAAAGTACGATGTTTTCAGTACGAGTCGTAGACGAGCGCGTGAACCGCGTGAGGCGAAGACGAGTACTGCAAACATCGCGTGAGGAGTAAAAGCCCCTGTCTCCGCGGTGCACACGATTTTTTATATACCAAAACTTGTTAAATACATATGGCTGCAAGCATGTGCCGTAGCTGTGTTGCATCTGTAAGGTGTATCGCGCATGCAAGCTGTGTCGCACGCGCAGCGCGGTGGGGACGGAGCCCCCCCCCCCCCCCAACGTAGCTTTGTAATGTATCAGCATATACACAAATGTGCCGTACGTCGATTCATAGGAGTCTTTTGATTTTAATGGCAATATTTCGTGTGTCATCTTTGTCGCGACTTTCTTTAGATCTGGCGGCGTGCATTGGACCCACTCATCGCTGCTGTTTTTCAATATCACACATTGTTTATTTAATTTTTTAATTAATGATTTATGTTGCGGCGAGATCGACAATGCTTTGTCGCAGTGTCACGTAAAAGTGAGGTCGTGTTTCTTCCCGCACATAACGCCTCAGCTTACACATTAATTCCTCGAGCTAACAACTGAGGGCAGCACCTAACGACTGACAGCTGTTGTACAGAGACGGTTCACAATTTTGAAATCCTAGGACCTAATATACCCCTTTTACGTACCGTTTACACGCACGAAAAAGCTTTGCAAATTGATAATCCGATTCATTTGTATTCGTTTATTATTTAATAATTTCAAAAAACATCGCGGGTAATCAACTATTGTGCCATTGTTTACTGAACGTCGGACTTTGAATGCGAATATCTCGGCCAATTGTCAGCACGACGTTAAAAAGGAAAGCATTTTGTTCGCCATGACACGCCCTATATTTCCACCAAGGGAACCCTAATAATTGTGAACCACCCTGTATATATATATACATACATACATACGTGTAAACAAAAAATTCTTTGAAAAAAGTTAATTTCTTCTGCCAGCGCTCGTCGTCACGTCTTAATTAGCGAAGAAAAGAAAAGCATCAACTGCACCGCGTGTCAAAAAACTTTTTCCTTTTATACACGCTCGTCGTTTCATTTTATTCTTACTTAAACATTTTACCACGTAGTTTTCACCGCATTCGTGTCTCCTAAGAGACTTCTCTCGCATTTTAAGCAACAGATATAAACAAAAATGAAGAACTAACTTGGGATTTTTTTTTGTACAAACGCGAGGTCGCAGTTACTTGAGATGAACCCCGGCGTTCCTTTTGACAAGTACATCGCACAGTACGAGAGCATTTTACTATATACGTATGTATGGATGAACGCATATGTATAAGTGATCATACTTAATGAAGACATTACCGGCACCTCAACGATTTGCGGTGGCAGAATTGCATGACCGGAAGTGCAAGGGCGATGTTGGCGAGGGAGAGGAGGGGGGGGGGCGAAACTACCCTACGGGTTCTTTAATTATTCCGGCAGTTACCCAAAGCAGTATCCGGCAGTACGCGCAACCTGCGAGAAATTGGAGACCTGCTAATTATCTCTCTGAGACGACACCATGCGACATCTTTTACAGTACGTGTAGAAACATATACACATATATATTTATGTTGGGTCTATGCATAATTCCGTAGCGAAAATAGAGCAAACTTCAAACGCAAAATGTTTATACTGCAACCTCTTCGATCGGCACCTCCATAAATGAAATGAGCCCCTACTAGGTGCTGAATATCGATCGGTGTAGCGGATTGTGGGAGTAGCGTCAGGCTTTACGGTCAGACTCGAAGCATGCTAGACAATAAGAAAGAGATTGGAGGGGTACTGCTATCCGCTACGTCAGCTGCGCAGAGTCGGCTTGAGTGAATGGTGCGCAACCTCTATGTTTGAAAGTGCGATGTGGAGCCGATCCCGCCACTCTGCCGATTAGAGAGGTTGTAGTGTACCCAATTTTAATCAACCAAATATGTTTCATTCTGTTCAATGACTTCCTGCCATGTCTCCATGAGCTTCATTATCCCTCTTTTATAGTAGTCTTGAGATCTTTTGGTAAAAAAAGTCATCCAAGGGGTTTTTGACGACGTCCGGGGAACGGAAGGTTTTATTATTCAAAGTGTTCTGTAGCGCCCAATACAAGTGATCATCTGAAGGTGCAAGGTCCCGACTATATGATGAGTGCACTAAACTATCCCACCCAAGCCGCAATAACGTTTTCCGGGTCATCAGAGAAACGTGTGGTCTAGCGTCCCGGTAGAACCCTACTTTCAGTTGGTTAATTCGGGGCGCTTCTGATCGATTGCTCATTGGTCGAATTAATCGTTTTATAGGGTGGCAGTTGCTCAATAATAGACGATTCGTTTCCAATCCCACCAGATCTCGGACCGTCTGAACAGCCTCCCCGAGCTTCGACAATGATCTTTTTCGACCGACATTATTCTGGATAATCCACTTCTCATCCCTAGTAATCATTTGCTTTGAAAATGGCTCGTTATGATGGCGTTTGAGTAGCAAGTCGCAAGTTCAAATTATTCACATTTCATATTCATTTATTTTCGCTCAGTTCGTGCGGCACCCAAAGATCAAGGTACTTTACCATCCCAAGTTTCCGTAAATGTCTCGAAACAGTTGATTGGTCAATGTGTAGTGACTGGCCGACCGGAGCGAGGACATCTTGGAGATCGAAATCGTTACAACGAAATTTTGCAAACCGCTTTTGCCACACGCTTTCGCTTACAGCATTATCTCTGTACACAGCGTATATCTTTTTTTGCCAGAAATGAAAACGCAAAATGGATCGGAAATACACGTTTTTTCCTTCCATATTTCAAATATAATTGAACTTCCTATACGTCACGGATCTCGATGGATACTTTTTTAAAATGTCAGTACAAGTTTCAGCGTTCACTTAATATACGACACTTCATATGGTTGGCGCATATGCGAGCGGAGAAACAACTGTTGATGATGTCTCTCGGAATTTCGCTACGGAATTATGCATAGACCCAATTTATATACATTGAGAGAAATGTATGGTGTTTTCACTCATATTTTAACCATATTTTATATTTCTCTGAGGGGACAATAATATTATATAGCCATAGTTACTGCCAAAAATATAGTACTGCTTTTTGATATTTTAGCAATTACGTCAGTTATGCACATATGTTAACCACAACCACCAATCTTACAAGCATACATTGGTTGTTCAATGCTATATAATATAGTAATGTTCGTGAAATGGATATTTTCTCACACTATAAAAAATTAACTTCCCTTAAGGGATTTAAGGACCTTAATTCATTAATATCTTAATAGTGGACTTCCCTAAAGGTCCTTAAGGACCTTAGTTAATTAAGATCCTAATAGTGGACAGGACTAAAAGATATGTACATTAATAACAAATTTTGCTTGTGATTTGCGACGATGATTATAGTGATTTGTACCATATTAGATACGACTTGCTATATGTGTATTTGGTGTGTTATCCGTTTAAGTTTCATAAACTGCATGCGTGTTGGTCGAAGGCATTATAGCCCGTGCTAAATGCATAGAATATTTCATGAAACTAAAATAAAGCAAAATATACAACTGAGAAGTCTACCTCAATTCTTCTCTTTTTATTATAATTCGTCATTCCCTGACCCGTGAAATTATTTATTGCGAAGAAAATGGTTCGCCTACATATGGAATCGAACCTACAGCCTACCTGCCTATCTTCCGCCTATACTACGCACGCTGCCACTGCGCTATTGAGTGCTTGTGGCATCTTAATCGCAGCTATTGAAAAACAGACAAAAGTAATTCCGGGTGTACTTCCGAATAGCGGTTACCTCCAATTTAGGTGAAATTTTGCAGAAATATTTTTTTAAATAAGTTATGGCTTAAATGAGTTTAAGCCACCATATAATAGTCATTTTTACCATATAATAGTCATTTTTATCATATAATAGTAATTTGTACCCGATTCAGGACGCTTTTAGTTTGCCTGACTGCCCTGGTAGGGCACTTATAAGGGAACCCGGTAGCGCCCTGCTGGAAGTGTAATTTAGGCATTAATAACGTATTAGGCGTCCATATATATTTTTAGGTTGTACATACCTTGCTCACACGACGATGACACATTTTGTACTGTGATTTGAGATTTCGAAATACAGCGAAGTCTTATGACACGCATCAGAGTTGCATAACGTTTTTTTTTCATCATTGTCCAGAATACCTTTAAAAAAACGTGTAAACTTCAAAGATAATATGCTGTTGAACGAAAATTTCCACGTAGGACATAGGAGCTTATGTGCGTTGATGGAATGCTGAGGCACTTATAAAGTACGCCCCAATAGGGCCTTATTAGGTTAAGCCCTAGTAGGGCAATATTAGTATCGCCTGATAAACCTACGGGAGTAAAAAGGCACCCTGGTCAGGTCACAGTAAGGTAGCCTACTTACTGGCATAGTACGGTTCCACTGATCTGGTGGACATCTGCCACCGATCAGGCGTGCCTTATTACATTTCAGACCGTAGCATGATTGCAGCCTGATCAGTGTTCGGGTGCCTGGAAGATTTTATGGGAGTACAATATATTCGGTCCGTTTTTTTGTGGTAAAAAATCCATTTATTTCAAAATAAAAGGTATGAATAGATCAATCAAAGTATTGTCCATCGCTGGCTACTACTTTGTCCCACCTTTCAGGCAATTTTCGAATTCCATCTTGAAAAAAATTCTCGTCTTTTGAGGCGATCCAAGTTTTGAGCCAATTTTCGATTGTTGCGAAAGAAGTGAACCGGTGACCTGCTAAATCCTGCTGCATCCGTCGGAATAACCAGTAATCAGAAGGAGCAATGTCCGGAGAATACGGCGGGTGCAGTAAAATATCCCATTTGAGCGTTTCCGAATATTTTTTTACGACTTTTGCGACATGAGGCTGAGCGTTGTCATGCAGAAGAATAATTTTGTCATGTCTTTGCTCGTATTCCGGCCGTTTTTCTCGTAATGCACGGCTCAAACGAATCAATTGTAGTCTATACCGATCGCCCGTAATGGAATCATCGAGTAATGCCTCCAATTCATTGTCTTCGAATTTTTTTTGGCTGTCCAGGGCGAGGCTTGTCTTCAACGCTGAAATCACCGTTCTTAAGGGGCCAGTCCACTTTGAAAATCTCAAAAAATCGATTTTTTTTACTGTTTTCGAAAGTACATACATTCAGAAATATTGTGGCAAAATTTTATGAAAATCCGAGCTCACTAAGTATTTTTTTTTACCTGAACGTCAGGACCTCATTTCTTCTACCTGAGCGTATAGCGCGCTCGGCCGACCCATCGGCCACAAACATCCACCTGCTCTTTCTGAGGAAGTACAGGAAGTTTTAAAACCTATTTACGAGGATCTCACCAAAACAAAACTGCTCGAAAGGTGTTTAGGTGGCCATACGCAAAACGATAATGAAAGTTTTAACAATTGCGTATGGAATATGGCACCTAAACACATGTTCAACGGCAAAAAAATCGTAGACATTGCCTGCAAAGTTTCCGCGTGTGTCTTTAATGAAGGATTTCGTCCAGTGCTTAAAATAATCGAAATAATGGGCGCCAAACTCGGCCCGATCGCCATCGGATTCGCCGACAATTGCGAGCGTGTTCGCTCTGCAAACCGCCGCAGTTCTGAGTGCTCAAAAGAGACCAGAACCAAACGAAAGCAAGCAAAACTTGAAGAAATCGACAATGATGAGCAATCAGAAGGGATTTTGTACGGTGCAGGAATTGCCGATTGAGTTTAGGTGAGAGTTTTTCATAGTATAAACTTCAAACACGTTTTTCTCGAAACAACGTTTTCAAAATCTAGCTCCATCGTATCTCTAAAACTAATAAACCGATTCTCTTAAAATTTGAACCACATATTGTAAACATGATTCGCAACAAGATGACTCTCGATGGTTTAAAAATTTTGATTTTTACTCTTTTTTTTTGCGAAAAACTGCGAAAAAACACGTTTTTTTTACTTTTTTCGTTTTTCATCTGCCATTTTTTTATTTTTTGATAAAACTTTATATCCGACGGTCATTTTGTAGCTGGTGTCATACTGAATCTAATGGACTTTGATTTTTTTGTTTCAGACAAGCCGTTGCCGAGTTGTGATGGAGCTACCTAGCCCACCTATTTTTGAGGCGTTACGTTAAACTATAGTTTTTGTACTTAAAAATGAATTAAACATTTTTTAAAATGTATTTCAAGACTTTATTTATGAAGCCCAACAACTTTTATATTCATATCTTTTATAAAATCCTCAAAAAAAAGTCGCGAAAATAGCCTTTTTTTCGTGGCTCCAAAGTGGACTGGCCCCTTAAAGCGCCGAAACCATTCCCTACATGACTTATCAGTTGGAGCATCATTACCATAAACTTCAACAAGCATTCGCTGCGCTTCAGCTGCACTTTTCTTCCAATTAAAGCAGAAAAGTAAAACTTCCCGCAAATGCTGCTTAGTTAACACAAAATTTGACATATTCAACACAGTAAAAAACAAGGTTTTTAACGGAACTCAAGACGATATAAACTGAATGTTATTGACAGATGTCTAACCTCTCTGAAACCACCGAAATCAGCTGTCACTATGAAACATTCACAACAGCCAGAGTCATCTCTTGAAAACGGACCGAATTAATTTGTACTCCTAATAGATTTTTAGTCCGGCTGTGGAAAAGTCGTACCAGTATTCTGGGCGCAGATGTTTTACTCGAGTATCCACACCAAGGTCTCAGAAGTATGGACTTTCCGCTCAGTAGTTAATGCGCTAGCGGGTGTACGGCTAAGTGGCCACCGCTTCAAATATCAGCCATGCACAACGCTGCTTAACTCAAAGAACCACCGGAGCCAGGCCCCGACCACCCATCTACCAGTATCGGTTATTAATATAATTATTTGAATTTATAATATCCATTGATATTATATAAATTATATAAAAAATACATTATTGTTATTGATACAAATACAGTATTGTGCTAATGTCATGTTATGCCAATATCAATAAATTATATCAATATGATATAACATTATGGCGATAATAATATTAATATCAATCATAATACATTACCATCGTAAAGGGTGTCTCAAAAATGCCCTGACATTTTTATTACATAAGCGGTATTATTTATTTGAAAAGTACGAATATTTTTATTTTAATATAAGGTACCAACATGGACATTATGTGTGGAACACAATATCCGACAAATGGCCGCCTCGTACTGTTTCCAAACGTTCACTCTTTTGACTTAATTTTCAACAACATTTTGACATAATTGCGGACTTATTTCATTAATGGTGCGTCCAATTGCTTCCTTGAGCTCCGGAATGGTCTGTGGATCATTAACATACACTTTTTTTTTAAGAAAATCTCGAAAAAAGAAGTCCAATGGCGTCAAATCGCGCGATCTTGGTGGCCAATTCACATCGCTGCGGCGCGAGATAGAACGACCATGAAACTTCATCTGCAATAACTGCATTTTTTCGCCCGCAGTATGGCAGGTTGTGCCATCTTGTTGAAAGAATATGTCTTCCAAGTCCATGCCATTCAATCCATTCCATAAAAAGTTGGTTATCATGTCATGATAACGAACAACATTGACCGCATTTTCAGCAGCATTCTCGATAAAGTACGGCCCAATCACTCCTCCAACCCAAAATCCGCACCAAACAGTGACTCGTGGTGGATTCATGGGAAGCTGTTGAATTACTTGTGGATTGTCGGTCCCTCAAATTCGACAGTTTTGTTTATATATGGAGCCACTAAATTGAAAATGTGCCTCATCGCTGAAGATGATTTTCTGCGAAAAATCACCATCGATTTATTAATGTTCCAATATCTAACTGACGAATGTACGGCGCTGCGCATGGTCTTCTGGCTGTAGTTCTTATGTCAATTGGATCTTATAAGCATGCATATGCAGATCTTTCGTTAAAATTCGCTGCGCAGAGTACAGTGAAATGTTCAATTGCTGAGCACGATGGCGAATCGAGGTCGAAGGATTTTCGTCAACACTCGCACTCACTGCGGCTCTATTTTCATTTGACCGACCGGTACGAGAACGGCCACTATTTTTCGCGGTCAGAATTGAACCACTTACCTTAAATTTTCTGATTAAATTCACCAGAGTGTTGCGAGTTGGTGCGTTATAATGACCAAAAGAAGTGCGAACTTTTCGAACCGGTTCTGCAAAATTTTCACAATTTTTGTGATAAATTTTCACTATTTTTATGCGTTGCTCGATCGTTTAATGCTCCATGACTAAACTTCAATACTTCCTGATGCCAGTTGTCAAAGATTAGTCCGCATTAGATCTATGTCCGCCAAAAAAAAAAATGGCACGCAATTTAAAATGCCAGGACATTTTCAGACACCCTTTATTAATATTTACCTGTTATAATATCCTATATCATACTAATTAATATTAATAGCATTTTTAATAATTAATTCATATACGATAATAATATAAACACAACATTGCTATATGATTGTAAATTATTTATTACATTGTTTTCCTTTAATATGTTATGCGAGGGAGAACCGGAAATAACGGGCAGTCTCCAGTCTCCCCCTGTCTCTCTCTCTTTCTCTCTCTCTCTCTCTCTCTCTCTCTCTCTCGTATACTCTTCGATTGTTCACTCCTCTTCGTCCTCACGATCAACTTTGCCCATTATCGAAAGTGCTAATTGACGAAGAGCTCTCCAATCTAATACTACGCGAATCTGAAGGTTGGAATGACGCTTTGAAAAATGGATAGCGGCAAGGTAAGATACGACGCAGCTGCGGGGCACAAGGGGGAGGGGTAAAAAGCACGAGGATTAAATGGATACCGTCGGACATAATGGGGGCGAGAGGAAAATGGGGGTGCGAGTGCAGAAGCCCGCGATAATAATTAGGTCATCTTCATAAAATCCTTCTTCCCCGACGCGCCTTATTAAACTCACGTATCCTTTCGCGCGCTCGCGCTCGCGCTCTCTCTCTCTCTCTCTCTCTCTCTCTCTCTCTCTCTCTCTCTCTCTCTCTCTCCCTCTCTCCCTCTCCCTCTCCCTCTCCCTCTCCCTCTCCCTCTCCCTCTCCCTCTCCTCTCCCTCTCCTCTCTCTCTCTCTCTCTCTCTCTCTCTCTCTCTCTCTCTCTCTCTCTCTCTCTCTCTCTCTCTCTCTCTCTCTCTCTCTCTCTCTCTCTCTCTCTCTCTCTCTCTCTCTCTCTCTCTCTCTCTCTCTCTCTCTCTCTCTCTCTCTCTCTCTCTCTCTCTCTCTCTCTCTCTCTCTCTCTCTCTCTCTCTCTCTCTCTCTCTCTCTCTCTCTCTCTCTCTCTCCCCCCCCCCCCCCCTCTCTCTCTCTCTCTCTCTCTTCCCTCTCTCTCTCTCTCTCTCTCTCTCTCTCTCTCTCTCTCTCTCCCCCCCCTCTCTCTCTTCTCTGTGAGGGGCCACGACCCGAACTAAGTACACCTCGTAGAAGCGAATTATCTCATCTCTTGTGTCGTCTGACCGTGTATATACAGTTTGTTTGACAAAAGCGTGCTCGGCTACATCTTCTCCTGGAAATTGTTAGAAGGTAGATTCGAACGCTAGCAGGTAGCGGAACCCTTCTACCAAGATTCTTTGCATAGAAAGCGTCAGTTTTCACCCTACCGTGGTCACAAACGAACCGTTATTGTCTGAAAAACACGTAGAAAAAAGACTCACAATCAGTCGTAAACTTTAGCTTTAGATATAACGTAATAAAATGTTGTTTTTTCGTGGAGCGATATCTTATTTTTGAAAAATATGATTGTCGTGATATAAAAATATAAAACTTATAATTTTGCCGAAATTGGTGATAATCTCTGACGGTGAGACTCTTCACGGACGAAAACTAACCTATAATTTGCTATCTTTTTCGTTTCTCTGGTGTTTATACCACATCACAATGGAGACCGGAAAATCAGACGAGAATTTATATTAATATCAATTTGGAAATTTTTTGTTTCCAATCGATCAATTTTCATCAGTTAGATACATACCTCATAACCGTAGAACATACTTTTAAAACCTAATAAACTTTTGTTAATATGTTATATCTTTTTCTCCCTCACCGATATCCTTTCAAAATCTTTCCCTCTCTATCGCAGATATATTGTCAAAATCTTTTTCTCTCTCATTGCTATCTTTATAAATTGTTTTTCTCGCTCTCCGATATCTTGTCAATATCCTTTTCTCTCACCGATATCTTTATAAAATCTTATTCTCTTTCACCGATATCTTTTCAAAAAACTTTTTTCTCTCTCCGATATCTTGGCATAATCTTTTTCTCGCTCTCCGATATCTTTTTAAAATATTTTTCTCTCTCCGATGTAATTCTTTCACTTTTTCCTATATGGCCTTAAAAGGTTTTTCACTCTCTGATATGTTAAGGGTCTTACCGCTTAGCAATGCCCTTTTAAACACTTTTTACTTTTTACGCTAACCCTTACGGTTAGTTAGTTACCGAAGATGTATTTTTGCCCTTGTGGTAGCATGCACATAATCTTTTTTGCAATCTGCGACATGATTTGAAAATGTTCTTTACTGTTTCCTCGCTATTTTTTTTTTTTAATTCTTACTTTCAATGAAACTTTTATTTAGTGGCCAAATAAACCGCGTACGAACTACAGAGTAATGTATTGGAGGTTTAATTCAGAGTAATAATTTTGTATCAATAACTTATATCATTGTTTTTATATGCTGGCATTGTTTTGTATGGATTGGTCGTATAAATCATCACCACATTGTATTTCTAAAGCTCTTGCAGTCTTAGCTTACAGTTATAGGCTGTCCTAATGTATTTAAAAATGTTATGTACTGTTGTCAGTTTAGCGAGCGAAGGAGAATTTTATTCTTCGAACCATGCATTTCAATTTTCAGCTTATAATAATACTAAGCAACAGTAACCATCTCTTATTTCAGTTTATTCATTTCATAATAATACTGAATAACACCAATAAATCACTTTTTTACTCTGAACAATATATTTTCAGAATTTTTTTCACTCTCTGCGAAATATATATATATTTTTTAAAGTCAACTCTCTCATATGATTCTCAAATCTTTAACTCTCTGTATACTTTAACCTTTATATAGTATAAACCCCTTACATCGTTTTTCAGTTTTTATTTTTATTTTTTTTAACCTTTTTATATTGTTTTAAGGTTTATTAACTTTGATATAGCTGATATAGCTGGTTGACATATGAGCTCAGTATTCCGTTCCTATTAGAAAAAATCTACAGATATTACACAAAGTGCAACTATTTCATGGCATTGAAAATGTTATCGGACTTTTCGGGTGATGAAGAACAAGGTACATGCAAATAATATGAGTTGCTCTCTCTCACATGATCACATGCTCGCTCTCTGAGTCTCACTCCCCATCTATCCATCAAATTTTCGCGTTTTCACATTTTCATATTGTCACATTTTCGCATTTTTCACATTCTCACATGTTCGCATTTTCACATTTTTCACTTTTTCGCGCTTTTCACATTTTCACATGTTCGCATTTTTACATTTTCGCGTTTTCACATTTTCGCATTTTCACATTTTCACATTTTCGCATTTTCGCGTTTTCACATTTTCGCATTTTCACATTTTGACATTTTCATATTCTCATCCATCCATCCACCCTCTCACCCGCCCTCTCTCTCTCTCTTTCTCTCTCTCCCACTCTTGCACTCTCTTACTCTCTCAAACTGTAAATATAATTACCATCCTTGTGATCCAAGCATCGTAGCCAATATATGGCTGCCGAGCGTTAGGCGCGCGTCACATATCCATGCCTGGACCAAGCATTTTTGCCGAGCCTCGGCCAATCAAGTTCGACATTGTGCCAGCGCTGGGCCGATGCTCAATTTATACATGGGCGAGTCGTGGTGCTGGCATCATAGCCAACCTTCGGCTGCCGAGCGTCAGCCGCGCGTCTCATTTCCATGCCTGGGCCAAGCGTTTTTGTCGAGCCTCGGCCAATCAAGTTCGACACTGAGCCAGCGCTGGGCCGATGGTCAATTTATACATGGGCCAGTCGTAGTCCTGGCATCGTAGCCAACCCTCGGCTGCCGAGCGTCCGCCGCGCGTCACATTTCCATACCTGGGCCAAGCGTTTTTGCCGAGCCTCGGCCAATCAAGTTCGACACTGAGCCAGCGCTGGGCCGATGGTCAATTTCTACATGGGCTATTAGGGTTCCGTACATATGACAATTAACCATCTCGTTTCTTCCGTGACGTCAATCATTTGTTCTTGTATCTCGCTTGTATCTGTTCTTTATTGTATTATGTATACAATAAATTATGATATATACTACATAATGAATCGGCGTTTTCAGTAATTGTTAGTTAAATACAGTACATTGTAGATAATATACAGAAATTTCAAATTCCTAACTAGTTTCGTTTTTGAGATAGACCCCGTAACGAAAATGGTCTAAAAATGACAACTTTGACGGCCCCTCCATTTCTTTATATTTGAAGATAAAAAGGAATAAAAAATATATTTGTACTTTACTCAATGAGCTTTAGACAATGACACCCCACATGCCAGGGTAAGACATTTTTTTTCGGCTTCTTTTCCATGTATGGGACATTCCACGAAAAATAATTTAATTGAATTTAGAATTTAATATTTGGTTTTGGGTCAACATTCTACAGAAAATATCCAAATTTTAGGTCTGTCACTCATTCCGTTTACGAGCTGAGACCCGTGACATACGGACGGACAGACGGACAGATAGCAGAGTGACAGTAGTAGGGCTCCGTTTTGCTATTTGGGTACGGAACCCTAAAAACAAGAAAAGTGCTGCTCCTACTAGACAGCGCACCGTCTTACCCAACCACCGACGTACTGAATTCGTTTGATCTGGACTTTTGTGTCATGTATCTTCCGCCAAATGTTACGTCCCTAATCCAGCCTATGGATGAAGGTGTAATCGAGAAACTAAAGAGGATGTACCGAAAGCAAGTTCTCAAAAGACTTCTATTAAATTGTGAAACTAAAGATAACGTTGTTGCGTTCTCGAACGAGTTGAATTTGAAGCATTATTTGCACATGGTCGCGAATGCGTGGGTCTCTCTGACCGAGGAGACTTTACGAAATGTTTGGAAAAATCTCTGGGTTGTTCCGGCAGTGCCGCGAAGCGAAGAAGGGAACGACAACTCGGATCGGAATTGTCTGGACGAATTTGTTGGCTTATTTAACAATATTCCGGAATTCATGGACTGTGACAACACGGATGCAGGAGATTGACTGAACGACAACGCAAACGATCCAGGACATAAAATTTTGGACGATGATGAAATCGTTGAGGCTTTAAAAAATAAAGATGACGATCACGTCAACGATGATAGTAATAGCAACGAAAGCGTGGGTGCGCCCAACAAACCCTCGTATGCCGAGACATTTACTGCTTTCGAGACGGGTCTCGAATGGTTCGAGAAACAGACGAAGTGTTGCCCTACGCAGCTACTGCTCCTCAAATAGCTGCGAGATCTAACCGACCATAAATGTTCAGCAGTTATTCGCCGAGCGAAGATAGGCTACTACATATATAAAACCAAAGAGGAGAAATAAGCGTTTGATGTTTAAAAGAGATTACATAAATACGAGGTGTGTAGATGAAGAGAATCGATTGAAGATGAACCACGCAGCCGAAAGCCTTTAGCCTCAAGAACCGATGAAAATGTCGACAGAATCCGGGATCTTGTGCATTTAGATCGTCTTGTGCGTTCTGCCGACATTTTCATCGATTCTTGAAGATAAGGGTCATTGGCTGTGTGGTTCACCTTCAATCGACTCTTTTCCTTCGGGATATGTCTTAAGCCACCTGAAAACCTGGGCCCTTGAAAAACCACTGTCACCGTAGGCCTGTTGAAGTTTTGCAAGTTTTCGTTGCACTGTGCCCAAGCATGAATCAAAACCTAATAGCACACGGTTGCTCGCAATTGAGGTTACTCATTTTTAGAACGCGCTAGAAAATACTGTTTCACAAAAAAAATCGCTACGGACAACCGAATGACTCTAGCAAGTTCAAAAACTCGTACTGAAGGCGTATTATTAGGTATGTGATCTAATTTTTATAAAATTTTCAGCAAATTTATTTAATATAAAAAATAGAGAACATCGAACTTAATCTTGGAAATATTGGCCATCGTTTTCTATGACCTTGCGCCATCTCTCAGGTAACATACGAATGCCGTCGCGAAAGAAACTTGCAGGCTTCGAGGCGATAAAGTTATCGACGAATTTACGCACATCGTCCAGGGTTTTGAACTGTTTATTCACTAAGGCGTGCTGCAGTGACCGGAACAAATGGTAGTCGGATGGGGCCAAGTCTGGTGAATATGCCGCGTGCGGGAGAACTTCCCAGCCCAAGTTCAAGAGGGTCTTCTGAGTCGCGTGAGCAACGTGAGGTCGAGCGTTGTCATGCAGCAGTATGACTTGCCTGCTTCCTTGCCCAGTAAATAGCCTTTTCTGATCCAGTTCTTGGCTCAGTTTGTTCAATTGTCGGCTGTAGCGTTCCGCAGTCACCGTCTGACCAGTTTCCAGGAGTTCGTAATAAAGCAGACCCTTCATGTCCCACCAGAACACAGGAGAACCTTCTTTAAGGCCGTCTTCTAGTCTAGAATTTTGAAAAAATCGATTTTTTTTGCATATTTTATACCCTCCAAAGGAAATTTGGAAATTCCAAATATTGACGGAGTTACAGCTGTAATTAGTGAGGTGGAAACTTAACCGGCGCTGCTGGACCGAATCGAACAATAGACGGTTCCGTCTGCTCGACTACCTGAGGCCCTACCCTTCGTGATATTCACGTTTCTTGACTACCTGAGGTCCCCTACCCTTTGTGATATGGACCAGGAATCGCCGATTAACGAAATGTAAGTATATGTACCATTATATGAATTAGACTGCCTGAAACTGTACTCGAATCTTTAAACGCGTTTTTCTCGAAACTACTTTTTTCGAGACGGTTGACATGATATCTCAAGTTGTAATGAACCGATTTACTTGACATTTTTTGTGGACCTTCTCTATACACCCCTCTGTCGCCCCTACCAGATTCATCGCGAAATTTTGTTACTAATTATTTTTAAAAAATCAACAATCGTGAAAAAAAACGGCAAAAAATGACCTTTTTTTTTAAACAGCCGCCATTTTGCGATTTTTTTTTTGCCTGAGGTAGGGGCTATAATGACATCCTTACTAATTCAGATGACCAGGAGGGTTGGAATCATGTCAACCAGGAGAGGCCGTTTTTTTCCACCCCCACTTTACCAGCCTGCATCTACCAGAATTATGGATTTTTTTGTCGCCAATTTTTTTATACAATGTCAAAGGATGAATAAATATGTGGTAAAAAGATAGATACGGAAAAATTTTTGTTTTTTTTTAATCGCATGTTGAAAAATCCCCAAATTTTGGCCCTCTAGACTAGAAGACGGCCTTAAGTGGATGTTCTGTTTCGGCGTCGATGTACTGGGTTGCCCGGGATCTACCCATGACTTTTTACGTTTAGGATTTTCGTAAAAAATATACTTTTCATCACCCGTCACAATTTTCCACAAGAAGTCCTTTTTTTGTTGCTGGGCAAGCAGAGAAGTCACGTGTTCATACGTTGACCTAGGTTGTGTTCGATCAACACATGTGGGACCCACCTTCCAAGTTTAAAAATTTTTCCCATTTGGTGCAAACGCTTGGGAATAGCTGTTTGGGTGACTCCTAACGGAGTTGCAAGCTCTTGTTGCGTTTGCGTTGAGTCTTTATCCAGTAGAGCTTGCAATTCTGCATCTTCAAACTTTCGAGGCTGTCCAGGGCGCGGTTGGTCACTAAGATCGAAATCACCACATCTAAAACGTTTGGACCAATCATTACACGTTTCATAAGACACAACGTCGGCACCAAGAACACTACGAATTAATTCCCGTGCTTTAGAAGCATTTTTTCCTTGTTGGAATTCGTATAAAATGCAGTGCCGAATGTGCTGTTTATCAGTTTCCATCGTAAACTCTGCTATTCTGAGAGGTTATGTAACTCACCTAGACTTGTCGTTCGGTGTTCTGAAACCTTGCGTCCGATCCTTTGAAAGCCACAAAAGACCGCGAAAATATTTCTATTTTAAATATAATTTTAAGCTCGAAGAAAAAATCTGTCAAAATTAAGTCATACACCTAATACACGTTCATCTGCCGCCTCTCCAAGTCTCACGTCCTAAGTGTTGGCAGATCAAACGCTACGTTGCCAGGCTCATTACTTAATTTACACACCTCATATATATCTATATCTTTAATATATAGATTGTGCATCTATTTTTCTTTCTTTTGTGTTAAGGCCTTATATACGCGAAAAATTTCAAAATTTTTAATTTGTTCAATTTTTGATTCCAGTAGCCTGAACGGTTAGGAATATTTTAAGCTTTACAGAATTGAAAAATTCTAAAAATTGTTAAAATTACGTTTATATTTAGAGAGTAAAAACTTTTATTTTCTTGGAAGCAGGCAGTAACCGGCCGCGCTATACGGAGACAGATGCGCTAGATCGGCAACTACCCTTTTCTATTGTTCACTTATTATCCCTACATACAATCGTGTAACGGTAAAGGTAACGGGTTTTGTCGGTTTGGTGTACGATAAAAGTAACGGTTTTTTACGGTTCGGCACAAGCATAAAACGAGGAGGAGGAAGTAAAATTATTTAGTCCGAATTGAGACATTGTAGAGGCAAGACAAAATTGTGAGCTGAGACAGTTATATTTTAACATGAGTGATTGTGAAGAAACCCATACTAGTTTAGATAGGAAGGGTTCGCGATTCATGGGAGGACGCCCAGGCATTCGTAAAAAAAGTCTTTTTCACGGCAATCAGTATACGAAAAAATCGGAAGCCGCAATAAACACAAGTGCGTCTGCAAAAAAATTAAAAGTGTCGGCAGCACTCGATGTAGATATTGACCGCGCACATGGCTACGTAATCGTAAATTTTCTATCCGTGTTCACTGCAATTGCTTTTCTCGTAAGGTGCAAAACTTGTAACAGTGACATCAAGTTCTCTGAAACACTAGTTAGAGGATTGGGATTTACCTTAGTTATCAAGTGCGAGAAGTGCGAGCAAGAGGAGATAAGTTCGAGTCATTTGCCTAAAAGTTATTGTTACGAAATCAATCGCAGCTTCACGTTGGCTATGCGAATATTAGGTGTTGGATTGACGGGAATGAACATTTTCTGCGGTATTATGAATCTCCCAAAATGCTTCAGTCAAACGCTCTACGACAAAATTACCAAACAAATACGAGATGCAGCCAAAGAAGTTGCAGATTCGTCTACGCGAATGGCAGCTGATGAAGAAAAAAAAATAGCGGCAGAAAACGAGAACACCAAAGACGCTAATGGAATCGCCATCTCCGGGGATGGTTCTTGGATAATAAGAGGTTTTTCTTCGCTGCAGGGTGTTGCGACACTTATCGGAATTTTGTCTGGGAAAGTTGTCGACATTATCGTCAAGTCGTCATTTTGTAAGGCCTGCCAATCGTGGAGTGAAAAAAAGAGAACAGAAGAATATGAAGAATGGTACGCAGAACATGAAGATAAATGCACAAGTAACCACGAAGGAAGTTCTGGAAAGATGGTGGTAGATGGAATGGTTGAAATGTTCAGCAGATCTGAAGATTTACACGATACAAAATATTTGTATTATGTTGGAGATGGCGATGCAAAAACATTCAAGAGCATAACAGAAGCCCATCCGTATGGAGAGAACATTATGATACGTAAACGAGAATGCATTGGTCATGTTCAAAAACGAATGGGCAGCAGACTCCGCAACGTCAAGAAACTAATAAAAGGTCTCGGAGGAAGAGGCAAATTGACTGCAAAATTGATTGACGAATTGACAGTCTTTTATGGATTGGCTGTGAGAAATAATTGCACGTCTATCGATGACATGAAGAAAGGAGTCTGGACAACCTATTATCACAAGTGCTCAACCGATGAAAATCCTCAGCATGACAACTGTCCTTCTGGCAAAGAAAGTTGGTGCACGTGGCGACAAGCCGAAGCCGCAAACACGCTCGACTCATATACCCATAAGCATGCACTCGATAAAACTGTGGCAGAAGCGATCAAACCAGTGTATGAAGCACTTAGTAACGACGAGTTACTGGAGAGATGTTTAGGAGGCTTCACACAAAATAATAACGAGTGTTTGAATTCTAAGATTTGGAAAATTGCTCCGAAAAATTCATGGAGTGGTTTAACGATTGTTGAAATCGCCGCGTATATTTCGGCTAGCACTTTTAACGACGGAACAATCGCCTTTCTCTGAATTATGAAAAACCTTGGTATTACGATTGGGCCGAACTCGATGGAGACTTGCGAACATCTGGACGAATTACGCCTTACTGCCACTGGAATTCAATCTGAAAAGGCAACAAAGGAAGCAAGGATTGCCGCCAGAAACGACAAAAAACATGCTGGAGACGTTTTAGATGCCGAGAAAGGCCCCACATACAGCGCAGGATACTATTAAATAAGGTAAGATTGCATTTATAATAGATACCGCGCGGCGCGCCCGACCGCCAACTTCAAAGCCGTTTTTCCACGATTCACTTTTTTGAACGTTGTGAAAATTCGAACTCTTGAACGAAGGTTCAGATCGCTTTGAAATTGTTACAACATATTCCTAGTATCATCACTTATCGTGTGAACCACAGAAACAAAAATTTTAATGACACAAAAAAAAATATAAAAAATAAAATACCGACAGAAAATTGAGTAAAAAAATGTTAAGTTTCGAATTTTTATTATAATAATTTTTTTTAGATAATATTGTTGGTTCACACTGAAGATACATTCATTATGCAATTATAAATATTTTTATTTTTTTTCAGACACCCCCATCGATGCCGAGAACTTTCACCATCAACGCGCGCGCAAAAAAATACATTGCTTATTATGTTAAATCTCCGCCATTTGTTAATATTTCTGATTTTTTTTTTACATATACTTAACCATGTGCATAAATGATCTGTAAAAAAAATGTTATCAATATATGCGTCATTTTTTTTTAACCGCGTCTAGAAAAGTACCTTCGAAGATCGGCAAAATCGCGTATATAAGGCCTTAAAAATATCTATATATCTATCTATATATATATAAATGAATATTTCTCCGTTTGTCCCGCATGCGTTCCTATACCATTCATCCGATTGCGATAAAACTTTAGTGAGTTGTTGTGCGCATGCCTGCGAAGCTTTCTGACATAATACCATCAACGTGCAATAGGTGACGCGCGAGTCGTATCTAATAATTGTTAGTCTTCTATGCGTTCGCGTATCGTTCATCCGATTGAGTTGAAACTTTATGCAGTTGTTGTTGGCACTTGCGTAAAGGTTTCTGATATAGTACCATCAACGTACGCTAGGTGGCGCGTGAGTTGTATTGGATAATTGTTCATCTTCTATGTAAATTTTAATCATACCTTCTAAACGCGTCTCAAATGGTAGGTCTATCAGCGGAGCATGCAAGGAAAAGAAATTACGAGCTTCTCAAACAAGCGAGGAACGACAAGCAAGCATACGTATATAGTATACTTACATAATTAAGTACTTACGTTACTATTTAAATGTGAAGTATTTTTCCACTTGAAGGAAATTAATATATTCTAAATCATATGATTCACACGAAAATAAAAAGACCGGTGTTAATTTTTTTTCCTACGAGAAACGCGCGTTTAGTAGAACCCGATTCGTTGTTGTTTGTTTGTTCGTAAAAGCGTGGGTATTGAATGGTGACTAATGATTGGTTGTACTAATTCGGAAAACTTCGCGGACATGCGCACAACAATTCACCAAAGTTTCACCGCAATCGGATGAATGGTATAGGAACGCATACAGGACAAACAGAGAAAAAATCATATATATAAATATATAGAACTAAGACTTTTAATAACAATATGCGTGTACAACTACAATACGATGCACCCGCTGAACGTTTCACAAAACAACTGTTGGAAATTAGGAATGGGAAAATAACAATGGAAGAATCCACAAAATGTATCACATTGCCAACAAACTTCTTTAAAATCACATAAACAACAGATGAATTGACTCAGAAAGTTTTCCGAAATATCGCACAGAATTATAAAAATAATGAGTGGCTCAGTGCACGTGCTATATTAGCAGCCAAAAACAACGATGTGAATGCAATCAATTTCAGCGTTCAAAACGAAATACCAGGCGAAGCGAAAACGTATAAATCCATCGATGCTCTACTGAATCAAGACGAAGTTATCAGTTATCCAACTGAATTTTTTAATTCACTTGTTTTGCCAGGCATGCCGCCGCACGTTTTAACATTGAAAATTGGCTAGCCTATCATTCTTCTCCGAAACATCAATCCACCACGACTTTGCAGGGGTACCAGGCTTTCAGTGAAAAAGATGATGAACAATATCATCGAAGCTACAATTTTAAATGGAAAATTTAGAGGAGAAGATGTACTGCTTCCACGCATTCCAATTATTCCGACGGATATGTCATTCGAATTCAATCGTTTGCAGTTTCCGGTGCGACTCGCATTTGCAATGACCATCAACGAAGCAGAGGGATAATCACTAAAAGTGTGGGGACTAAATTTGGAAAATCTATGCTTCTCACATAGACAGCTGTATGTGGCCTGCTCACGCGTCGGAAAACTTTCTGATTTATCCGTGTACGCACCAAACGGAAAAACCAAAAATAGTGTGTATACAAAAGAACTTCAATAGACATAATTAAAACACAGACACTTTATTTCTTTGAGTGGCATTGCAACGCATGCCGGGTACAGCTAGTCTATAAAAATGAATGTTTCTCCGTTTGTCCCGTATGCGTTCCTATACCATTCATCCGATTGTGATGAAACTTTAGTGAGTTATTGTGCGCATGCCCACGAAGGTTTCTGAATTAGTACAACCAATCTTTAAGGGGGTAAAAATTGGGAATGCAATGTTGTATGGGAGTTCTGTCGTTTAAAAAAAACCATTACAATTGCTTCTGTCTATTCGCTATATATTCAGAATTACTTATGTCAGCCTTAAAAAAAATCCCTTAAGCGGTTGGAAAGTATTACAAAGTATTACATATAGTACACCTGTTTCTACATTGATCGTGGCGTGATCGTGTATCGCACAATTCAATATCCACGCTTTCACGACCAAACAAACAACAACAAATTGGGCTTTACTATCGCCCGTTCCTGGTAGGAAACAAATGAATACGAAGAATCAAAAATATTCATAGTAAACACATAGTAAGCATACATTTTAGTTATGGCCGAGGCTACCCGCTGGTCCGGCCCCCTCCCCCTTTCCCCTATAAGTGCGCACGCTTGACAGAATCGAATTGAATCAAATACAAACAGCGACATTTTAGTTCGTGTGTGACATAACAAAATGGTGTTGATTGTAAAATTCCACAGACGAATTGATTCAAAAAGTTTTCCCAAATATCGCACAGAATTACAAAAATCATCAGTGGCTCAGTGCACGTGCTATATTAGCAGCTAAAAACAACGATGTTAATGCCATCAATTTTAGCATTCAAAACAAGATACTAGGCGAAGCTACAACGTATAAGTCCATCGATACTGTAATGAATCAAGACGAAGTTATCAATTATCCAACTGAATTCTTAAATTCACTTGATTGGCCAGGCATGCTGCCGCACGTTTTAACATTGAAAATTGGCGTGCCTATCCTGCTTCTCCGAAACATGAATCCACCATGACTTTGCAACGGTATCAGGTACCAGGCTTGCAGTGAAAAAGATGACGAACAATATCATCGAAGCTACAATTTTAAATGGAAAATTTAAAGTAGAAGATGTACTGTTGCCACGCATCCCAATGATTCCGATAGATATGCCATTCGAATTCAAACGTTTGCAGTTTCCGGTGCGACTCGCATTTGCAATGACCATCAACAAAGCACACGGACAATCGCTAAAAGTGTGTGGACTACATTTGGAAAATTCATGGTTCCCACATGGACCGCTGTATGTGGCTTGCTCACGCGTCGGAAAACATTCGGATTTGTTCGTTCACGCATCAAACGGAAAAACAAAAAATATTGTGTATCCAAAAGCACTTCAATAAACAGAATTAAAACACAGACACTTTCTTTCTTTGAGTGGCATTGCAATGCATTATAATATATATATTATATATATATATATATAATATATATTTAATAAAGATTGTGCATCTTTTTCAATTTGTGTCGTATATTATCCGGTTAAAAAAAAGTTGCGTTTCGATTATTCGAAGTTTAGATTATCCGAACCAGGTTCAATCCTAATGAATTCGGATAATCGAGGTTCGACTGTATATACTAATTAAAAACCCACTTCTAAAAAAGTACACTAAAAAATACAAAATAATTAAATAGACTACCGCAATAATTTAATAATTCATTACTTTCCTTACTGTACTTAATAATTAAAATCATTCGTTTTTCAAGTCAGTGCTAAGTCAAACAAAAACCTAAGAAATGAATTTCTAATCCATGTTTCATTAGTTAGAATACATGTATTGAAATAATATTAAGTAAATTCTATTTACAATTCAAATCTTCAGATATTCAAATACCTAAATATATTACTCAAATCTAATCCTTAACAAAGCTTAAAATTTACCTTGAGTATATTTGTTTTGAATACTTATACTAAGTATAGGTATATAAAACTAAAGAAGTTTGAGGTAACTATATATACACAAAACTAACGGAGAATAGGAAAAAAATCCGTGCAAACCGACAACCGTCATAGACGTCAGGCCTCACGCGTCTATCCGCTTCGGGTCGCTGACTCTATCACCTAGTTTCGTAACTTTTTGGAAACACTCGGTCGGACCGCGCGCACTGAACACTAAATACTTTTGATTTGCTTTGGCGCCGACTTCAAAAATGAATGATTTTAATTATTAATTAACTATTAAATAATAATTTAATTATTCATTTATTAAGTAAAATAAGTAAAATAATTCATTATTAAGTAATTATGGTAGTCTATTTAATTATTTTGTACTTTTTAGTGTACTTTCTTTAGAAGTCGGTTTAATTTTTTTTCCAGTTCATTTTATTTTTTCATTTCGAGTGGCAACTACCCAGGTTGATAAACAAACATGGGTAGACTAAACACGCTTCTCGTATGAGAAAGTTCCGTGGAGTTCTCGTTGAGGAATTCCGTGGAATATCTTCGGAGTTTATCATCAAAGCCTTACTAAGCATGTATGGAACCACCTCGGGAGTACGTACTAACGAATAAAATAAAGTCATCCAAATCGCTTAATATTTGTCAGAGTTATGCGTGAACGTACAGTACTGGACAAAAAAAAGTACGCACTAGTCGAAATTTCTTACCGCACTAAAATTTACAAAGCGGACTCAAAAATAAAGGTAATTGAATCCCAAGTGGCGTTTTAAAAAGGACAAGTTTAACTTTATTTTGCTTTTTTAGAAAATTCTCTCCGATTTTTTTCGCCCCGGTGCGCACTTTTGAACTTGGCTATTTTTCGGCTATTTTTTGGCCGTCAAAAATTAACTGTAAAGTTTGTAGGAAATTGTTTCCTCGGTTTTTTCCATAGTAAACTTAAAAAGGATATCAAAACCTACATTTTTGTTTTTTAGAAAGTCTCGTACGATTTTTTTTCGCCCCAGTATTGCATTTTTGGCTAAAAAAGACATGTTTCAGAAAAAAAGGCCCCATCGAAGAACTATAGGGTTTCAGGGGAAATGTCAAGAGGGTAAAAAGTTGCATGGGTTCACACTGGAGTGGCTAGAATTTTTTCAGAATTTTTTTGACATTTTTTTTTTACCATTTTTGGTTGGAACTTTGATGAGTAAAGAGGCTCCACTTGGGAATTATGGGGTCTAGGACAATATATTGAGAAAGGCAATTTGTTTACATATTCATTTTTAATTAACAATATTTTTTTTCATTATAATTTTTTTATTTTAATTTCCAAAAATAAAATAAAACATTTAGAAAAATTGTAGTTAATTAAAAATGAAAATGTAAACAAATTTCCTTTCTTAATTGTCCTGGACCCCATAATTCCCAACTGGAGCCTCTCCGTTTATCAAAGTTCCAACCAAAATGGTAAAAAAAATGTCCTAAAAAAATTCTGATAAAATTCGAGCCACTCCAGTGTGAATCCATGCAGCTTTTTACCCTCTTGACATTTCCCCTGAAGCCCTATAGTTCTTCGATGACGCCTTTTTTTTTCTAAAACATGTCTTTTTTAGCTAAAAATGCAGTACTAGGACGAAAAAAATCGTACGAGACTTTCTAAAAAATAAAAATGTCCGTTTCGATATTCTTTTTAAATTTCCCATGGAAAAAACCGAGGAAAAAAATTTCCACAAACTTTGCAATTAATTTTCGACGGCCAAAAAATAGCCGGAAAATGGCCACGTTCAAAAGTGCGCACCGGGGCGAAAAAAAATCGTAGATAATTTTCTAAAAAAGCAAAATAAAGGTAAACTTGTCCTCTTTAAAACGCCACTTGGGATTCAATTACCTTCATTTTTGAGTCCGCTTTGTAAATTTTAGTGCGGTAAGAAATTTCGACTAGTGCGTATTTTTTTTGTCCAGTGTTGTATATAAAAAGAAAAAAATATATAGAAATCGAGAACCACCGCTTTCTTAGAAGTCGGTTAAAAATGTAAATAATTGAAAATTGATTTGAAGCTTGACCACTTGGGTTAATATTCTTTTGGATGGTTCGTATATATTTCCATAATGCACACCTTTCACAGATATCCGCAACAATTATCTTACGGATGCGGCGCAGTAAAATTCGATGCGCTTCTGCAACTGGTCGACAGAGATTCGGTAGCTCGGGTGGCGATAGGGATGAAAGAGACGCCGGAATGTGTTGGGGGAATGAATGAAGAGGGCGAGCAGAGGACAGGGAATTATTGGCAATATATATATATGGATGTTGGAAATCTTTATACTTCTCGAGTCTCGAAGAATACACACAGTCGGTAGCTCACCTTTGTAGAATGCGCGTCTTTCACTTTGGAATCGGGGTTAACGTAATGAATAGTGTTCATTTCATTCCGTCGAAGTTGCCAACCGACAAGACGACCACATTGACGTAGAAGAGCTCAGGCTTCTGGTTTGTAGCGGTAAATTGAAGCGTCGATGGGACGCCTTTTAAACGAAATTGGTAACTCGATATCCGTTATTGACGTATTTTTTTTTGGCTTCGGTTCTACGAGATATCACGAAAGTAGTGCGCCCGTATACGGAAGACCCATAATGGCGCAGTTGGCAACCCAAAGACTGCGTTTGTTTGGGTTTGTGGTAGATGCGAATTCGAGAGAGAGAGAGAGAGAGAGAGAGAGAGAGAGAGAGAGAGAGAGAGATATGGTGAATAGTGCGATGGTAAAAAGGGTAAAAGGGAATTGAGAGAAAATTGAAAGGAGGATTCCAGTTGCTTTCTTCGTTCTCCATTCATAGGGGTTGCCAATACATCAACGATGCGCTACCTCTTTGAGTTTGAAGAATTTCTACTCCTACAGTCCCTATATTTCTTTCATTCCTGCTCACATCGCCCTCTTACACTTTCGCTCTGTCTTACTCTCTTTCTGGTCCACTCTGATAAAAAAGCCCCCCTCTCCTCTCTGGCGTTCCTCGTCCGTACCGTATCTCCCTCTTTTCCGGTCTTTCATCGTTTAACCACCGTGGGTCCCGAAGCTTTCGGACATTCGAACCATTCGCCTGAATAATTTGATGCTTTTGCGGATATTCACCCGGTTCTGTTCTCCCCATTACGGGGGTATATAGGCGGCGTTCGCTCGCGAATGCTGCTGGACCGCGGATCCGGTGCTGCGAAATTGCTGTTGAACCAGGAATGGAAGCTTGATAAAAAAGGGGGAGTGTACGAGATTAGAATGGTCTGGGAACTATTTGGATGGGATAGCCTTGACGGGCCAGAAGTTTGGAATCGATTAACAAGTGGGGTGAAGCTGGAAAGCCTGGTTAGCCTGCATAGTAGGGCTGCCATTAATTTGCATAGTGGTATTAGTACAGGCTTGGATTTAATAATATTACTATTGAGCCTTATAGTAATATTATTATTAATCAATAATAATATTACTATAAGGCTCAATAGTAATATTATTAAATCAGTGATGATATATAGGCTTGGTCAAGCCTAAGTACTAATATTATCATGAATCATTTTTAGGACTGGTCAAGCCTGCATGGTGGTATCACTATTTGGTGCGGGTCAAGCCTGTATGGTGATACAGTCTGTTTGACAAAAGCGTGTACGGGTACTTTTTCCCCTGGAAATCGTTAGAGGGTAGAATCGAATGCGAGCAGTCAGCGGGACTCTTCCACCAAGATGCCTTGTATAGAAAGCTTCAGTTTTCGTGCCACTGTGGTCACATGCGAACCGCTATTGTCCAAAAAACACGTCGAAAAAGACGCACTTGGGTGAAAAAAATCTTGAATCGCGATTGGGAATACGTAATTTTTTCGCACGAAGTTTCTTTGTGGGCACGTTCTTTCATCAATCATACCTGGTCTACCCACACCTAGAAACACCAAAGATCTGGAATGTCAAGCAACTATTCCGACAGATTCGGTTCATATGGAGGTCTTTGTCACCAGATTATGCCACGAAATTAGTGGAAAGTATGCCTCGGTGATGCCCGGTGATTATTAATAGTGAAGGCGAATGAACCAGTTATTAATAATAAAGAATCACGGTTTATATCATGTAGTGTGTATGTATTCTTTTTCAATCATTTTACCCAAATGGATTTTGGGTTTCGCCGTACATACTCTTGTCAAACAGACTGTATCATTATTTAGGCTTAGCGAAGCTTGCATAGTAACATCAGTACTTAGGACTGGTCGAGTCTGCGTAGTGATATCGCCTCATAGATCTGGTGAAGGCTACATAGGTCCGTGACTACTTAGGCCTAACCAAGCCTGCATGGTGATATCGATAACGAGGCCTAGTCAAGCCTGCACAGTGACATCTCTACTTAGGTCTGGTCAAGCCTGTATGTTGATGCTCCCTAAGCCTGGTCAAGCCTGCATAGCAATATGACTACTTAGCCCTCATTAAGCTTTCACAGGAACATCTCTAGGTAGGGCTGGTTAATCCTGCACATACTTGGCTTCCAAAGTCCGATGAGGATCAGATTGTCCGTAGTGTGTTGACGATCCACGCACCGGTTACCGGACGGCCCAGATCCACCGTACCATGTGTACGCAAATTGATAATGCGTTAAGCGCTGTGTCCAGTGTTCGTTTGAGAAAGCGATTGGCATGGGAGGACGGGGATTGCGTCAGCAGGAGCGATTGCAAGGGGGACGACGTGGAATAACGTTTTAGAGGAAACGTAGATATGCAGCTGGAGCATGTCCGCCAACGGTCAATCTCGACAATCCATACGTGACGTATAAGCTTACACCCGGGAGGGATTCCGGACATCCCTCCATCTTCCCTATACGGGCCGTTCCATGTGAAGCTCAATGATTCTTAACTTAGGCCATATTAGCAAAATCCTTTCGCATCAAGTACATCTTACGGATTGCGCATGCAATCCATTTCTTCCGCAACAAAGAACTATTTGAGCTCAAAAGGAACTAGGACGGGCCTTAAAGTCGAATGTCTTTAAAATCACCTTTCCCTACATAGGGTAATTTCGGGGAAGTTGGATATAAGGAAAAGATGGCCAATACAAATATTTCATAGAACCACTCACAGGCAAGGTCGCGAGGTGTGCTCCTCCGATCTCGATGAAATTTAGCATGTTTGTAAAATGGGTAAAAATAGATGACACGTATTTTTTTTATATGTGCGGAACCCGATATTTAAGAGGTGAAACGCCCCCTCGAAAATAGGGGTGTTTTTCGTTGATAACGTTTTAACGGTACAAAATATGGAAAAAATCAAATTGCAACAACGTTTATTTTCCCGTGTACTATACATTCAAGATGAGAACGATACAGATGACAACAAATTTCATATTGTTTGTTGCAAAAATGTAATTTTTTCATACGTATCTCCTGAATTTTTCAGCAATTGGGATGTAAGTTTGCATACATGTAGAGGGTGGGAAAGTAGCAGATACGTTTTTTTTTCTTTTTCCGATATCTCATAACTAAGGGATTGAATCTGCTCTTCGATTTTTTAGCCAAGAGCATCGTATAATCAGCTAGCCTTTTGGTATTGGCGGGAGGGGGGCAGTTAGGGGGGGGGGGGGGGGGGGGGGGGGGGGGGGTGGAATTTATAAATATGCAATCGCGTCATAAAACGAACGTATATTGACGTGAATTTAACCCAGAATGCCAAAAGGCTAGCTGATTATACAATGCTCATGGCTAAATAAGTATTATACGATTTATCAGATGAAGATGGAAGTACAAAAGAGGATAACTGTGTTGGTTGCGGAAAAAATGATTATGAAACCCGGTTCATCGAAGAATGGCTTCAGTGCATAGCGTGCCAATTTTGAGTCTACGAAAATTGTACTGAATTCGACGATATGTGTTCTACATGTGGCCAGAAGAAAAAAAAAATTAAGAATCCAAACATAAAACCAAACAAAAAACCAAGAGTAGAATTAAGCACTGGCCTTTTGTCCTCTACTCCTATGGCCATCACACCCGGATACTCCAAGAGAGGTGGTTAATCGTGATTTAAAAAAACACTAATTTCAAGGTTAATCTCATAAGAATTTGCTCCATTTTTGCAAATTATCTTAAAGTTAAATGTTCAAAGTTTAAGTACAAATAAAGATAAGTAAAGAAACATCTGTAATTTAATTTCGACGGAACCTTGAAAAAACTGTAACCATCTACTCCGGACTTACCCTATATCTACGGATGCGTGTACTGGTTTGTGCATATATGCATGGCTGTATACAGAGGCATGCTGCTTGCCGCATGCTAGAATGCTCTCGTTACGTCGTGCAGCATAAACTGGCGAACGGTCCCCTACACCCTGTACTCCGTAATTCAACGACGTTTCATCCCGCCCCTGGCAACCCTTCTATTGCCGAGGCAGAAAGTAAATTTACCTGCACCAAGAACGAACACCTTTCTCCATCTATATATGTATGATATCAACGGCATATTGTATGCATTCGTGAACTGTGTTTCTATACGTATTATTTTTGCGTTCCATTCTTACTCGCGCCCCCCCCCCCCACTCTCTCTATCTCTTTCTCTCTCTTCTCATCCCCTCTCTCTTCTCTTGGCTTCTTTCTAGCGCGCTCTCTCTCTCTCTCTCTCTCCCTCCCTTATTCCACGTCAAGACATAATCTCGGGGATAAGCAATCTCTGGTGCACGAAGAGTTACGAGCTCCCTTCGGTACACGGAACATTACACAGGCGGTCCCCAGAGCCACTTGTAATTTCGTCTTTCTCCGTTTCACGCAGTCACGCGGTGCTGTTTGCGCAACGTCACGCTAAGGAACGAGCTCCGCGTACTTTCCTCTTATGTGCTCACCCAACGAAAGCTCCGCATCGCCAGACGATACGTACACAATTAGAAAAAGATACAGAGTAGACAAAAAAAAAACGAAAAAAAATATTCGCACGCTCATGTGCGGCAAATCTCCACCAGATTGAACAGCCACGAGCGTTCCGCTTGCAAAAATCGTCAAGAAAACCATATCTCTTGTTACGTACAAATACATCGATGGAAAATAATTGAGCTTACAATGAAATGTCACAATTCTTCACGTATCGCCAATGCGGCGGGCTGCCCAACGCCCACTGTGGAACATTTATTTCCCCGTTCTTTTGTCCGTGGTCGAAAGAGCACGGTCTTACATACAGGTCTGGAAACTCCAGTGGAAGGGGTAGGTAGCTTATTGAAGAGAGTTGGTAGTTCACTAGTCGCCACTAGGTTCGTTACGATCAGAATACCCGCTGTGGCGCGGCTGGGGGGGGGGGGTCAGACAGAGACAGCACTAGTCGGCCATGCTTCTATTTCTCTATCTCTGTCCGCACCTTCATGTTCGTTACGCGGATATTTATTATGAGTTCGAAACACTTTTAAAACGGCCAAGAAAAGGCATTAGTCCTGTCAGTTTCGATTAATACAATAAAAAAAAAATGATCCTAATCGAAATCAAACCGTAAGCTTTCTAAATCCAAGCGAGCGTAATAAGCATATACATACGATTCTGAAGCCGTGACATTGCATGGTGAGCTTTGGCGGAGTGGTTCCGTACTCCCCTCATACTCGCGTTGTAGGTTCAAAGCCACTTGGCTCAATTTTTTTTTCTTCCATCCCTCATTCCCGTATTTTTTATGCAATTTAATAAAAATACAAATGCAAAAAATTCTCTGATATTTTTTATTTATGTACGTGCATTTTTTTTTCATATCGAGGTAAGCAGAATGGATCCTTTCGAACTTTTTTGTTGCCCCTTCATGTTTTTTTTATATTGTTGCAAGTGTTTCGGTTGTCAACGGTACTGTGTCCAAAACGCAGAAAAAAACAACAGTTATCAGCGACTTAGCGACACACGTTTTCAACCGCTCACTCCGTTGCTCGCCGTATTGAGGTTATGTATGTCCGGGTTTCGGAACCGCAGCGACAACTAGTGGCGGCGCTAGGACCGAAATTTGCCACGCTAAACGACGCACCTGATCGCGGCTGCCAGCATTAGAGTTTCCAGACCTGTATGTAAGACCGTGGCTTGGAGATCCGCTATTGGATACAGTTGATGTACCGATACCCGAGTCGGCTTCATCGTTGCTTGAGACACTGTATTGCCATCGCGTTTCTGATCTGCGTCTGTGAGCTTTGTAAGATTTTATGCGCTTCAGCTGCTTTGGAACTCCTGTATGTGTACGTGTTCCGGTGAGCGTGTATAGATATATAAAGAGCGACGGGTTCGCTATGAAAAACAAGAGGCAAAGAAAGCTCACCAGTTTGGAGCTTGTTTTTTGATTTTCAAGATGTTCCACGAACCTGGAACCGTTCCAAGGGAAACCTTTTAGTTTTTTTCACTTTTCAGTACAACCAGTGGATTTAGTATACAATATACAGGGTGGAGCATTTAAAGTATTACAGAGCAGTAGCAATGAAACTATCGGTGATATTTGAAAATCAAATCAAACAAAAAAAAAGTGTCAGATGAGTTGTGTTGTTCGAGAAGGACGTCATACGGGACTATCGTATTTTTTATTCGGTGAAGGCGTCAATGCTACGTCAAGCTCAACCCCACGTTTTAAAATCGAAACATGTATTTCTTTTCCATGACATAATTACTGACGTTCAGACGAGTTCAGGGACCGACTTTTTTAAAAAGCTAAATTCTTATAGATCTTAAAAAAAATTAAGAGCTATAATATAGATTATAGAGCTATAGATAAACAATCTTGATACTTCTATTTTGGATATGAATACGAATATTTCTTACGTAATCGGTTTTGCACTTCAGATCAGTCGGAATAAAAAATCAAGAATCAGAATAAATAAAACAATCAACAAGATTTTTTAGGCATTTGATATTTCGTTCACAGTACCTCACCTTTAATGGTAGCTCGAATACGTTTGAGCATACTTGTTACTACACTTTCGCAATATTCGAGTGTAATCGAGTACCACTGTTCTTGTACTATACCCCGCAAATCATTTGTTGTCGTTGGTGGCGCATAATATGCACATCCAAGCTACGTTTTCAAATATGCTCAGACGTTTTCGATTGGATTTGAGTCTGGGCTTCGAGCTAGCCACTCCATTGTCTGAAACGGTTGAGATTGGAGCCAATTTTTCACTTTCTTTGCAAAATGACTTGGAGCGTTATCATGTTGGAATATAAAATTACGCTCTGGCACTGGAATATTTTCAATCGTTTTCAGTAAATTCTTTTCCATAATTTCCTTATAGGTATGTTGGTTCATCGTTCCTTCAATTCCGTATATTGGTGCTACACCGTACGCTGTAATGCACCCCCATATCATAACCGAACCACCGCCGAATTTGACTGTCTGCTTAATATGACGCGGTAAAAGGCGTTCACCCGACTAGAAATTTTCATAGGGACAACCCTATACGGCATAAGGACCTTTTCAGGTGAACCCTAAATAGGGAATGCCTCTCAAGGTCCTGATAAATATAGTATTGGGACAACCCTGCGATGGGAAGTACCGCTAACGTCCTGATAACGTTTTAACAGGATTATCCCATCTGGGGTTTGGATAAGGTAATGATGTAAGGTCCCAACAATGTTTATTTAGGGGTAACCACAAAAATGTATACAAATACATTTTTGATAGATACTGCAATAATAAGTGGATCTTATGAGATTTTTTTTTTATTGTAGAACTTTTCTTATTTTTTTATTGGGAACTTTGTTCATTTTTATTCGGAACTTAATTTTTCGTTTTATTTTTTTGTGCAGTATTTTGTTTTAAAAGTAAACAATACCTTAAAATTTTATCTTACCTATCTGTGGATTGGAGGAGGTGGAGATGAAAACTTGAAACGGCATATATATAGAGGAAGAGAGAGAATCGGTGTACGCATAAAATGTTGAGAGCCAGGCAAAGCAAAGAATTAACTCGATTACGAGTAAGAAAACATCGTGCCCTTCACGGTTTATCAGCAAAAAACAATCGCTTATCAATTGAAACGTCTAATTGGGAGACTGAAGAACAGTTTATAACGTTCTAAAAAATTCCCAACCCAAATCCATGCAACGCTACTGATTTCAGTGGGTTAATGGTAGGACCGGTTAGGGTAGCCCGATAAGAACCCAACAAAAAATCGGGCTTACCCGAGGCAAAACCTGACAGAACCCAAAGAAAACCCTAGAAGATCGACACACCCTATAAGAACCTGATAGGGAAGCCCGATAATGACCCAACAAGGAATTGGGTTGACCCAGCAATGAACTGTACAAAAACCCAACGTCAATTTCTAGTCGGGCAGCTTTCCTTTTCCACCAGGAACTTCCCTTCGATGAAATTGTATTGATTTTAGACGCGTCAGAGAAGATAACGTTTTTTAATTTTCCGTATTTAAAGTTACATATTTTTCTGCAAAATTCAAACGAGCTTAAATATTTTTCTCCGAAAGAGCAGGTTTCTTCTTCTTCCGACTCAACTAAGAATGACCTTCTTTCAATGCTCTTCGAGCAGTCCATTTGCCAATCTTCTTGCTAACGTCACTCTTCAATAATTTCGTAGCCATTGGTGACGTTGTTGCAGCTTCAGAAGTAATGTATTGCGTTAGTTTTGTCTTATTTTGACAAAATAATAATTTAGGACGACCTTCGACAGAAGTTGGAACATCGCTGCAGTATCGTTTCCATAGTTTTTGTACTACTGCCTGACTGACGGCAAATATTTGAGCAACTTTTCTCGTTGATGAACCACTTTTTTATTTGAAAATAAGGTTATTTTTCTACAGCTCTAGGCAGTGGCTTCATAATAGAGTATCAAGCCGTCTCAACGTACAGACAACACTAAACTAACTAGCAGAGTACTTTTCGTCAAAGATATCGGTAGTATTTGTTTACAAACTTCTCGTTCATAGTCCCGAAGCATAGGCGTCCTAATGCGGAGCACTTTTGCTCCTTACTATATATATGCACCTACAGGTTGAGTTGCTAGAAGTTGCTACCACTGAAATCTCCGTAATTAGTGCTATTTGACGAAAAAGTGAGCTTGAAAACTGATCAATGTACCTCCACCTGAGAATGAGACAGAGTGATTAACATGTATGGGATCTCGTAAACGGAATTTTACACATAATTAATACATAGTTTGAGTATTGCTTGTCAAGTTAGCGTTTTTTTTAATTGAAAAATATTGATTAACGATGAAGTTATTGTTATTGCAAAAAGTGCCGCCTTTGCTGCATGCTCAGTCGATGTAGGTGGTTCTGGCAACTAAGGTCTCCTGAAATGAAAAATGAAAAAATGTTCCTTCAGTATAATAATAAAAGTTTCGTATGAACGGATATTTTTTTGAAAGTCAAAAAATTACCAAAATAAACAGCTGTAGAAAAAAAACGATTTTTGACAACAAAAATAAAATTTTTGGTGTAGATATTTGAGTAAAAGTATGGTGCACCAGAGAATTAGAAGAATATGGGGCCGTCTATACTGGTACGGGTTTTCCACAGTTTCCTCGTACCGTCGGCAAATGTGGTATAGTGTAGCTTAAGACGGCTGTGGACGCAACGAAAGTTAGGTTAGATTGGCGAATTGCGGGTAGGGAGTGATAGGGAAAGGGTTCAATTGGGAAGCGTAATACGGAAAAAAACCCGCAAAGGTATACGTTGGAATACTGTAAAAACTAATTTTTTTTTTGGCTAATGGATAACACATATTAAAAAATGCGATCATAGGATATAATATGATATAAACTAGGCTCTGTCCGAATTTGAAGTAGAATTCTTGGGATTTTGACAAAACCTTTATTGTAAATTAAAGTTCAGACCCTAACCTACAAAAATTTAATTTAAAAAAATGATCAATTTTAATTAAATTTTTAATAAAAAATGTGTCGAAATATAAAATGTTTAATTTTAAGAAAAAATTATTTTTTGAAGATAAAATGTGTTAATAGTGTGGTACCCTATATAGTAATAGTTGCCCTTGAATTAAAAAATGTGTAGAAAAAAGTTGCAAGCTGTAGAACGAAAAAAATCGAATTTCGAAAACCAAAACACATTCAATCATCTTTTATTAAAAAACGGATAAACATATTTAAAAAATCATGCGGTTATACGGTAGAAACTGATAAAAAACTATGCTCTGTCCGAATTTTAAGTAGAATTCTTGGAATTTCGACAAAATCTATGTTGCAAATTGAAGTTTAGATCCTAATCCATAAAACCCTTCATTAAAAAATCAGATCTTCGAAATTTCAAGCTCACGCAGTCCCCTTAAAGTAATGAAACTTCGTCTCAAACAATTTCCCTCAAATATCAATATGTACAGAGATATCTTGGGTAATAATTTCCACTGACTCACCCTGTATACACATGCGTACACGTACATTCACAATTCACGTAAACCTACCCGCGGCTACTTTTTTTTTCACACATACGCGTTTATAGTTTAGCGTAATTGTGCGCTATTATCGCGAGTGCACCGCACTATTTATCTCCCTCCTCTCTCCTCTTTGCGCGAAACACTCTCGCCTCCTTATAGCCACCCACTTGTCTCGCTCGTTTCATAATAGCCAATGGTTACGTCGAGAGCGAACTTCGCAGACCATACGCAACAACCCTCTATTCCGTGAGCCACTTATACTGATATACGGTCGCCTCGTGATCGCTGTACTTTCAGTGCAATTGTTGCGGGTGAAAACCACCACTGCCGGGCATCCGCACATCCGTGGCCAAATCTCTCGGACTCGGGTCACTTTTTCTAACGCGTCATTGCATCCATGCACATATACAGGACGAGGCAACAACTATTAGCAGTAGAAATATTTTCTAGCCTATCAGACTTAGCAGAAAACTTTTCCTAGAAAAGTTGCATAGCTTGAAGGGAGACAGCGAGTGGTGGCTACGAGGTTCATCCAGGTGGAGGTGCGTTGGAGATTCCAAAAAGCATCGACATTTTTTTAATTGGACTACTTTTTTCAGAATTTTGTCAAGGCACTAAAAACAAATTCACACACAAAATTTCAAGATGATCGATCAAGATTTTTTATCGATCTTAAATTTTATTAAATATAAAACTATACAAGTGTAAATATAAAACTATTAAATATAAAACTATACAAGAATAAAGATTTTTATAAGTACGTGTTTGCATATTTTTTTATGTCGATTATAAGCTAAAAACATTGAAATTTCTTTGTTTATCGATTTTTTATACTATATCTTGATCGATCATCTGTAAATTTGGTGTGTGAACTGATTTTTGATTCTTTGAAAAAAAAAACTGCAAAAATAAGTGGTCCAATTAAGAAAATAGGGGTAATCTTGGAATATCTGAAGCGCCTTCACCTGGATGAACTTCGTAGCCACCAGTCGATGAACGCCTTCGAACTATGCAACTTCTGTAGGAAAAGTTTTCTCCTAATTTTAATAAGTCCAAAATCATTTTTACTGCTGATAGTCGTTGCATCGTACACGATATATATTTATGTATATATGAGTATTTTTTTATCCCTATGCTCGCAAAGGTAAAAAGGGTTATTTATTGAGTCGGTTCAATGCACGAGAAAAAAATCATTTCGAAACACTGAAACATTTGATTGTTATCCGGCATATTTGTTGGTTCGCTGAAATAAATTGTTTTCGGTACAATATTTGATCAGTAGTGGATAATAAAAAATATGTAACAAATTATGAATGATAGAAAAAAATTTAATAAATATTCAATGGACGTAATGGCAATAGCGTTCAGTCTCTTTTTATTTTTCAATAAATAATTTGTCGGTATCCCGTATTGGTGGATTTAGTCGGTTTAAGTCGTCTTTCTTTTGCAGTGTGCTTCGGTGAATCAGTTTACGAAGCTTCGACTTGAAGGATTTAGAAGTCGCATTGTTTGCTCGCTCCTCGCGGACCCATAATACATTATCTTCTTTTGTACAAACAAGTAGCGAATATATTATGTCTTGGGAACTTTGTAACTCTCGGAAGTTTCGAATTTTCTCTCTCTCTCTCTCTCTCGCGAGATATATATATATATATATATATATATAGGAAACGATAAGGGCAGGCTCCTCGAAGTTTCCGACACACTTGGTCTTGTTTAGAAACTGTACTGGAGGCACCACCTATCATTATCTATACTATATTTAACTAACTTCCATCGTAGTCTATCGTGAGTGTGCCGGTACAGGTACTCGTAACAATAACAGTAAACTCTCTATAAGATCCCCGTCCCATTTTCTTCCTGAGCCTCTGCTAGGAGAGTGAGAAACCGATATATATGTATATATATATATATATATAGATATATATATATATAGATATATATATATATATATATATATATATATATATATATATGTCGAAGATACGTCAGAAAGGACGTTTGTTCCCTCGTGTGCTTCGACATTAGCCTGCCTTTTGAGTCGTGTGGACGTCATCCCGGGTAATGCAAGAATAACATATACAGAAATCGAAAGCACGGTCTTACATACAGGTCTGGTAACGAAGCTAAATTTTCGAGGTGGGGGTAAACACCGGAACGAGATCCACTGTTTATTCCGCCCTCCGCCACATACTTTGCTGCTATCGGAGTGTACCTTCCACCCACGGTCTTCTCGATCTCACCCTTCTCCTCTTTTCACTTATTATCCCTCGTGTTGACATGTGAACGATAGCCTCGGCCCGCGGTTCATCTCATGTTCTGGTATTTTTTACACGAACTCGGAAATTTAACAATGACTTGATTTTCGTGTATAATCAGGTAAAAATACATCTCCGTATAATGATAAAATTTTGAGCCAAGTTAAGTGATAACGCGCTAGCCACATTTTTATCTAATAATTTAGACACTAAATAACTCTAGATGCCCGATATAAAGTGCTCACACGTGTACAAAATTCTAAAGATTCCGTAAGGACAATAAAAACAGCTGGTCACCGAATGTTTAAAGAAAATATTCATGATTAAACTTAGTAAAATGTGACTAGCAGAAGAATTTTCGTAACTGCGACTTCTCGGAGAACATGTAAAAATGTCAAAATCTACAAAACATATGCGAAATTTCTCATTCAAGTCCACCGTTGGGTATAATAATTGATTGTAACTTATTTTCATTAAGCGCCACTATAATCTACTAATGGTTTACGAGGGTCCTGGCTTGTGCGCCCACAAAATACGGCTCTCCGCGAAAGGAATACCTTAATTATTTATGAAATTTAATAAACTGGGTAGGGGATAAGGTCGACGGCACATGTGCCTCCATCAAGAAAGTGAGAGAGAAAGACGAAAGGTATTCTGTCCTTGTCGCACGCGTACCCTCCGACAGCAATGTCGAGTAGTGACGAAAAATGTAAAGAAAAGTGGATCGGCTTAGCGTGCCTACCATATCGTGGTCGGTTCCAGACCTGTATATAAGACCGTGATCAAGAGTCACATCCGAGTTTATTCCGTTATCCTTTTTATCGACTGATTCTTTTATTAGTGAAGATCGTTTTCCAATGCGACCGTCTGATTCGCAGTCTCGCCTTCTTTATTTGGCCTGATCAGCCCATCGTCTCTCTTCTACACGGCCTTCCTGATGCATCACACGTCCTCGTGTGAAGTTGAAGTTTTTTCGTAACTTTCTGTAAATAAGAATTGTATATCGGTGGTTCATTTGCTCGGCCCTTCCTGTCCATAAACGGGTTTTCCCTCAAAAGTTTATTTTTTATTTTTGTATTCGTGTAGCCTCCGCTACTTTAGTAGCCACTGCTATCTCAATAATCACCGCTACCTTAGTAGCCACCGCTATCTCAGTAGTCACCGCTATCGCAATAGCCACCGCTACCTCAGTAGCCACCATCGCCCTACCAGCCGTTTCATTGCACCGTCTCCGTCCATAATCTAGCGTCAATTTTATACCGTTCCAGTTGGCCTCATACAATTTTTATCATTGTGATAAATTGATCAGAGCAACCGTCAGCATTCTTAAGAGCCAGAAAATAAGTTAGGTTTTTTGTGACTTGCTACTAGTTAGCTTGAATGGTCGATTATACATTTCGTTGCTCACGGTTTCGATGGCTTACCCTCGCTATCTGTGATGCATGGGTCGAGTTCGTCAGGAACATAAGATGTGGGGAAAGGGCGTAATCGCTCTCGAGCGTACTTATTAGTTTCGGCATCTTTTTGTATTTCTTTGATCGCTTGTTTTCTAGTCTCGTCGTTGTCTATTTCGACTTTATTGTCATTTTCCACCATAAGTTTTAAAGGTCTAGCTACTTTTCGGATAAGTAATTTAAATGGGCTTGCTTTTGTCACGCTATCTATTGTGCTGTTAATAGCCAGTTGAACTTCGTCTATCACATTTTGCCATGGTGTATTGCTATTGGTATCGGCAACGGTTAGCAAGTTTTTAAGCGTGCACTTGACTCTTTCTACGTGGTCATTTGCACGGCAAGACCCCGTAGCTATTAGATGTAGATTGATTACATGTTTATGACAAAAGTCGCGAAAATCTTTGTTAGCAGAGCATCTTCCCTGATCGGCAATAAGTCCTACTGGGGCTCCAAAAAGTGCGACGCATGACTTTAATGATCATATCGTGTTTATCGTGTCGATATGCCGGGCATGACGTAACAGGATGAATTTAGTGAACGCCTCAACAATTACATAAATATATTCCTTTCTGTTATTTTTACCACTGAGCTTTTCAGTGGTATCAATATGAATGGTATGCTATGGGATATTGATTTTTGGGATAGGGTGTAACTCTACTTGCTGTTTTCCAGAAGTTGATTTTGGTATTTTACATGTCAGTGTTCGGAAAATTTTCTAACATATTTGGACATATGTGGGAACCAATAGTGTTGATACACCTTTTCTAGGGTATATGTAGGCTATCTCGCCCAAGGCAGTGTTGATGAGACGCTGATAAACAGCGGGAGCGTTGCGTAAACTAAAGGGGGCGGTAAAGTATTCGAAATGTCCGTCTGGTGTGATAAATGCGGTTCGTTCTACTGATTCGAGATTAACTGGTATTTGGTGAAAGCTGCTTGCCATATCGAGGCATGAGTAATACTTTGAGCCTGCTAATCGTTATAATTGGTTGCATATTAAAGGCAAGGGATACCGGTCAGGAACGGTATTGGCATTTATTATAATTCACGGTAATTAACATGCATACGATCCCACCAATCACGTTTTTTTTTTACTAAGAGTATCGGGCTAGAAAACTGTGATTTACTGGCTTTAATAATACCGGCGACCAGTAGTTCATTAGGGTCAGAGTTGGATCAGTGGCTAATTTTTTTCAGAGGTCTATAGCTGCCTAACCGTTAACACAATCTGAAAGAAACCTTGACTAAACGTGAGATATGTCCAATGGCTTCATTTTGTTTACAGGCACTGAACGGCTTAACCCAATAGATACTGAGATAATAAGCATTAAACAAATGGGATTTGGTCGACTGTGTACTTGGGGTGTACACAGTGAAACATGTCTAATTACACAGCGGATCAAGCAAAATTTGAAGAGTGCTTTTCTCTATATAATGGGGAGTATTGTACAGTGAACTATTGGAAATAAATTAAAAAAACAGCATATTATGAGATCAATCACAATCATTTATTGAATATTAATCAACAATGGGCACCTACCTAAAGAGGTAATACCAGTACCTATTTAAATCACAACGCGAAAATATTCATATCATTACTTACCTAATCATCTTGTGTTATTCTTATTAGCTTCTCTAATATAGTTGTATTGAGTCTTTTTATCATTTAAATATTAATCAACATTAAGTAAATTGATCCACTGGGTACCGAGACTCTCTTTTTTTCTGAAGCGGGTACTGACAAGTTTCTAATTTTGTTAGGTTAACAAACACAATGCTCGAATACTGCAATATAGCTGTATATTGTGGGATAACAATAACATCAACAATCACTGCGATAGGTAAAAAAGCAAAAAATATCAAACCTCACCTGGTTTTTCAACTTTTGACACCAAAAATAATATAAAATCAGCTCTCATAACTGAGTTTCGCGAGAGCGACTCGCAGACAGGTTCAAACCTGTTGGCGTTCTAATGTGAAAGAGACGCACATATATAAGTGTCCACTTCTGGGAAACCGAAAAGGTTCAGTGCTCCCACTGTTGTCACTGTTCCCACTTTGACCCTACATTTTTCGCGAACAATTTGTCGTTTTTCAGTGATTAGATGCACTGCGAAAAAAAATATCTGATTCAAATAAGATCTATTTAAATCAAATAGGTTTTTTTCGTTGATTTGCTGCCTACTACGACTCTATTTGCTTTAACTATATTTTTTTTATTTGTTCAAGCTATTCTTTTCAAATATTAAATATATTTAAATTAAATAAATGAAGATTAGATTCAAGCACATTTTTTCTTTGAACGTATGGGAGATATTTTTGAATAAAAAATATCTTCGCTAGCGTGAATCAACGTCTACTTGATTCAAATCTATGTTTTGGTTAAATCCTGGAAAGATCTTATTGAATGAAAATAAATCTGTATTTGCTTACAATATATGTATTTTTTATTCAAATAAATTTTTATTTCGAACGCGCGAAAAATATATTGAAATTGCCGATATTTCGATTTGAATATAGCAAATGTATATTTACCTCAAATCGATTTGTTCGCCCATCGTATGAAAGCTGTATTTGAATCAAAAAAAATTACTGGATGTATAATCCAGTAAAATCCAGTAAAAAAATTAGAGCCAGTAAAATATTTTACTGGCTCTAAAAGAAATATGTATTTGCATAAAATACATATTCATCATATGCACATAGGAATATCTTTTATTTCGCCTATATGAAACTTTTATCTAAATAATAGATATTCCTATTTGCATATGCTAAATATGTATCTTATTCAAATACACATTTCTTTTAGAGCCAGTAAAATATTTTTTTAACGTAAAATATCGGAGGGCAGTAATATTTCTCAGTACACAAAATACATATTTATTCACATAGAGTAGTATACAGATTCTAAACGGTGTCTTCTTCAGGAATTGCACATCCAATCATTACCAAAGTTTCTCACGAAACACATCATTTCGTTCGCTTTCATATTCAGTTTTTTTTTCGTTAACATATTTTTTCTAATGGGTGGAGGCTTATTTCTGTATTCTATATATCCATAATCGAAACTTTTTATGTATGTGTTCAGCGAATGTAACGATAACACTTTAACATGCAAATAATATGTAATAATAAGCGTCATTTCGTAATTGCAAACACTCTCGAGCATGTCATGCATAATGTCGACTGCATTATTTTCGACAACGTGCAATTATAGTATTTGATTTAAAATAGTTTTCTTTTATGCCCGTCATTCGAAAATCGTTAATTTGCAGGTCCTCGTTATAGTTGATCGGCGTCCGCATTAATGCACTGTCTACTGGTTCGACACTTCGTAATAAATCGTGCTTGTGACCGCGACACATCCGACACAGATGATTGCTGGAACATCCAGAATAACCAAAGATATTATTGAGTCCTGCATTGTCTCCCAAAATCATTGTCAATGAAAAATATATAGTGCAAACTTCTTCACCGTTAAGATCAATCTGTATGCCCTCCGTCTCTAGGAACGTTAGTTCATCGACAATAATTTGAAAGACTCTGTTACTATAGTGAATAATGTCTTTGTGTTGCACGAGTACTGCTATGTAAATATTTTCGAGTCGTGATTGAAAGTGAACCGGAAAACAATGTGGGCTTACGTATACGGCCCCAGTTTTATTAATACCGGCGCGTGATCCGATCAGGTTGTTGCATTCGAATTCGTCGTAAAAATGTGTAATGGAATTACAAGCTTGTTCTTAAAAAGTTGTCGCTTTTCTCGCCAGAATAAACTGTAAGCAATATCGTCAACACAGTCGGGAATTTCTTCAGACAGGAATGATTTTTCGGCTTCCAGAATAGTGGGTACGTTAAATAATGTTTTGAAAAGCTTACGTAAAGATATCAAAGTCACATTAACAGCGACAGGAACGCTTCCGGTTGCATCGTCGATAATTTTTTCATGAACTTCTTGACAGATAGATATCTTTTTCGGTGGGACAAAAAAACCACTGCTTTGCAATAATTGCGATCGCCGATATTCACTCCCCAGATTGGAAAATTGATCGTTTAGAAAATTCAAAATACTTTCAAAATTATTTCGTGTAGCCTGCTCTGAAACTACCAAATTTTCCACCAGTGTACTGATGTCACACATAAAACCAGAAGTTCTGTGAATAATTCTCTGAAGTACTGTATGAAATAACATTTGGTCTGACTGCAATTCCGCCAAATACGTCTGTGACAACGTTGTTAAAGTTTGAGTAACGTTGACAGGACTAATGGTTGATATACTTTGCTCTACAATATTTTCGGGTGTTGCAAGAGGATCAATTGGATCAATGTCTACCGTTTCGTTATCAACTATTGCTGCTGGCTTTTCTATGAGTTGCCTTTGAGTGTGTTTGTTTTTTACATGTCGCTTGAACGAATCAAGACGTTGAAATGTTCTCGCACATCTAGCTTCTGCACATGTATACGTGCTCAGGATGTATGATATATCTGTATATGCAAAAACAATGCTTTGGGCGTAATAAACTGCATAGTACAATGCTCGCTTACATCGCTGAATGAACAGGTATACATCTTGAAATCGAAATGAATAAGAAAGCATGAACTAATAGTAGCAAGTAAAAGAATAGTAGTAACTAATAAAAATAGTAGTAACCCTTGAGTTTAATGATAATACTTTATCATCGTAGATCCTGAACTTATTATATAAACAAGTACTTTGAAGGTGAAATCACAATAGTACCTTAAAAGAAAAATCGCATTGAATAATAGCTTAAAAGCACAACGACATCATAATATCAAACATATCATCGAAAGAATACGAATTCTAGTTTAGTCTATTACACGGGTAGAGCTATACCACGTGAGCAGAGGGACTAACATTGTCAGTCTTACAAATGGTTGCCTATCGGACGTAGTCGTTTTTCTTACAAGGGGACCTTGCCAGGCACGCAATCGATTTCGGGACGTCCATTCAGGGTAGTGTAGGGTTCGGTCCCAAGTGTCACACCCTGCCACCATTCACCCTGGTGGGCCCTCGTTTTCGCGAAATCGACCAAACAAAATTTGTGTAACGATTTTTGAATCTCGAAAATAACAAGAATTTTCGAAGCGGCACGATAGCCTAGCAGTGGAGGTCTTCGGCTAGTACGCTGCTGGTGGTTTTGGGTTCGAGTCCTGCTACCACTATTTTTTTTTCAATCGAAACGCTTGTAAACGTTATTTTTATTTATTTACTTTAATTTAAATCCAACTTTTTTGTATTGCGTTTAGAATTCTTGTCCGCGTGATTATAATCACCGTTTCAAAAATTTTGTATATACAATTTTTTTTTCTTATATTCTTCATCTAGTTTGTAACTATTGCTCACTTTTTTATTGCTATCTCTCAGTATCGCTAGTGAGACTAGCAATTTTTTTGTCTGGCGTGAAGGGTTATTTCCAGATCCGCTACGGTTTGGGTAGAAAAACGGACAATGATTGTCACTACTTATTTATGAATACAAATTGAACAGAATTGGAAGTCTGGATATCAAGAGACGTGGCAGCGTCTCGACGCCAAGTAATAAAAAAAAAACGACTGTCACGACACGACACGCCGCGCACTCTTTATACACCAAGATGGGCTTTAGCAGACGACTTTTTAACTTATAATCGACATTACGCGAAAACGCGGAGACGAATCGAAAATCTAATGACATTTTACCAATGAAATGTTATTTTTGCACACGCATGCGTCTTTACAGAAATAGTAGAAAAAATCTTTTATCTAAAAATATGAAAAGAAATATACACACCTGCGACTCCATTGGAAATAATTCGCATATTAATTGAACAGTTACTTTGAAGTGTTCATTTTTTAAATTGTTACCGAAGTGCTTTAAAAGCCTATCGATTACGTTGGCGGTCAATTTGCTTCTCATAAACTCGTCCAGTTTGCCTTTAGCTTTAAAAGCCGAAAGGATTATCCTACCGTCCGTGCAGGATTGCAAAAATGTCTTCAAATCCTAAGTGAAATCCGTAATGAAACCAGTTAATATATATGTTAATAATGAAACTTTAAGTAGGACAATGTACAAACGGATATATCTAGAAAACTTATAATGGCTCGAATTGGCCACTAAAAACCGATAACACGTTTATCAGAAATTAAAATAGCCGGGACAATGATAATTAAATCTCATTATCCTCAAACATCCCCAAGTAAAAAGTCAAACTGAATGTATGTATTTTTTTTATTTATTAACTAATCACAAATAATCCTATAATTTTATCAAATTAAAGTTTTTATGAGTTTTGAGGGTATTACTTTTATAATTTAAGAATGAATCAATCTTTGTCTTTTTGCATAACATTTTGAATAAATTCCTAATGATAGGTGAGAATCAGAGGTTTTTTTGCTTACTGGTACTGTATTTTAACCTGTTCCCAGAGAATGGACATATGTTCTGTTCTGATCACTTTCAAAGCAGAATGAAAAATTTAGTTTATCTGCTGAAAATTGGAAAATCAATTACTATTAAGAATTTACAATGTACATTTCATCGAATGTGGTCATAAAACCATTTCACTCGTTTATTTTTCATTTTGCACTATATCTAGTTTTCTGTTTCTCTATCGAAGAAAACTCAGGCAGTTTTTTGAGATTGTCATATCAAGATGCAAAAAAGCTTTGCATATTTTCTACGAAATCGTAATACCAAACATAATATTTATATGTGTAAGAATATTATAATTGTTGTGCAACGCAGGCATCTCTAAATCTAGCGTTTAATAAAAATAAATAATAAATCGTTATCCTTCACAGCATTTATCTATACTACACGTTTATTTACTCGTGGTCGAGTGTCCATTTACTGGTCACTTTGTCCATTCAATGGCGATTTATTGATTCCTCTAATATTATTTATTGCAATTACTTGGCATATTATTTTTACTGTGAGAATAGTCGTCGTATTGTAACCAAGTTGTGCGGTTTGTAAGTACCGCTTACTTGAAAAATTCTGTGTGGCGTCAAAATTCGATATTAAACCAAATTAAAACTAATCAAGAAATTGGTTTTAACGATACCCGCGATTTTTTTTGCTAAATTATAGTGATTTGAGTTTTTATCACGAATCCATATTTTTTACTTATTTTAAATATAAAACAGCTTTCGTCCATTCACTGGTCGATGTACCTAATCTTCCCAATATGATTATAAAGAGCGGGGAAAAATAGAAAGATCTCTTTTAAAAACAAAAACTCGTACCTGAGTCTACTAATCGTGATAAATGATTTTTTTAACTTATACATTTGTATTAAAAGAAGTCTTATCCCAATTAATAATTAATTACTACAATTTGAAATTAATTGCTACATACAACTGGTATAATATTACCTCCGTTGTCTCAATTTTTTGGGCTGGATATATGCATTCCGATAAGCCTTGTGAAGTTGATGCCAATGACGTTGTTGCATGTAGCTCGCTGCAGCATGATGTAGATGATTTGCTTGCTCTCACGTGTTCATTTTCCTCCGATATTCCTTGATACTTTGGACGATTCTCAGTGGTTTGCTTCCCAGATTTATAGGTGACACTCTATGTAAGATCATTTTTACTTACATTTATCGAAACGAGATGGTTGTCAAACTTTTTATTGTAATTATTTTATTTTTTTTGAAGATTTTTTTTTCTCACATATGACCTGTTCTATCTCGTCTTTGCCTGGTGCAGAGAGCTCTGTATCATTAAAAGATGAACAATCGACCCGTCATCGCTTCTTTTTCGGCGACGAATCGTCGATACTATTTGAGGCCAACGCTCAACTTTCTGACGAAATCTTGAGAATTTGAACCGCTTTTTGAAATCTCAATCGATCTCCAAGAGGTTCGATTAATATGGCAATGAAATTTGAGGGTAAATCTCTAATTTCAAAGATACCGATCCGATTCGGTAAAAAATCCAATCTAAAAAAAATTCAACGGGTCGAAATAATCCCGAGCTCGATAATATTGTTATTCATTTCTAATGCTGACGCCCAAAAATATATAAATGTCGGACAACATGAAAAAAATGGCCGGTCCACATTGAAAGCAATCGAAGAGAAGTTGAATAGTACGTACGTCTGAACACACGGATATATTCTCCGAGACCGTGTATTTCCAATCACTCCTCGGTTTCTTGGTTCATATTCCTGAGGCAAGTCGTATTCACCGAAGAAAACAATCACGAAAACAGTACGCATTGAACACACGCAACTCCCAACTCGAGAGACCACGTAACGATCACACGTGCTGGGTGAATTTTTTTTACTGGCACACGTTGTGTTGCCGACGCCTCGGCGCGAAAACGCACAAAAACTCAAACCGGCGGGAACGTGGATGAGACGCGGCAACGCGATAAAGGTGAGGGAGCGCGCGAAAAGGCGCGGGAGCGCTCACCACATAAACAACTTCTCAAAGCGGTTGCTAGAGGGCCACTTTCCTTTGTCTCATACTATCAGATGAAACCAAATCACACATTTCGATGGTCCCGAGCGGCTCTATCTTATCTCGCTCGGACCTTTACACAGTAGCGCAATTGAAAGGGTCCCAGATGTACTACCGTAACTTTCGCGCCCTGCGCGAAGTATCGTATCTCGGCAGACCCTGTTCATTCTAACGCATGTCCGGGCGCGCGTGAGATCCATCGTATCTCCCGCAGCCTTAGAACGGAGTATCGTAACTCGCCGACTGCGATATGCTCTATCGTATCTCAGATGCACCAAAACGTTTCATCGTAAGTCGAAATTTGGTGATTTTTGAAAAACATCACTACTAAGTTCGTTCGAGCTTGAAGAATGCCCAGACAAAATTTTAAATCATTTTGATAATTTATTGTGCTATAATTAAGTAAAGTAAAACAAGATATCGTATCCCCCCGCGCTCTGAAAGTTCCATTCTAGTTTCTACTCTATCGTAAGTCGTCGAAAATCTGGACAACTTACAATAAGTTATGTAACGATAACAGTTATAAGTATGTGATTATGACGTGAATGGAAATAATATAATAATTCATTGATTTAAACAGATAATTAATTAATCATGAAATATAGAAAAATAATAATCCTAATGATATTATTAACACATTTTGAGGTTGGGGGCCACAAGAATTGTATTACGGTTATCACTATATCTATTCGTTTGAAAATTGACTGAGATTTCGCGATTTTATTTGAAACAAAAATTGATTACCAGTTACGAGATATTTTATTGTTTAAATTTTATTCCGAAAACTTTACATAATATGAAACAATTTCATTAGAAAAAAAAGATGCATTAGGTAAATCTCTAGAAGCAGCTATTTTTCATACAGTTCCATACAAATTATTAGCACACATACATGTGCTAATAATTTGAATGAAAGACCTTTCGTCGAAGCATGACGGCTGTCGGAGGGAAGGCCTACCAAAGACCTTTCGACCGAAAGATATGATGAATATTATGATAATAGTATATTATGTTTCTATTTTCACAACGCTTTTCATGTCTAAAAAATATTCTGCGTATAATGCGCAATATTTAGAGATAAATGTTGTGATGATTCAGTGACATTTTATTTTTGAGAACGCGAAACTTTCAAACCGCGTTTACTGAAAACTTGCGATTCGTAGATACGATGAAACGTTTTGGTGCATCTGAGATACGATAGAACATACCGCAGTCGGCGAGTTACGATACTCCGTTCTAAGGCTGCGGGAGATACGATGGATCTCACGTGCGCCCGGCGATGCGTCAGAATGAACAGGGTCTGCCGAGATACGATACTTCGCGCAGGGCGCGAGAGTTACGCTAGTACATATGAGACCCTTTCAATTACGCTACTGCTCGAAGGTCTGAGCGAGATAAGATAGAGCCGCTCGGGACCATCGATTTATTAGGATTAAATAAATATTTCTTTAATAGACGCTGTTAAATAGATCTTGATTCAAATAAATAAATATATTTGAAATGAATCATTTTGATAATGGAATGCAATAGAAAAAATTTGATTTCACGAAAAATCTTTTATAGTTAATGCAAATTTAAAAAAAATCAAATAGATGCATCTAGTTAATATCAATAGATTTTTTTTGGCAGTGTAGAGTGACCAAAGCATACGTTCGTTTGCTGAAATTTTTTTTGCTAGACTTTCTTTTATCAGCAAATATTCTACTCCTGAATCAAAGTAAAATGAATAGCGCTCACCGGATTGTAATATTGTTCCGGTGATAGGTTTCACGCTGCAAAGCTCAACTCGTCGTTCAGTTCGCCCAGGCGCCGAACTTTCGCTTCTCAAATCGGTACAACGTGAAGTGATATGTCCCGGTGCGCCACACTTGTAGCAATGAGTCGTTGGTTCTGTTGTCATAGTAGAAGCAGGCTTTCGTAAAGTGTCGTTATTAGGCGCCTGCGGGAGAGTAACTTGCAGAAACCATGCCCATAACATTCGAAAAACTTGTGACCCTTTTTTCCACAAGTGTAGCACTTTACGGGTTCTATGGTCTTGGAACATTCGAGTCCCAATCCATGACTATCACTTCTCGAATTGTCTTCTACAATTGGTCTTTTTCGATAGGCTAAAGCCATTAATTAACGCTGCATTTGACTATGTGTACGAATATGTTCTGTAAAAACAACCCGTTGTAATTGAGGTTCGATTTTTGCTACATGGATAAGGACGACATCTGTAGCGATATGTTCTATGTCCAAATCCTTCCATCAAGACGTCAACGATGACATGAGTTTGCCTACGTAAGCTGCAAGACATTCACCATCTTTTGGTTAGCTATTCAGCACACGCATGAAGGTAGATGTACATGTCTTCACCGGCTCGTAACGAGACAGAAAAAGATTTCGAAATCGTGACCACGTCATATTTCGATACGTGATTTGTGCGGACCACGCTGCAGCTGCACCTGTCATTGCTTTACTGAAAGTAATAATCAATTGATCCCTTTCTAGTGGTCGTTCCGCCATGCATATCTCCACCGTCGTTGACCATGCTCGCGTGTCACAATTGTCGTCATCGGGATTAAATTTGAGCAAACTTCAATTGATTTTTGTGTTGTAGATTTCCGCAATGCGTCTACTAGCTGTGGGATACTTCGCGTATGTAAATGATGTAATGCACTCCAACGGTTGGTTTCTATTTGTCCTGCATTATCTTGATCTCGCATCGATCCCACTTCTGACGTCGGAGATCCATCAGAAATGACGTTTGCACCCTCGCGTGCTTCGACGTTGGTCTGCCTTTTGAGTCGCATGGACGTCATCTCGGGTAATGCAAGAATAAGATATACAGAAATCAAGAGTCACATCCGAGTTTATTCCGTTATCTTTTTTATCGACCGATTCTTTTATTAGTGAAGATCGGTTTCCAATGCGACCGTCCGATCCGCAGTCTTACTGATCTTTTTCAGGTCACTAATGTGGTCAAGGCCTTCTTTACTTGTCCTGATCAGCTTATCGACTCTCTTCTACATATACACAAATAATAATGGCTGAATGGCATTGTAAAAATTACGAAAGATCTCTTTCCGTGAAAATTGTTGTAGCGCGGATACATTTGCGTGTGGGCATGAGCTAAAGCAGCAAAATTATTATAGCGCGATATTCGATAACGGTGACGATGAGATTCGCTATCTTCGTCATACACACGCACATACGCACACACACGCCTATACCCGTGACACGCAACCGCATGCAAATATATGTTTGTTGTACAAAATAATAATATTCGGGTGGCTTAATTTCATCGAGGATTCCTACGAAATAAGTATAGTTGGATAAAACGCTACGCGCTCGTATCTATATTTATGTATAATAATCCCGGTCAGTATCACAATACCAATTACACTCGTGCCGTGCCGCCGCGCGGCTAGACGTTTCTCATAACAATGACGAAAACCCGAACGTTGTTCCAATATCCGTTATATTTGCGAAGATAATGGATATTATTCTATAATAAATATGTATTAGCATATTGAATATACCATTATCGATATCGTAATATGAGAGGATATTATTATTATCATTGTTTTATAATAACCATAATAGTAATTGTATATTTTTACATTATGATATTTATAATGGTTTTTTAACAATAATTATAGGGTATTCAATATTGTTGGATATCAATCATTATTATTATTTTTAATTGTTTAATAATTTTTTAAATAAAATTTTGGTCTCGCTCGTCGAACACAGAGAAGGAAACTGTTCAATTTTCATCAAATTTAACTCCGTTACCAAGTTGTCCGGAATGTTATGCTGGAGATCCGCGTTCGGGGTTTTTTCTGTTCTGCCGTGTGTGGGCGCGCGCGCGCGTGAGAATTTCGGCTTTAAATGAGTTTAACCATGCAGCCAAAAAGCTTTTCTTTTGTATACGCTGCAGCTTGGCAATAACGGAATTCACGTTATAAAATCTTGCAACCGTTCGTCATGGAAGCACATCTCTGTTTTCGTCTTGCTCGTCGAGCTTAGCGAGAGAGGGAGCGGGAGAGAGAGAGAGAGAGGGGGGGGGGGGGGAGAAAGAGAGCGAGAGAAAATGAAAAGGTGAGGGAGAAGGATGTTTTTCCACAGTTTGAAAGAACCACTAGCAAGACCTCGGTATTCCAGAGATTTCCGCGTTACGGTATGCCCCGCTTACGTTTGCCCGCCAACAGTCTTCTCCTCTGCACTTTTCCTCTCACCCTACCCCTCCCCGCTCCTTGCTCTATCATTCTCATTCTATGCCTCCCTCTCTCCCTCCCACGGACGTGGCTGGAATTTAATATTCAACGTTTGTGGATCACTGGATGAAGAAAATAAGCGTCATACAAAGAGTACATGCCGGCGGGCTTTCGTTGGGATTCGCCTGCGAGCAATCCATCTGTACTCACATATGGATGTATATTTATATAAATATATTATAGGAGATACGATATGTATTGGGATGTTGACCAAATTCTCTGTTTTTTCGTGAAAATTAATGCTTTATTTTTAAAAATTAGTAAAAAACATGTCACTGAACGTATTGTCCATCGCTAGCCCCTACTTTTTCCCATATTTCTGGCAGCATTTTAATTCTACCTCGGAAAAACGACACGTCTTTTGAGGCTATCCAAGAGTCGACCCATCTTTTGGCATCTTTTGGCATCTTCAGCCAGGCAGTGTGCCATCGATCGGATCTAGTGATAATCGGAAGGGGCAATGTCTGATGAATACGGCGGGTAGGGTAGGACTTCCTATTTAAGCGCTTCCAAGTAGGTTGTCACCGGTTTCGCAACATGTGGCTGAGCGTCGTCACGCTGCAAAATCACTTTGTCTTGTCTCTGCTGGTATAGCGGCTGATTTTCCTTCAATGCTCGACTCAAACGCATCAATTGTAGGTGACAGCGATCTCCCGTGATGGTTTCGTTCGGTTTGAGCAGCTCATAAGAAACTACACCCAGCTGATCCGATCACATGCAGAGTAGAAGCCTGGAACCACGAATATTCGGCTTTGACGATGATGTTGATGCATGGCCGGGCTTGCCCTATGATTTTCTACGCTTAGGGTTATTGTAGCGTATCCATTTTTCATCGCTAGTCACGATACGATGCGAAAAAAACCTTTCCTTTTCTGCCGTTGTAGCAGCTGTTCACACGTGAAAAGACGCCGATCGAAGTCTCTTGGTTTCAACTCGTACGGCACTCGATGTCCTTGCTTTTGAATAATTTCGAATGCTTTCAAATATTTCGAATCTGTTGTGTGATCAACTCCTAATGATTTTGCAAGTTCAGCTAGCATTTGACATGAGTCTTCATAAATACCTTCAATTCTTTGTCTTCAAACTTTTTCGGTGCGCCATAGCGTTCTTTATCTTCAACGTCTAAATCATTATTTTTTAAGCGTTTAAGCCAATCTCTGCATGTTGTTTCCGACAAAGCATGGTCCCTGCAAGTCTCAACAAGAATTCTGTGTGCTTCAGCTGCAGATTTTTTTTTTAATAAAGTAGTGCAGTAAAATTCCACGCAAATACTCTTTTTTTTACACGAAATTTGACATGTTTAAGGCCTTATATACGCGAAAAATTTCAAAATTTTTAATTTTTTTAAATTTTTGATTCCATTAGCCTGAACGGTTAGGAATATTTTAAGCTTTACAGAATTGAAAAATTCCAAAAATTGTGTTAAATAAGGTAAGGTTGCATTTATAATAGATACCGCGCGGCGCGCCCGACCTCCAACTTCAAAGCAGTTTTTCCACGATTCACGTTTTTGAACCTTGTGAAAGTTCTAACTCTTGAACAAGGTTCAGATCTCTTTGAAATTTTTACATGTTCTTAGTATCATCACCTATCGTGTGAACCACAGAAACAAAAATTTCAATGACACAAAAAAATATAAAAAATAAAATACCGACAGAAAATTGAGTAAAAAAATTTTAAGTTTCGAATTTTTATTATAATAATTTTTTTTAATAATATTTATGCAATTATACATTATGCAATTATAAATATGTTCATTTTTTTTTCAGACACCCACATCGATGCCGAGAACTTTCACCATCAACGTGCGCGCAAAAAAAAAATACATTGCTTTATTATGTTATATCTCCGCCATTTGTTAATATTTCTGATTTTTTTTTACATATACTTAACCATGTGCATAAATGATCTGTAAAAAAAATGTTGTCAATATATGCGTTTTTTTTTAACCGCGTCTAGAAAAGTACCTTCGAAAATCAGCGAAATCGCGTATATAAGGCCTTAACACTATGAAAAAAAAAGTTGATTATATTTCGGCGAAATGACATACACTGAATGTCGAGGTTGCTTATAGTACTTCTTTATAAATGCGTTACCATCTTAAGGTACACGCACGCAGTTCTGGTAACGCCATCTGTTGGAAAACAGCGAGAACCCATTTAACGGCTCAATAGGAAAGAAATCAGAGCCATGTGGCATACTTATTATTTCGAAAGTATCACAAAATCATAAGCGAAAGTGCACTTGTTTACGTGATACAATAAAGGGCTGAAGTTTTATCATTGCATTATGGTACCTTGGTTCGCAGAACGCTTAGATTGAAACCAACAGCCGGATTATTGGCGAAATACATGCAGGTAATGTCTTCCCGGCCAGAAAATAGATATGTCGCGGCAATGCGACCTAGATTTTAAGAACCACGTACCACCTGCTTTACCTTTTTGTCTCCTCAAATAATTTGGTTATTTGTTATGTTCAAATTAATACTTGTTGTAATACTATTATTTAATATAAGCATTTTTATTTTCGTAGATTATCATTGATGATAAAAGTGCTTATAATGGTGAATAGAATAACAACAAATGTATTCGTTCCATCCTAATCAATTATGAATATCTTAGATGTGGTATAAAAGCAAAGCAGCTTTACACAGTTCTTAAACTCGGGCTTCATTTTTCAGGAAATGTTAATGTTCTGGCCAGGTATACGTTACGTGAAAATGTACTTGCTCGCGATGTATTCCGGCCAGAACATTGCAATCTCCAAACATAGAGTGTAAGCCGTAAAAACGATTTTGTGATCTTCTCGGCCTGTTCCATGGAAGGGCCCAGTCAGCTGAATCAGACGAGGGAAGACTGGCCATGGCCCGACGCAAAGTAGGGAATGGCCCGTGCAGAAATATGGACGGGCATTACCTACTTTGGGTCGGGCCCTGGCCAGGTTTGCCTCGTCCGATTCACCTGATCGGGTCCTTTTATGGAACAGACCAGAAAGATAATAAAATCTTTTTTATCGCTTACACTGTATGTTTGAAAATTCCAACGCTCTGGCTTAATTACATTGCGAACAAGCACACTTCCACGCAATGCATAGCCGACCAGAATATCGACACTTCCTAAAAACTTGAGCTGAAGAACTGTCTGAAGCTGCTTAGCTTTTTGCCCCATCAAATGTATTTATAATTGATTAGGATGGAACTAATAAATCTGTTGTAATTATATTCACCATTATAGGCATTTTTTCATAGTTGATAATCTACGAGAATAAAAAGTCTCGTAATAAATAATGGTATTACAACAAGTATTAATTTGAACATAACGAATAATCAAATTATTTGATAAGACAAAAAAGTAAAGGAGGTGGTTTGTGGTTTTGAAAATCAACATCATCTTGTCACGAAATATCAATGTTTTGGCCGGGCAGACATTACCCGTATGTATTTCGCTAACAATCCGCCAGGTGGCTTCGAGCGAAGTGCTTCGCGTAACCAAGGTACCGTCCGACAACGATAAAATTTCGACCCGTTGTTATAACACAAACAGAAATGCTATGCTCACAATGTGCACATTCGCTTATGATTTTGTGATACTTGTGAAATAATAAATATCAGTATGACCTGATACTATTAATTTTATTCGGGTATATCGCCAAAAGCTTTTTTCCAGTAGCTGATCATTACTTTATACGTCCGCCAGTTTTTTTTTCTCATGGCCCTGTCAGTACACTATCACCTTTCTTATAATTTCGTGGTGATTTTCCGATCCCTTTCCTCGTCAGTTCCTGATCAGTTCCGACAAAAGGGAACGGTAGATCAGGACCTAAGCTGACCTGTTACATGGCGAACCTGATCCACGTTGGTCGGCCCGACCACGGCCTGATAGGATCTAGGGAAGGCAGACAACGGAAAGTACTTTTTCCTGACTCACATTTCTATACGGGGCCTAACCAAATTTCTGTACGGATGTGTGCATCTTGGGTCTCCCCAACTAATTTGTGCACGAGATCACGAAAGATATTTTTGGAAGTTCCAACAAATTCGGTTGATAATTTCAAATAAAAAATTCTCAAACGACGTAAATTGGTAAATAGCGCGTTATCCACTTGGATTCCAATGGAAACTCCCTACATGCGGCGTCCCTATCAAATCCCTATAGAGATATGGTAGAATCTGGGGATTATCCAACAAATTTTTGGACGGGACAGAGCAAAAAGCCTTACAAAAAATTGTCCTCTAATGTTACAGTTGGGATGTCGAAGGCGAAGTCTAAGTTTGACCAGCCTGATAATACTGGCGATCTCGAACATGCTCCTGGTATTCTTCCTCCTTCAGTCGGAGAACTGTACACCGGAGAGATCGACGCGAGTCGAGAAGATCGAGGCGGTTCCCGCGCGAACGGCAGTGAGCGAGGACGCTCCGCAATTCGCGAGCAACCTTCGTGCCCAAAATGACCTTCAACAACGACAGGAAGAAGAATCGCCCAATGTGTGTCCGACGAGTGAATCGAGCGCGTCGACCTTGGAGGACAACGCAATCATGTTGGACGTGAGGTTGGGCAGATGGGACTCGAGGAGGCTCTACCGCACGTTTGACGCGATCATGGTCGGTGGCGATTTCGCTGAGGTCTCGCGCACGAGTAAATCCTGCCTGGCGACCCAATCGTCCCTGGAGAAACTCCACTCCCTCGTTCAAGTCGCCCATCAATGGACCGGACCAATTTCTGTAGCGCTATATGCCGCGGGTGACGAGGAATTCGCGGCTCTTCAACGTTATCTCGCTTATCTGCGACGGTGCTATTCGCCCATACGTGAAAGAGTCATTTTTTCACTGGCGATCCCGAAAAATCGTCCCGTCAAACGACCACGAGAAGACGTCGAGTCGGGAGATACCGCCGATTGCGCCAAACCGGAAGCCACCCTGACCGCACTTGTCGCCCGTCTCTCCACCGAGCAAACGAGCTGGCGAGCGCGCAACGTTTATCCGCAAAATCATTTGCGCAATTTGGCACGAAAGAACTGCCAGACCGAATGGGTCTTCCTCACCGATGTCGATATCGTGCCGTGCAATAATATGACTTTGAGAATTGAGGAATTTCTCGGCCGTCCGAGCAACGATTGCGACAAGTGCGCCTACGTCGTGCCAACTTACGAGCTCGATGCTCGCGTCAAATTTCCCGCGAATAAAACCGACCTCGTGAGGCTCGCGAGGAAGGGCCTCGCTAGACCCTTTCATCAAAAGGTCTTCATGCACAATCAGTTCGCCACCAACTTTACCAAGTGAGGCTTTTATCTTTCTTCTTTTTTTTATTTATATATTTACTGATTTATTCTTTTCAATGACTGCTGGGGATATTTTGATTGATCGATATATTCATCGACGAATTATCAAATTTATATTACTGGGAAATTCATCGATTTCAATAAATGATTGAATACATCGAACGACTTGAAAAACTGATCGCTAAATTCATCGACAAATGATCATTTTTTTATTACCTGGCAATTAATTGATTTTAATAAAGGATTGAATATTGCGATCGATAAAAAAAAACTGATCGATAACGTCATCGACCAATGATCATTTTTACATTACCTGGAAATTAATTAATTTTAATAAATAATTGAATATTTCGATCGGTTTAAAAAACCGGCCAACAATTTTATCGACCAATGATTAAATTTATATTATCTGGAAATAGATTGATTCGAAAAAATGATTGAATATTTCGAACGATTTAAAAAAGCCGATCGATAAATTTATCGACGATTGATACTTTTTTTATTACCTGGCAATTAATGGATTCAAATTAATGATTGAATACTTCGATCTATTTAACCCTTTGCGGTCGGTGTCCCCGTAGCGGGGACATTTTTAAATCGTCGTAGAAGTCGGTGTCCCCGTAGCGGAGACGATTTTTAAATCGTCGTAGATTTGCTCCGACCTGCTGGTATTCCCAAAAGCGAAATCTGCCGATCGCAAAGGGTTAAAAAACTGATCGATGAATTCATCTACCAATGATCAAATTTATATTATCGGACAATGAATCGATTTGAATGAATAGTTGAATATTTTTATCAATATAAAAAACCAAGCGATAAATTCATCAGTGAATACACCGATTTATATTATTGGGCGATTAATCGATTTGAATTTATATTTTTTAAATATATTCAAATCGATTAAAATATATTTGGCAATTGATTGAATCGAATAAATGATTGAAAATTTCGAACAATTAAAAAAAACTGATGGATACATTTGTCACATCCGGAAGGGATGAGAGCATAATATTTCTGTTTCCCTCTTTGTTGCCTACGCCTAGCACAATAGCACGGGATGAGGGTAAAAAGGGGATGTGTATGAGATAAGCGAGATTAGGAGAGTTTCGCGAATCGGTAGGTGTTCGCGGAATAATTCGACAGACCTCTATTCTATTGACACGACATTATTTATTAAAAGATACTAATTGGGTTTAGATGATCATGGCTACGAAGTGTAATACAAGAAAACATATGTATGGCTTACAGTCGTTGAGTGTTGGTCGCTCGCTCGGTCGCACGGATGTTTATTGCAGCTCGGAATTCAAGGGCCTTGGCTCTTAGGCTAGTGCGCTCGCTGGTACAATGATGGTCGACGGGCCACACACACGCTGTGTTTACAATATCGTCGCAGATGGGTCAGCGGGTCACTTCACGAGGGTGAAGAACGCGGAAAAGATTTACGATACTTTTTGAAGTAAAATAGAGATGGAAATGAACGATCGAGATACGGAGTTAAATTATTAGACGCGGAACAGAGGTACGGATCACGACACAAGGTTAGAGTCGATAGAAAAGATCTTTCTATATCGGACAATGATGTTGAACTTTTCGACAGAGATTTATTCGGAAAAAGACCACCTCGGATAGAAGTCGATTGGAGACTTGATCGGATCGGGATCGATAGAAGACTTGGTCGGATGAGAAACGATAGAAGACTGACTTGGGCTTTTGGCGTACTGGCCCTTCTTGGTTCGCTTATAATTTTTAACAGAGTGGGAGTAGGGAGTGATTCAATCTTTGATTTCCTTTCTTATAAGTTATGGTACTGATGGAAGGGGAATTGCGCTCTTTATTCCCTTTGTTAATCATAACCTCATGATGTGCGTAGCCAAAATTCGATGCTGCGGCGTTCGCGACTGCGCGACGTCCGCTAGGTTCGTATGACACGGATGTGCGCTGGATTTTTATCGCACTCCGCTCTGTTATTGGGTCGACGCTCTGGCCTAAGATGTATACAATCGATTCACTATTTGGTTCTACGCGACACGGCCCTTCGTGGAATATCCGCTCGGGACCATGTTCTTGATGAAAGCTAGATGAGGTGATGAAGTTGGACGTTGCTCGAAGCTCTGTGTGGGTTTTGTCATGTGACTCTTCGTGGAATATGCGCCTAGGACTGTGTATTTATTGAAAGCTAGAACGGATACTTGAATTATTATTTACGTGTACGCTCGATCTTGTTTTTCGTTAAGACTCAACCGGACGAAGATCTTTGGACAGAGGGTATCGCACGCGTTTACGCTGTTGTATGTTAGATTTCTTAATATATATAATACATTTGTGATGGCAAATGAGGATACTGAGAATAACCGAGGGAAGAGACATCCTGCATATTGGCTAGGATGTAACACATTTATCGTCGAATGATTATTTTTGTATTACCTGGTAATTTATCGATTGTAATAAATAGTTGAATACTTCGATCGATTAAAAAACCCGCTAAACAAATTCATAGACCAACGATAAATCTCATATTACCTGGAAATAAATAGATTTCAATAACCGGTCAAATCTTTTTCTGAATTAAAAAATAATCAATCAATCAATGAAGCCTAAGCTAAAAAATGTTGAACCTCAAATATTTCCATACTTTGTTAATTCAAAGAAAGATTCTTATAAAAACACAGAAGCCAAAAAAAAACAAAAGAAAAAGGAAAGAACCTCGCTATTCTTCCGATGCTCGTGCTCTACCCCTGCATAAATTTGCAAACTCAATATCCGGTAACGTTCGCGTACTTGCAAATTTTTTTCAACCACTATCGTCATAAATAATGCATGCTCCCGCGCTCATTCGCTGGAAAGAACCGATCCCGAGCCCTTTTGAATTAAACTTCGATCCTTCGAATCGGCCTTTCCATATATAAATTACAATTTTTTTTACTGTTTCTTTTTTTTTTTATCACATTGTCACAAATCGTCGCACTGCGAAGGCTTGGCCCAAGTTTGACATTTCGTTTGATCTTCTTGCAGATGGTTGTCGGACGTGAATTCGGACGCGAAGGGTTACGAGAACGTGCGATCCGGAAAGATTTATGTAAGCCACGATGTTACGAATTTCGAGCTTTTTTACGAGCCTTTCTACATTGCCAAGGATGTCGCGCCCGCCCACGACGAACGATTCATGGGCTACGGGTACACGCGAAATACTCAGGTAATTATAGGTACAATCGGCAATACTGAATGGCTCGAACCAATTTACTTATCTAATTCCACCCCCCCCCCCCCCCTCCGAATTGCGAACGAATTAGTTATTGAAAACCTGAAATATTATGGAATAAATGGAATAATCAAATATTACAGGGCTCCATCTTAATATTTCGTTGGCCAGTTTATTTATTGGATTTTATGGAAAAATATGGTCGAGGCAACCATATTTTTCCATAAGATCCAATAAATAAATTCAACTTAAAATAGAATCGATCAAATCATTCCATAACTTCCAACCAATAAATTCGATAGGGCTGAAGTTGACTTCGTTGGTACACGACGGAGATACCTCATTTTTATTATTATCGAATACTAAATTTTATAGCATTTTAATTACATTTTTTTGATATATCAACTATTTTTTTGGGGGTCAAGATATTATCGGAGAGGGATGATCAAATACTCGATCGACGCGTCTTTTCAAGGGCTACAACGTTTCCATTTGAACAAAAATTGTACGAATTTTCCCTAAAGTGTTGTTGAATTAAAACTGATTTTTCAAAGTTTCACTCCACTTTTTTACCCCCAAAATGCTCTTCCACGATTTCGGCGCTGTGGACAAAGATAAAGCCCGGATTTTTCTCAACATTTTGTCTCACGGCGCCGACCTCGTGGGCGTTGTAGTTTGGCATCAATCCACCCCATCCCCCTTCATCCCCTAAAAAAACCTACACCCCGATTTTTAGGCAAACTTGGATTTAGCGCCCGCGGCACCTACATAATCACCTGTCAAAAAACTGGCCTTCTTTTAATTATTTTCAATTACCGGGTTTTTCGACCACGGCACGACTGTACTAATACGCCAAATTTCAGATCGAAATTCGGTTTTCGCTTTTCGGAAGTGCACCCCAGATTGCTATCGAATAATTTATATACTAAATAACTCTAAATGCCTGTTGTAAACCGCTCTAAGCATGTTAAAAAATCTGAAGATTTCGTAACGTCGATTTAAACGGAGGTTCACCGAATGTTTAAAGAAAATATTAATGATAAAACTTAGAAAAATGTAACTCGCAGAAGAATTTTTGTAACCGCAACAATTCTAAGAATATGTAAAAATGTCTAAATCTACAAAATGTATGCGATATTTTTCATTCTAGTTCATCGTTGGATATAATACTTGATTGTATCTGATTCTTAGCGCTAATGTAATTTACTAAGGATTCAGAAGGGCCCTGACTTATGCGTCCCCGCAATACGGCCCTCCGTGTAAGGTATACTTTAAATTCGCCTAGACCACTCTCATTCCCACCTCGTGCTTTTTTAACACAATCTGTGCATGACCCCTTTTCCGTGGTAAAAAGGGCAAGGCTAAAAAAAGAATATAAAGCTTGCCATGTTAGGAAGCTGGAAAATTAGAAAAATTTGCATCGGAAACGACAACATTGCAGTGTCGAAGTGCTAGAAATGTCTGAGATCGGTACTGTGAGAATTTCGTTTCACACCACCGCAAATTTATATGTATATATGCTTTATAGCTTTGCGGAATTCTGTGTACGCGTTTGCCCATGTGTCCCAGGGACCAAACACGAATAGCTCACACAAATGAAGCAAATGCCAACGAGGGAATCGCTCCCTAAGCGTAAGAGGCCGGAGGGAATGTGTGACGACTGCGTATATATACGTAGTCGCGAGTATACACGAATATACACGGTGTGTTCCAAAAGTCATGAAATATATTTTTTTTTAAAGATTTATTAACAATATCTGTACAAGGGGTTAATTCTTCAAAGGACTCTGCATGAGCATCTTCACATTTTTTCCACCTACTCTCCCATGCTCGATACGCCCCCTAGACGGCCTCAACGCGAATCTCCTTTAAAATTGTTATCACAGCCGCTTGGATAGTCTCAATGCTGTCAAAATGGCGTTCTTTGAATACGTTCTTAAGCTTGGGGAACAAGAAGAAGTCGGCCGGAGCGAGGTCAGGACTGTAGAGTGGCTGCGGCAGGGTTGCCACGTTATGCTTTGACAGGAACTCACGAACGCAGAGAGACCTGTGGCTGGGCGCATTGTCGTAATGCAGCAGCCAGGTACCGGCGATGTCTTTTCGCACACGGATGACCCCTTTCCGCAATCTTCGTGGGCTTGTTTAAGCGGTTCATCAGTTTCTGCAGCTGTTTTGTCGAGTTTTGTGCTGAATTTGATCGCCCAACGTTGTTCGAAAGTATCCGCCATGACGTGGTCTCAAAACAGGGATGCACTAAATCAGTGATCCTGCCGCCACCGATGCTCGAAGCTGACTGACCTAGGGTGCGCTGCAAAGCTGGGACCCTTCTCCCCCCCCCCCTACCTCACTCGAACGGCCCGAACGTGCTGCGACCGGTCGGGGCGCGGCAAAAAAATATATTTAATGACTTTTGGGACACACCATGTATATGGATGTATACATCTAGATACAATATACATATATGTGCATGTAAAATTGTTTACATATGCATGTAGATATTTCATACCCGTGTATAAGCACCAAATATACAGGGTGATCCAAAACTATTACGGTTCCCTTGTTGAGCGTGTCCCATGTAGAAATTGACCATCGGCCCAGCGCTGGCTCAGTGTCGAACTTGATTGGCCGAGGCTCGGCAAAAATGCTTGGTCCAGGCATGGAAATGTGACGCGCGGCTGACGCTCGGCAGCCGAGGGTTGGCTACGATGCCAGGACCACGACTGGCCTATGTATAAATTGAGCATCGGCCGAGCGCTGGCTCAGTGTCGAACTTGATTGGCCGAGGCTCGGCAAAAATGCTTGGTCCAGGCATGGAAATGTGACGCGTGCCTGATGCTTGGCAGCCATATATTGGCTACGATGCCTGCATCACGAGGATGATAATTATATTTACAGTTTGAGAGAGTAAGAGAGTGCGAGGGTGGGAGAGAGAGAGTGAGTGAGAGAGAGAGAGAGGGCGGGCGAGAGGGTGGACGGATGGATGAGAATATGAAACGTGAAAATGTGAAAATGCAAAAATGCGAAAATGTGAAAATGTAAAAATGCGAACATGTGAAAATGTGAAAAGCGCGAAAAAGTGAAAAATGTGGAAATGCGAACATGTGAGAATATGAAAAATGCGAAAATGTGACAATGTGAAAATGTGAAAACGCGACAATTTGATGGATAGATGGAGAGTGAGAGAGTGAGAGAGGGAGCATGTGATAATGTGAGAGCGAGAAACTCATATTATTTGCATGTACCTTTTTCTTCATCACCCGAAAAGTCTAATAACATTTTCAATGCCATGAAATAGTTGCACGTTGTGCTGATATCTGTAGATTTTTTTTAATAGGAACGGAAGACTGAGCTGATATGTCAACCACCTATATCAGCTATATCAAGGTTAATAAACCTTAAAACAATATAAAGAGGTTAAAAAAATAAAACTAAAAACTAAAAAAATATGTAAAGGGTTTATACTATATGAAGGTTAAAGGATCCAGAGAGATAAAGATTTGAGAATCATATGAGAGAGTTGACTATAAAAAAAATATATATATTTTGCAGAGAGTGAAAAAAATTCTGAAAATATATTGTTCGGAGTAAAAAAGTGAATTATTGGTGTTATTCAGTATTATTATGAAATAAATGAACTGAAATAAGAGATAGTTACTGTTGCTTAGTATTATTATAAGCTGAAAATTAAAATGCATGGTCCGAAGAATAAAATTCTCCTTGGCTAGCTAAACTGACAACAGTACATAACATTTTTAAATACATTAGGACAGAGTAAAACTGTAGGCTAAGACTGCAAGAGCTCTAGAAATACAATGTGGTGATGATTTATACGACCAATCCATACAAAACAATGCCAGCATATAAAAATAACGATATAAGTTATTGATACAAAATTATTACTCTGAATTAAACCTCAATACATTACTCTGTAGTTCGTACGAGGTTTATTTGGCCACTAAATAAAAGTTCCATTGAGAGTAAGAATTTAAAAAAAAAAATAGCGAGGAGATAGTAAAGAACATTTGCAAATCATGTCGCAGATTGCAAAAAAGATTATGTACATGCTACCACAAGGGCAAAAATACATCTTCGGTAACTAACTAACCGCAGCGTAAAAAGTGTTTTAAAGGGCATTGCTAAGCGGTAAGGCCCTTAACATATCAGAGAGTGAAAAACCTGTTAAGGCCATATAGGAAAAAGTGAAAGAATTACATCGGAGAGAGAGAAAAATATTTTAAAAAGATATCGGAGAGCGAGAAAAAGATTATGCCAAGATATCGGAGAGAGAGAATAAGATTTTATAAAGATATCGGTGAGAGAAAAGGATATTGAAAAGATATCGGAGAGCGAGAAAAACAATTTATAAAGATAGCAATGAGAGAGAAAAATATTTTGAAAATATATCTACGATAGAGAGGGAAAGATTTTGAAAGCATATCGGTGAGTGAGAAAAATATATAAAAAAGATATCGGTGAGAGAAAAGATTTTATAAAGATATCGGTGCGAAAGAAAAAGATTTTGAAAAGATATCTGCGATAGAGAGGGGAACATTTTGAAAGGATATCGGTGAGGGAGAAAAATATATAACAACATATTAGCAAAAGTTAATTATGTTTTAAAAGTACGTTCTAGGGTTATGAGGCATGTCTCGAACTGATGAAAATTGATCGATTGGAAACAAAAAACTTCCAAACAAATATTAATATAAATTCTCGTCTGATTTTCCGGTCTCCATTGTGATGTGATATAACCACCAAAGAAACGTAAAAGATAGCAAATTATAGGTTAGTTTTCGTCCGTGAAGAGTCTCACCGACAGAGATTATCACCAATTTCGGCAAAATTATAAGTTTTATATTTTTATATCACGACAATCATATTTTTCAAAAATAAGATATTGCTCCACGAAAAAAAAACATTTTATCACGTTATATCTAAAGCTAAAGTTTACGACTGAATTTCAGCAAACAAATTGAAACGTAGAATTGGCTATTGATAATCCCGATTCAGAAAACACTTCACCGTGAATATTGGCTGTCAATTCGTTTGTATATTTGTAATTATCAATCACACAAATACTTTTTTTCACTTGGTCGTTTAAAACAACACGAGATCTTCCTTGTTCCAACACTAAAAACTCTGAACAAAATGGCTGCATGAGGGTAGATGTACACACATGTATAGTAGCGAGATTCTGTAACTCGGTGGCGAGCGTTTTCGTCATAGCTAACGACAACCAATAAGAGGCTCCCTTTCTTCTGTGTTCGTGCATGTGATTGGCTGTCAGTCCAATTTTTGCCTTTTCCTAACGCTGGCTCTGGCGTTGAGCCAGCGTTGGGTCTGTTCTGTACCATCGACATGCTGACGCTTGGGCCAGCCTAGAATGCCGATGCTTGGTATCCAGCACTGGTCCAAGTCTCAACCGATTGCCCATTAACGGTTGAGCCAGCGCTGGCTCTGGCGTTGAGCCAGCGTTGGGCCTGTTCTGTACCATCGATATGCTGATGCTTCGGCCAGTCTAGAATACCGACGCTTGGTATTCAGTACTGGGCCAAGTCTCAGCTGATTGTCCACAAGCGGTTGAGCCAGCGCTGGCTCTAGCGTTGGCTCTGGTGTTGAGCCAGCGTTGGGCCTGTTCTGTACCATCGACATGCTGACGCTTGGGCCAGCCTAGAATGCCGACGCTTGGTATCCAGCACTGAGCCAAGTCTCAGTCGATTGTCCACTAAGGGCTGAGCATTGGCATTTCTACGTGGGGCGCGTCAATGCGAGCAAAAAGTTGTTCTTTCAAAATGTCGTGTCGCAAAATTTGGCAGCGATATTGGGTGAAGTTAAAAGTTCTGAGCGTTTTCCGCTAGATGTCTTTAGTGAGCCATATCTCACGATGTATACATCGCATCAGGTCATACTATACGGCGATTTAAAGGTGGCATTACGCTTCAGAAAAAGTTCTTTGACAGTTTTGTGTTTGGTGAAGCCAGTTGTGTGTTACAGCGTTCCAAAATGGAGGTAAAAAAAGAGAAAATTCGATACATTCTTCAGTACCACTACGACCAAGGAGAAAAGGCGGAGCAGGCGGTCAAACAAATTTGTGCTGTTTATGGACCCAATACAGTATCGAACGCAACAGCAAAACAGTGGTTCCAATGATTCCGTTCTGGTAATATGGACCTCGAAGATGAGGCACGCTCTGGTAGGCCAATCGTCGAAAATGTCGATAAAATCATGGAAATCGTCGAGTCGGACCGGCATGAAAGTACTTATTCCATTGCCTAGGAACTGAAGATTAGCCAGAAAACCGTTTGGAACTATTTGCATAAGGCTGGTCTCAAGAAGAAGCTCGATGTATAGGTGCCACACGAATTGACGCAAAAGAACCTTTTGGACCAAATTGATGCCTGCGATTCTTTACTGAAACGTAACGAAATCGACCCATTTTTTAAGCGGATGGTGACTGGAGATGAAAAATGGGTCACATACGAGAAAAACAGCCGAAAAAGATCGTGGTCCAATCGCGGTGAGCCGGCCCAAACGATCGCCAAGCCCGAATTAACGGCCAAGAAGGTTTTGCTGTCTGTTTGGTGGGATTGGAAGGGAATCATCCACTATAAGCTGCTCCCATCGGGCCAAACACTCAATTCGGACCTCTACTATCAACAACTGACCAGTTTGAAGCAGGCGCTCGACCAAAAGCGGCCAGAATTGGCTCATAGGAAGGGTGTTGTGTTCTATTAAGACAACGCCAGGCCGCACACATCTTTAACGATGCGCCAGAAGCTCCAAGAGCTTGGATGGGTGATTCTGTCGAACCCGCCGTATAGTCCAGACCTGGCACCAAGCGATTATCACCTTTTCAAGCATTTGCAAAATTTTCTTGATGGTACAAAACTGGCCTCAAGAGAGGCTTGTGAAAATGAGCTGGGCAAGTTTTTTTCTAATAGGGACGAGCACTTCTCCAATCGCGGAATTATGAAACTGCCTTCAAAATGGACAAAAGTTATCGAACAAAACGGCGCATATTTGATCTAAATAGGATAATCCTAACTATGTTAATTTCATCGTCGAAATAAAGCGAAAAAACGCTCAGAACTTTTTACTTCATCTAATATTTACGTTCAAAGTTGGACGCTGAGTAAACGACGGCACAATAATTGCTCACGCGCGAATTTTTTTCTTCTAGCCTTAAATAATAAACTAAGATTATTGACTCATATTACCGATTTGCAAAGTGTCTCGCGGTGTTTATCATTTCATACCGAAAAAAAATTCACTTGTCTGAAGGTGGATTCAAAGCCGCGCTCGCCCCAGTATGCACGTTCCTACCCGTGCAGAAATTGTTAGGGAGTTCCTAGATCCTACCACATCCCTATACGGATTTGATAGGGACGCTGCACGTAGCGAGTTTACATTGAAATCGAAGTGGATTCCGCACTATTTCCCGATTTACGTCGCTGGGGAATTTTTTATTTGAAATTTTTAACCGGAATTTGTTGGATCACCAAAACATCTACAGATAATACACAAAGTGCAACTATTCCATGGCATTGAAAATGTAATCAGACTTTTCGGGTAATAAAAAACAGTATCAACACTGGCTCATCTCTATGACGCACAGTGATAACATTGTAATATACACATCGAAATTGAAACTTACAATTTTTAACCACAGATGACACTACATGTAATGCGGCCAACATGAAACGCCTGAACGGATTTAAATGAAATTTGGTACATAGGTAGAGTATGTCCTAGAATGAAAAATAGGATACTTTTTATCCAGGTAAAAGGTTACATACGTATCGTTGTTGTCTACAGAACTATTTGGCTTTGTAATATAGTTCTGTAGCTAATATTGTATGATTCATGGTCTTTGACAAGTACTATGCCGTCCGTACGCGTAATCAAGATTCTTTTTATTAGCGCCGATAGGACTCTTTCAGAACATTTCCCCTTTTTAAGGGGTTTATTCGTGTATTTTGAGACAGCGATAGCTTTGCACAAGACACCAACGGGATGTAACTTGCATTTGTTTGACCGAATTAGTCCATGGCATACTCTACCTGTGTGTCAAATTTCATCCAAATACGTTCGACCGTTTCGGCGTGATTGAAAGTAACAGATTGTCTCCGTAAGTTATCCCTAGGGAGTAATTTACTGGGATCAGAAGTATTCTAATTGTTATTCCAGGGCATACTCAACCTGTGTACCAAATTTAACACCAATCCGTTCAGCCTTTTCGGCGAGATTGAGTAACAAACATCCAAACTTTCGCATTTATAACATTAGTTATATTGTATTAATTTCCAACACTTACCTCAGTCGGTCTGACTACCACCGTGCTTGGAAAATATGACACTCTACCTTCTTTCTTTCTTTCTTTCTTTTTTCTCGCTTTATTTGACTCCTCTCTGGATCAAATCCGAAAATCCACGCAGACGGAGTCACGGGCGAAAGCAAGTATGTATATATTTCGTTTTGAAAATCCAACGTATGCAATGTGATTCATCAAGAATCGTATCGGATTCTATTCGATAATGTGTCAATTCTTCAGGTTTCGAATCGGATTCGTACATTGGATTCCAATGGGAAATCTCGATTGGAATCCAATGTACGAGAGTGGAGTTTTAGTATAGGCATCCAGTGCGATGACTCATTGTTTCCCTATCAGGAAGTAGGGTCAAGTGTGAGAATCCAATTGGATCCTTACGACAATTTCCGCAAGGATACCGTGCCATTAACTACTTAGACTTCGAACGCGAATATCTTGGCCAATTTTCGTCGCACGGCATTAAAAAAAAGCCTTCTGCATGCAATGACACATCCTATATGCTTATAAAGGGATAATAGTTGTGAATTACCCTGTATGTATGGGTGGATCTATCTATTCAGAGAAATAATATTGTCATACCGTTATATACGTGGAATGTTGGCTACCAGCACTTCTGGTTGTTCGAGGACGTCGAATGTCTTGAAAATCGTCTTTCTGACTCTCTCTAAATATATATGTATATAGATCCTGCCCTTACGGAATTCACGTCGGGAGCGTTAGAATGTCGTTTTGAGGAGGAAATGACGCGTGCGTGTACCGATGAATGTTCGTACCTCATCGTTTCGCCGCAGCACAGCGGTAGACTTTGGTTTATCGTGTTACTACCCGAGGCGTTCAGAGCAGCCCCCGTGGCTACGTTCCTCTCGCGGGTTCGCATTGCGCACCATCGAGACGTGCGAGTGATTTCGATCGTGTGCGGTTTCGCGTATTCGATTGGCTTTTCGGTGCTGCGTTCTTGGGATATAGTCCAGAACAACTAGACATTTTTTGGCCGAAATTCCGAGAGCGTTTTTTTTTTCGTGACAAGTATTTATACCCCTCGAAAAGTATGAAACCAAATTCTTTGTTGGTGGAGGGTTGGAGGGGGGGGGGGGGGGGGGGGGGGGGTTAAAGTACGCTGCCATCTTGTAATTTGCATTTGTGGCCATATCTTGCGAACCGTTAATCTTACGGAAAAAAATATTCGTATCATTAATGTAGAGAATAACATTCTCGACTTCCTTTATTTAAAACTTTTTTCTGCAGCATGAATATTAAACAAGTTATATGGAAAATAATTTAACAAAAAAATTGTTTTCCGCATACCGCCCCAACGAGGCGTTTAATCATGAAAATAGTTATTATAAATATTATTAACAGAATAAGAATAAACCATTTTTGTTGAAAACTTTTCTGCGGAATTTTCATATTTTACAAGATAAACGCTGCAAAACGTCGCCGTGATAAGCTCTGCGTCTCCAAATTGGGAAAAACATGGATTATAATATTCTTTTTTCGAACTCTTTTCAACACCATCTAAGAGCAGGAGTTCAATGCGCGTTTCGTTTATACGTAGTATCTCTTTCAGGCCTAATCCACAGTTATTTCTGCATAATTACAGCCGCATGCTCGTCGTTAGTTAAAGAGCAAGTGATTCCGCGATCATTTTTGAATACGCGCCGAATCAATGATGTCAGTCATGCTCTCTTCATCCACCATCTCTAAGGTCGCACGTGGAATGGAATTTATCAAGACTGGCCGCTGCAATTACTGCAAATAATGGAGCTTTCGTGGCCCGATTTGCGGCAGCCATACGGCGCTTCGCACTTTGACTTTCATTTGCATGAAATAAGTTCAAACTAAGTTTCCGGTGCAGGAGACATTGTATTTGGGATTGTCATGAGTCTGTGAGGCGTCCTTCGCCACTTCCATTTCTCTGGGTCCCCAAAAACACCCAGCCAAGACTGAACCTGATGGTACGTTTTTAGAGAATAGAGTCACGCTGCTGCTTTTGTCGATGGTAGTGAACTCAGATTGATTTTGATCTTCGCTGTCGATTTCTCAAAGCATTGCAATCTTAGTGAATCTATCGATATTTCGAACGCATTTCCTCCGCACAGGGCTATTAAAATGCTACTGCGCTAATTAAATTCGTGTGGTCCTGAAGTACAGAAAATAATCTTGCTTTGCCGGCGTAAAAAATGGCTGGTATCGCAGCCGCTAAAGGCATGAATGAAAATTAAGGTTGCATGGTTGGAATGCAACGAAAATATATATTTTTTTGCAACTTTAGGCTACGAAAATGACTGAAATATTGTTCAGGATCCTTATGCTAAATCTATAACCAAAGCTCGCAAAAAATATTTTTGATAACAATAACAATAAAGAAATTTAAAAAATTAAAAAGAATTTGAACTGGAGAATTTGAGAACCATTGGAAAATATATTTTTCGCAAAGCTTTCGTCGTGGTTTAAACAATTGCTAGAATACATTTTCTTCGGGTTACGGCCTTTTCAGGTTTTTTAAAAAGTATGGGGGAAAAACCGTTCCGAACAAGCCTCATACAAGCTATAGAATATCAGAAATAAAAAAGGAATCGTGAACATTTGGGGAAAGCAACGGTTGAATGGAACTTTCCATTGCAGTCTCGTAGCACGGACTATGTCACGTCAACGATGAAAACGTTTTGTTTCGTAAAATATTGATTTCACGAAAAAAAAACCCACTGTTGAGCAGGAATCGACGAGGCAATTTTCATAAAATTTTATTTGAACAATAACTTATTAAATATTAATAGAACTGAAAAAGGTTTGAAACAAAAAAGATTGGTAATATTTTTCCAAACAATCATGTTTGTAACGATTTTTTTCGTAGGACGCATAGTTTATAAAATATCCTCGAAATACTGAAAACCCAAAATCCGAGATGGCGGCGTTATTTACACAAATTGCATCCCAACATTCTGGATTTAAACTTTACAAGGGGTCTCTAAAATAATTCTGGAAAAAAATAACCTCCCGGAATTTGTTCGTTGTTTGCTATCATCTTTGTTTATTTTTACTGAGCTAATAGACGAAGGCTCTAGGCAGGTATGAAGCCATTTTCCTCACTCTCTCTCTCTCTCCTTCTCTCTCTCTCTCTCTCTCTCTCTCTCTCTCTCTCTCGGTTCGTGTATTTGTTTTTTTTAATTTCTTGATGCTGCTCTTTCCACCCTCTGAATTTTCTTCACTGCGGGTTGAACGAGCATAGAGCTTCAAAGAAAATGTTGAGTGGGCTTGTGACGTATTTTACAAATAGTCTTTTTATCTTCTCTCTCTCTCTCTCTCTCTCTCTCTGTCTCTCTGTCCCTCTCACTCTCTCTCTCTCTCTTTGGAAGCACACTGGGCTCGTGGCACGAATGGCTCGTCCATAACGAAAATACCGATAGTATATAATCAATTTCGCGCTTCGAAAACGCCTATAATCGTTATAGAATCGTGGACCGGATAGAATCGAGCAGCCCGAGCTGGCGATACAATAATGAGTTTTAGCACCACGCGCGACCGGATCCGCCCACCCGCCGCCATCTGCGCCACTCGCGTATCCGGTATAATAATTGTTGTAATGAAGGATAATGAGATTGAGAATTAACGCGTGCGTGAAACTCGATGAGGTGGTCGCTGGGGCGATAGGTGTTAACGGGGTTCGCGGGGCCGCGGAGAGCTGGCGAGGTTAACGAGCAAAAAGCATTCGCGACGATTTGTTCCGACACGTGCGTATGGAAAATAGCTCGAGCGCGGTGTTGAAACGTTTCAATAAAAGTGATGACAAAAAAACTCTTGAATCTAAATAACCGCGCGTACGTACGGTGATACGTGGGTGTTTCTTGTACACGAATATGTACGAATATACACGAATATGTACGAATATACACGAATATGTACGAATCTACACGAATATGTACGAATGTACACGAATGTGTACGAATATACACGAATGTGTACGAATATACACGAATATGTACGAATATACACGAATATGTACGAATATACACGAATACGTACGAATATACATGAATGTGTATGAATATAAATGAATTTGTACGGATATGAACGAATATAGACGAGTATACATGAAACTGCACAAATAGGCGAGAGTGAGGCACAATGTGTCATGGGGCACTATGAGCCACATGCGATTTCTCGAAGGTTTGTAGCTCGTGAATTATAACAAATTTTGTGTTGGACCGTGATTTATATTAAGTTTCGTCAAGCTTAACATAAAGTCAATAGCAGCTCACAAAGAATTACTAAAAATGAAAAATTAATTTGAGCCTTGGGAAAAAAAAAAAATCGCTTGGCGGGAAAACATCAAATATAACCTTACTCTCTGGTTTTCGCTCCTAATCGATAATGTTACTATATATATTGCAATCGGTGACTTGCGGTTTTCCATTCGTAGTTTAATTCATAATTATTTCTATCAATAATCAAAAATTCTACTCGTGGGGTACAATGTATCATCGAGTTGTGGGGCAGAATGTGTCATCGAGTTGTAGATCACAATGAGTCTACTCCCAATGTTGTTGGCAAATAATATGACCACGGCGTTGAGGTAAAAATGCGAAAAAATGATCTTTTTTCCACTTTAATCATGCAAAATTCACTTTAGTCATACATACCCCACGTTTCGCAGTACTTGACACACTGTACCCACCTATCTGACACATTGTACCCCGGCCGTGGGGTACAATGAGCCGACCCGCAACATTTTTTCAGACCATTCTTTATGTATTTTTAATCATTTTGCAAAATAAAATGGTGGCTTTATTGTACGCTCAAAGGTCTATAAAAATCGGTCATGACTTTTTTTCTTCTTATCGAACTACTTTGCTAAGAGTAAAAATTCGTTAAAAAAGTGACACATTGTGCCCCAGTTTCATGACTGACTGACTGACGTATAGACAACGCACAGCCTAAACCGCTGAAGATTGAAACATGAAATTCGGACGATACGTTCTTTAGAAGGTGTAGACACGCAGTGAGCAAGGATTTTTCGAAAATCAACTATTAAGGGGGTGAAATAGGGTGTAAAAGTTTGTATGGGAAACTATACTCTTTGCGTGTATCTAACTTGGTATAAATATTCTTCAAAACAAATAATAAAACACATATTTTAGGATTGTTTAAAACAACCCCTAATTATGGATGCAACGGGGTGTTGAAGGTTGTATGACAAAATCGAATAGCCTACTTTTATCTCAATTAAATTCGAAAGATATATCCCTCAAAGAGCGTAGAGGTGCACTAAGAAATCATTTATCGAAAATCAACCCCTAAAAGGATGAAATGAGATGTAAAAGTTTGTATGGAAAATTGTAATCCTTACGTGTATCAACGTGAAACTCGGTATAAATATTCTTCAAAACAAATAATAATACGCATGATTTAGGATTTTTTGCAACGACCCCTTATAAGGGGTGCAACTGGTAATGAAGCTTCTATGGGCCGAATTCCACGCGGGCAAAGCTGCACGGAGAGAATTAAATGTTAAAAATTACCGTGCAGTAACGGCAACCAGATGACAACCCTGAAACTTCGCTTATTATTACTGAGTAAAACACAGATTTTCACGAAAATAAAATAAAATTTCTTCTTCAGATAGAACATTTTACCAGATTTTCTAGTAAATTTTGATGTGTAACAAAATACGCAAAACTTAAATTTAAAAAATATATAATATCAGCGAAATTTGACTGTGCATTTTATTATTTTATGCCTTTCAAAAATGTCTATAAAAAAGTATCGTCTTTATAACAGTTATTTTAAGATTTATTATAAAATTTAATGAGTGTTATAGGAAAATGTATTGTGCTCTCGGTAAAAATTATCGTGCGCGCTACCCTTCTTGTATAGTAAAATTTTAGCTATGTATTTGAAATTTTCTGTAACGTGAGTTAAAAAAAACTTGTCGCATACGAATTATTATGCTTTTCTCACTTGTCACCACATTGAAATATATCACGGTAATTTTTACCGTGAAATTCACGACAAAAATTACTTTTTAATTCTCTCCGTGTGCGGGCGAAAGCTAATGAACGAATGTACACGAATCTGCACGAAAACGGAAGAATGCACGCGAATAAGCACGTATATATATACAAGAACATGATTAATGCGTAATAATATACTCGAATATGAATTAATATGCACGAATATATTTAAATATTCACGAATATATTCGAATATTCAGGAATACATACGCATATGCCCGAATATGGGCAAATATTTGCACGAATATGCACGAATATACCTGAAAGCGCACAAATATATACAAATGCACAGGTAAATACCAGCTATGTAAATATGAAACCGGAATTGTTGTATAGAAAATAAACGTTTTTTGTATGAAAATGATGGAAAATATTTTATTCGAAGTATCGTCCATTGCTAGCTATACATTTTTCCCACCTGTCTGGCAATTTGTGGATGCCACGCCAAAAAAAACTGTTGCTTTTTTGAGGAAAACCAGTCATCGAGCCATTTTCGTAAATTTTCGTAATAAGTGAAGCGCTGCTCAGCAAGTTCGTGTCCCATCGATGCAAATAAGTGGTAATCGGACGGAGCCAAATCTGGTGAGTAAACCACATGCGAAAGTATTTCCCAACTTAACGCCTCAATTGTTTCCTTGACCAGTTTTGCTGTGTGTGATGGTGCATTGTCATGAAGCAAAATCACTTTGTGTTGCCTTTTTTGATATTCTGGTCGTTTTTGCACGCAAAGCTTGATTCAAATCGATCATTTGTTGTCGGTAGCGTTCAGTATTAACAGTTTCATTGTCATCCTCATCCAACAATGCTTGCAATTCACTGTCTAAACTTTTTCGGTGGCCTCCCACGTTCTTCGTTTCTCACGTCAAAATCGCCACTTAAAATTTTTTTTAACCACTCAAAGCACTGTGATTTATCAAGAGCATGCTCACTGTAAGTTTCAACAAGCATTCGATGCGATTCTGCGGCAGTTTTCTTCAAACGGTAATAGAAAATTAATGCTGTCCGCAAATCGTAATTTCCCGGCACAAAATTTGACATGTTCAACGCTATAACAAACTATGTTGGGGTATGAAACTTATATTGTTGTGAGTTAAAAATCTTTGTCAGATGTCAACAAAGCAAATGGCGCCAATGACGCGACATGACGGTAACTACATTGACAGCTAGGGCCATCTGTGGGCAAATTCCGGTTTCACATTTACAGACCTGGTATATACAAATATGTACGAATATACTAGAGCATGCATAAATATGTACGAATAGACCCGAATATGCACAAATATGTACGAATACACGCGAATATTCACGAATATCGAAAAATATGCATGAATATATGCGAGCATGCATACGCATCCACGAATATACTCGAATACGCGCTAATAAACCCAAATATGTATTACGAAAATAAACGTAGAAGCGCAAATATACTTGGCATACACAAACGAGCAACCGCATAATCGAAAGCGCCGTTTACAACTCGATACCATCATTTATCCATGTTAATCAGACCGTTCCAGAATAAACGAATATAATATCCTAGCTCGCGAACACCGCCGATGAAAATGCGCGCGTTGTACACACTCGATGAGCCAAACAATAAACGAAAGCGATAAACAGTTGATTACGCGTTTTCAATTTAATTCCTTTACAGTATCAATTAGATTTTGGGTGAGAAACAAATACCGAACTTCAGTTATATAGGCTAGCATGTGATTCGAGGTAAATCGGGTGCATCATATATTCACACATAAACACACGCACGCATATGTGCTACGTATGCGAAACGTACACGAATATGATTAGTATGGAGAAGCAAGTCATTGTATAAACGAGAGTATCGTGTTTGCGTCGTTGCCTAATTCCTCGGTCACGATCTATGATTGATTTTGGCTCCGTAGTTTGGGCTCTCCATTTGTCAGCCATCAGTCACATCCGGTACAATGAGTACAGTACCGGCGCGCATATTCGGGCTTGAGAATTTCAGTGAACACACATATGTATATAGTATATATATATATACATAAACACCAACGTATATGCAATTAAATAGCTCCGGGGACCCAAGTTCGCACGAGTTGTTATTATGCTTTGGCATGTACAGTTGCGTGCAAAAATTTTGGGCCATCCTATTTTTCAAGCATATTCCATTGAAAAACGACGGTGGGGAAAAAATTAACAAGTGACGACAACATGTATTTACTTATATTTAAAAACAATTAATTATATACATAGATATTGGTCTTAAATGTTTTATTGTTTATCACTTTTTATTTAACGAGTGTGCAGCAGTATTGGGCCACATACTATTCCGTGTGAAAAACATAACAAAAAATCTACAGATATTACACAAAGTGCATTTATTTCATGGCACTGAAAATGTAAATCGACTTTTCGGGTGATGGGAAAAGATACATGCAAATAATATGAGTTGCTCTCTCACTCTCACTCTCTCACTCTCTCTCCCTCACTCTCTCACTCTCTTGAACCGCAATTATAATTAGCATCCTTATAACATTGGAATGTACACATCAAAATTGAAACTTACAACTTGTAACCACAAATCATTCTACATGTAATGCAGCATTTTTCAACAAATCACAGGCATTTTGCATGTCGCAGCTGCCCCCACTCTGCTACAACACAGCGGCAGTGGAGGGGGTAGCGTTAGTTTCGTGTGACATCTCGCTAAATCAGACCCACTACATCCATCTTTAAAAGCATTTTCAATGCTAAAATGTTGAAAAAAAAACAAAACGAGATTCGACCTTTTTCAATTAACTCAACACTCAGATGCCATGCCCTTAGCAGCAATAACTGCCGCACAACGACGATGCATGGACGCTATTAATTGCGAGATCCGTTCTTGTGGCAAGTTCTCCCACTCGTGTTGCAAACGATTCTACAATTCCGTCTTGTTAGAATGATTTTTGTTCCAACCTGATCTTTAGGTCTTACCACAAATGCTCAATCGGATTTAAGTCCGGTGATTGCGACGGCCAGTCGAGAAGGCGTACTTTTCTTCTTCGAAGGAAAATCTTTTGCAAGACGTGAAGCATATTTGGAGTCGTTATCGTGTTAATAATTTCGACCACTTTACTAAAAAAAATAGAGTGGCCTGAAACTTTTCTACGCCAGTGTATACAGGGTGGTCCAATAACTATTAGCACCTTGGATATCTTCGAAACTATAAGGTTCACAGAAATATTTGCTGAAATGAAATCGCACAGTACGAAAGGGGCCATCCGATAGTGATAATAGTTTTTTCGCAGGTGGAGGTACTTCGGACATTTGAAGGTCAACTCCATTTTTTTAAATGGATCGGTATGTTTTGATTCCGTATCATGAAAGAGGAGCTTAAAACGAGTTCAACGACCTATAACATAAGGTCATTGAAGGTCATAGAAAGTACAGAAAGGCGATAATACTTACAGTTTCGGTAGTAAATAAAATTACTACGTTTATAGTAAGATAAACGCCTTTCTGTACTTTCTGTCCGAAGTACCTCCACCTGCAAAAAAAACTATTATCGCTATCGGATGGCCCCTTTCGTACTGTGCAATTTCATTTCAGCAAATATTTCTGTGAACCTTATAGTTTCAAAGATATCCAAGGTGCTAATAGTTATAGGACCACCCTGTATATCGTCGTATACATGTCGCTTTCTATTGGGGTGTAATTATTGATTTGTGAGTTCATATTGATCGCCGCTCACTTTGTATATATGGAGGCACGTAACACATCGAAGAACTGCGCTTGGAACGATTTAATAATTTAAATTTAACGAACCATGTAAAGGGGGCGAAGGTGTACTCATATATACGAGTGCTCGTTTTTCGGTTTTTACATCATTTCAAAACTCTGTTCGATGAAAAATTTTCCGCCGATTACGAATATTACGGAGTATCAGTTGAAAGCTCAAAATTACGTAGGCTAAACGCGGAAAACGTGTTTCTATACACATTCGGCGATTTTTAATAAAAATCGAGGATTTTGTGGGAAATAAATGGTAAATTCATATTCAGAGGGTAAAAACATATCGATGTGCATTTGTCATTTCGGCCATTTCGGCCATAAATAAGTAGGTACCCTGAATTATCGATAACTTTTTTTCGGATTGGATCCGGATGCTCTGCTTTGTACGCATTCTCTTCGTAATCATATTCTTTTTGAAATGCCGTTTGGTTTGTGGAGTTCTGATGATTTTTCGATTTTTGGCAGAATTCATAGTCGGGCCATTGATTTTTGCCAATTTTTGCTTATATACCCTTCCCCTCGTTTTCGGCCATTTTTCAAGTGGACTTTCCGGGAAAAACTAATTGAAATATCGGGATGAATCAAGCGGCATTATCTAAGTCTACCAAAGTTCTCTTCAAAAGCCCCCCCCCCCCCCCCCCCTCCCCCCTCCATGAAGCTTTCGAGGCACGAATAGGACCAATGCTAAAACAGCTGTTTGAAATTTCGTGTTTTTGGCAATTCTTAAAAAGTGGCCAACAGGGGCGAAACATATTTTTTCAACTTTTACACTATTTTACGAGTCTACCCGATAGAACATTTTCCGCCGATTACGAATACTACCGCGTTTTTGTCGAAAACTCAAAATTACGTGGGCTAAACGCGAAAATCGTGTTTTCATACACATACGGCGATTTTTAATACAAATCGAATGTTTTGGGAAGAAATAAATAGTGATTTCGTATTCAGGGGGTAAGAATACATCGTTATAGACTTATAAGGAAAAATTAAAAAATCCAAATTTTTATTATTTTTTAGAATGGACAATAAAGGGTTTGTTTACCTGTTTTTTATAATTTTTTTTGTAATATCTTCACAGTGGATTTTTCATCGCTCTACATTAATTTTCTTATTTGTGTCATTGAAGGCAGTGGACTGCTCGTGGGTGAAATCAGCCCTTGACATGCCTCACGCTAAGGGGTGGTTATACGCCTTAAAACGGTTTGTCCACCGATAAAAAAAATACCCTTCCCATAGTTTTTCAGATATTCGTTTGGCAACGGGACGTAGTTTGTCGGTGCAAAAACAGGGCTCCTTTGAATCATTAGTAAATTACAGTGGCGCTTAATGCCAATAAGTTACAATCAATTATTATACCCAACGATAAACTGGAATAAGAAATTTCGCATACATTTTGTAGATTTAGACATTATGACATTTTCTCTGAAAAATTGGAGTTGCGAAAATTCTTCTGCTAGTCACATTTTTCTAAGATTTATCATTAATATTTTCTTTAAACATTCGATGACTCCCTATGTTTATTGTCGTCACGGAATCGTTCGAATTTTTTACATGCATAGAGTAGTTTATATCACACATCTAGAGTTATTTAGTATATAAATTATTAGATAAAAATGTGGCTAGTATGTCATCTGTATGAAAGGTTGTATAAAGTACACGATTTTCGACGTCGTAATTTTTGGTTAAAAGTTCGGTAACTTTTAACCAAAAAGTTAAAAGTTCGGTAACTGAAAATTTTACCAATATACTGGGATACATTTTTACTTTATTTGAGACGAAAGTCAGTTAAGGTATTCTTTCCACGAACCCGAATATTTAACAATTAATTGATTTTTGTTTACAATTACGTAAAAATATATCCCAGTATACTGGTAAAATTTTAAGCCAGGTTGCCGAATTTTTAACAAAAAACGATACGACCTTAAAAATCGTTTAATTTATGCAGCACTTTATGAAGACGACATGCTGGCCTCATTTCGATCTCATAATTTAAATACTAAATAACTCTAGCTGTTTGATACAAACTATTCTAAACATGTAACAATTCTAAAGATTCCGTGACGACAATAAAGACTTTAAACATGTTTAAAGAAAATATTAATGATTAAAATTAGAAAAATGTGACTAGCAGAAGAACTTTCGTAACGGCGACTTCTCAGAGATCATGTCAAAATGTCTAAATTTACAAAAATTTTCCCAAATTTTTAATTCCAGTTCATCCGTCGGGTATAATAATTGATTGTAACTTATTTTTATTAAGCGCCCGTATAGAAATTTGAATCGGGGAAAAGTACTGCTCCTCATTTGCCTTCCTTAGATAATCCCAGGCCATGGTCAGGCTTTCCATCGTGGAACCTGATCCACGCCATGTAACAAGTCTTAGGCGCCATTTCCTTCTTCTGGAACTGATCATGAACTGGCGGGGAACTGACGAAGAAAGGGAGCGGAAAATCACCGCGAAATGACGAGAAAGGTGATGGTCCACTGACAGGGCTCCGCATGAGAAATAGACCGACGGACAGATAGAGTACTGATGAGGTACTGGAAAAGGGCTTTCGATGGTATACACCCCAGGGCCCCCAAGCTCAGATGGCCCGAGTAGCGACGATGTCTTGCGGATTTTGTCCACTCGCGGCGCTAGTGAGCATGGCTTATCTCACTTGCACACTATTTCTGTTTCAGTTGCGTAACCCCTCCCCACTCGCCGCCGCACGAAAGTACAAGCGATGCCAAAACAGGTCAAAATCTGAATAGTACGCCGGCGTGATTTAGTGGGTCCTTCGTTGAACAGTTTTCATCGCTAATTTATGCGTAATGAATTTATATTTTATTAAAAGGCACTATGGGTGAGTAAAAGAAGCAGATCATATTCCGGTAATTCTGCACATAGCTACAGTGCCGGCCAAAAGTTTGAGTACACCAGTCAACATTTCTTGTCGCACTAAAAGTTAGATAGCAGACTCAAAAATAAAGATAATCCAATTTCCCAAGCGGCGTTTTAAAGAAGACAAATTTACTTTCATTTTGCCTTTTTAGAAAAATGTTTACAATTATTTTGGGCTCGGTACGCCTTTTTGAAAATGGCTATTTTTCAGCTTTTTTTTGCACGTCTAAAACTGCCCGTATAACTTCTGGCGAATTTTTTCGCTCGTTTTTTTCTATAACAAACTTAAAGAGGGTATCAAAACCTACATTTTCATTTTTTAGAAAGTTTCGTACGATTTTTTTTCGCCCCAGTATTGCATTTTTAGCTAAAAAAGACATGTTTTCGAAAAATGGGCGTACTCCAATAACAATGGGGTTTCAGAGAAAATATCAAGAGGGTAAAAAGTTACATAGGTTCACACTGAAGTAGCCAGAATTTTTTCAGAATTTTTTTTTGAACATTTTTTTTTCACATTTTTTGGTCGGGGCTCTGATGAGTGGAGAGGCTCCATTTGGGAATTATAGGGTCTAGGACCATCTATCAAGAAAAAAAATTTGTTTACTTTTTCATTTTTAATTAAGTACAATTTTTTCAGAATTTTTTAAAATATTATTTTAACAATTTTTTCGATTACAACTCGGAGAATCATCCTCGGTTAAGTTGTTGTGTCTCAAGACCTATCGGATTTAAGATCAAATATTAAAAAGAAAAAACTTAAAAATTTGAACTTGTTTTTTAACGCAAAAAACATAGTCAATCATGTCTCTTACTTCATCCATACGAGTTTTACGTTAAAAAAAAATCTTTGCGCTGGCCAGACCATATTCATCGATATATTCATTTTTTCGCGATAATTCGTTTTTTAAGTAGTTAATTAGAAATAAAAAACTAAACAAATTTTCTTTCTTGATAGATTGTCCTACACCCCATAATTCCCAAATGGAGCCCCTCCACTCATCAGAGTCACGGCCAAAAATTGTAAAAAAAAAAATTTCAAAAAAAATTCTGAAAAAATTCTGGCTACTTCAGTGTGAATTTATGCAACTTTTTACCCTCTTAACATTTTCTCTGAAACCTCATATTTATTGGACCACACCTATTTTTCTAAAACATGTCTTTTTTAGGTAAAAATGCAATACTGGGACGAAAAAAAATCGTACGAAACTTTCTAAAAAATGAAAATGTAGGTTTTGATACCCTCTTTAAGTTTGTTATGGGAAAAGACGAGCGAAAAAATTCGCCAGAAGTTATACGGGCAGTTTTAGACGTGCAAAAAAAGCTGAAAAATAGCCATTTTCAAAAAGGCGTACCGAGCCGAAAAAAAATTGTAAACATTTTTCTAAAAGGCAAAATGAAGGTAAATTTGTCTTCTTTAAAACGGCGCTTGGAAAATTGGATTATCTTTATTTTTGAGTCTGCTATCTAACTTTTAGTGCGGCAAGAAATTTCGACTGGTGTACTCCAACTTTGGGCCGGCAGTGTATACATTTCCTGCTGCTGATTGAAGATAATTTGAACATTTATATGTTAACCTTACCTCTGCGATTGATCACTAAAATGAGTTTTTAAAAACTTCTGTCTTGCTGCCAGTTAATGGACTCATATAATATTTACAGTCTATTTTGAATACAATATTATTCATCCATATAATTATTATAAAAATTGCTTATTTTTATAATAGCTTCAACATGCCAGGAAAGTGTTGTGTGGAGGGTTGCGTGGAAAAAGCACACCGAACATTCCGTTTAACTCAACTCAGTACTGATAAGGAACCGTTTTTGGCTGACAGCATTCGGAAATACAAATTTATTAAATATTCTCCCCGAGACGATGATTACCAGAACAGTTTGTATACTCCACTTTGAGCCAAAGTATATTCGAACGAAGAAGCTCAGAACAGCAGCGATTCCGACGTTGCTTTTAGCTTCTTTTACTCATTCGCAGTGCCTTTTAATAAAATATAAATGCATTACACAAAGCATAAATTACCGATGAAAACTGTTCAATAAAGAACGCACTAAGCCACGCCGCCGTAATGTTCAGATTGTGGCCTGTTATGGCACATAGCTTGTACTTTTGTTCGGTGGCGAGTGAGCAGGGGTTGCGCGACTGAAACAGAAATAGTGTGCAGTTGAAATAAGCTCGCGAGCGCCACGAGGATATAAAATCGGCGAAACATCGTCGCTACTCTGACCACGGCAGCTTGGGGGTCCTGGTAGACCCGAGTAAAATGGGTAGTATCAGGTCATACCGATACTCATTTTTTCACAATTATCACAAAATCATAAGCGAAAGTGCACATGTTAAGCACAGCATTTCTGTACGTGATACAACAATAACGGGTCGAAGTTTTAATGCTCTATGATGGTAGCTCGATTACGCGAACCTGTTCGCGTAAAGCCACTTGGTGGATTGTTGGCGAAGTACATTTAGGTAATGTCTTCCCGACCAGAACATCGATATTTCTTGACAAGGCGACCGCGATTTTCAAAACCTCGGAACAGCTGCTTTACTTTTTTGTTTTATTAAATATTTTGATTATTCGTTGTTTCAAATTAATACTTGTTGTAATACCATTATTTATGAAAAGCATTTTTATTCTCGTAGATTATCGTTGACGATAAAAATGCTTATAATGGTGAATTGAATTACACTGCAACTTATTGCAGTGGTATTGGAGGGGTACTGCTATCCGCTATCCCGGTTGCGCAGATTCGGCTTGAGTAGATGGTGCGCAACCTCTATGTTTGCAAATGTGAGGCGAAGCCCATTCCGCCACTGTGCCGATTAGAGAATTCGCAGTGTACAACAGATATATTAGTTTTATCCTGATGAATTACAAATATCTTTAATACGGTCAAAAGCGGAGCAATTCTATGCAGTCCTTAAAGTCGGGTTCCATTTTCAGGAAATGTCAATCTTCTGGCCGTGCATACCATACGGGAAAGTGTGCTTGCTTGCAATGTATTCGGGCCAGAACATTGGAATCTCCTAACATAGAGTGTTATAATTAAAAAAAGATTTTGCGATAAAAAAGATTTTGCGATCTTCCCGGTTTGTTCGATGAAACGACCCGGTCAGGTGAATCAGACAAGGCACGCCTGGCCAGGGCCCTACACAAAGTAGGAAATGCCCGGTCACATTTCCGCACCCATGTAAACTACTAATAATTTAACAGAGTCCTGGCTTATGCGCTCACAAAATACGGCCCTCAGCGAAAGGAATATCTTAAAACCTATGGAAAGGTTATTGTTTTAACGATGGAAAAAAGGGTTTTAAGGGTTGCAACTACCCCTTAGAGTGAGGCATGTCAAGGGCTGATTTCGCCCACGAGCGGTCCACCTTAATTGTTATATATTCCGGATTCGTGAAACGAATACCTTAATTCTCTACTATATACATGAATTCAACAAAATCTAAGAGGGACACGAAAGGGATGTTTATCGTTAGAACCTACGTGTACCTACCTACGTTTTTCAGTTCAATCGTGCGTTTCGAAGTTTGCTTCGTAAAGAGTTGTACAACGAACAAGCGGCGGACGCATGAAAAGGTTCTAATTTCCGTAAACTCAACAAAGAGGACTGAAGAGAACCATAAGTGATTGCGCTTGACAGACAACCGGTGAAACATGATCGTTTACACAGGGGCCCTTCGTCATCAGAGGGTTGGGTTGCATCAAGAGGGTGCTTCGAAGTCTCGCTTATTCGCTCCTCTCTCTCTCTCTCTCTCTCTCTCTCTCTCTCTCTCTCTCTCTCTCTCGGTTCGTGTATTTCAGTTTTTTTATTTCTTGATGCTGCTCTTTCCACCCTCTCAATTTTCTTCGCTGCGGGTTGAACGAGCACAGAGCTTCAAAGAAAATGTTGAGTGGGCTTGTGACGTATTTTACAAATAGTCTTTTTATCTTCTCTCTCTCTCTCTCTCTCTCTCTCTCTCTCTATCTCTCTCGGGATAGAAAGAGCCAGAGAGACTGAGAGAGAGAAAGTCCTCCGTGGGCGTCGTTGATTTATCGCTTCTCTAACCTCCCACCCCCCTCGCGGCTTCGAGTCCTCGCGCCCTTCACACAGCACCCTATTTGCCACTTCGCGTATCAAAGCAACATTCTCGCGAAGTACTGCTGGGTTGTTCGCAGGGCGCGCATTCGTAGGCAACCAAGTTGGGTCTCTTGACGAGCAATTGAAACGTTTAGTCGTTGGCATCGCGTGAAACACTCTTTTCTTTTCAGGTTTTTTTTTATCCGCTACTATGCTACTTTTTATTACTTTTTTTTTCTCACAAAACGGTCTCAAACCGTTCCGACGGCGGAGCGTCGAGTCGCGAGGGAGTGATCCTCGTCTGCGATGAAGTGAACGTCGAGTGAAGCACATTCGTGTGATGATCATTGATTGCTTCTCTCTCGCTCTCTCACCCTCTCTTATTTTTGCCCAGTCATCCGAAACTTACTCGACGAATTAATTATGGCGTCTTCTCACTGTACTCGAGTTTGAAACTTCGAAACGGCAACATCCCTGCGCTCGTGATTGTTACAATGGATGAAAAGTCCTCGCAACAAAATTCTTCATGGAGACGTCCAGGTTTGAGAGTCAAGAAGCGAAAATTTCAAGGAGCGCGAGTGATAGTGAGCGTATACGCGTAGCGAACCGCCGCAGCCCCGGTGCCTCAAAAGAAGCCAGAACAAAACGCAGAAACGCTATTTTAGATGAAAATGAACACTATGAAGAAGTAGAAGGCATACTCTATGGTGCAGGCATCGCTGATTAAGCACAGGTAAGATTTGTTTACGATTTTTCATTTAAAAAAAACTTTAAACGCGTTTTTCTCGAAACAACGTTTTTCGACAGCTTGTTGATAAAATCTTCGAAACTACTGAACCGATCCTTATGAAATTTTAACCACATATTCTTTACAACTATAGCTATAGCGCATATCAAGGATTTTTTTAACTTTTGATATTTACTATTTTTTTCCCAAAAACGGTGAAAAAACACGTTTTTTTGTTTTTTCGAAAAATGTCCACTATTTTGTTATTTTTGCATATATCAAAAATCGTATAATATGCGCTATAGCCATTAACATACTGAATCTAAAAACGTTTGATTTTTTTGTTTCAGATGATCTATCTCTGAGATTTCATCAACAGCGCAGACTTACAATTTTTTAGGATATTTTTTTAACTACCATCTATAAATAGTGACTTAAATAAATAAAAATTTTTTTTCTGTATTTCGAAAGTGTATTTATTAAGTGTAACAACTTTTATATCAATATCAATAATATAAACCTACCAAAAAATTCATGAAAATAGCCTTTTTTTAGTGTCTAAAGTGAGAAGACGCCTTAAGGTTGTTGCTGAAGAGTATTGGAGTGAATAGATATTAATGAAAATTTTACTAGCCGTTATGGTAGATTTTCTGAGTATACTGGCGAAAAGAACGCGGAGCTTTCCGGACTGGTCTATTAAATATTTGATTTTTAAGTCGACGTCACCGTTCACTCGATTGTATTGGTTGTATGGGGCCACATCGTTACCATTTCAGTTTCTCGCGTATACCTTCTGTATGTGTGAAGAAAGTTACCCGAAAAACGAATATTGTGTGAAGGATAGTATACAGAACAATATTACCCAAAAGAAAAAACGATGGTTTATCGATCTAATTAATAAAAAATATGCGATCGGTTTGCGAAATAGTGAGGCTTGTTGAGACGTATGTATTGAAATGTTGCAACGTTGGAACTATGGATATAGAAAAACATTCGAAGACCTAGCTTGCCAATTTCAAATACAGTCGAACCTCGATATAACGAATCTCTAGGGAAGAGCAAAAAAGTTCGTTATATCGAGTTTTCGTTATATCGAGGTCATGTTCCAAATAATTCGTTATATCGAGGTTTTAATAAAAATGCATTTGTAGAATAATGCAGTTTCATCTGCATTAAAAGTATCACAAGGCTCATAATCGTCCAATATATCCGATAATGCAGCCTTCTACTTATTGCACACATTATCACTCACACTGGCGCTTTCACCACACACTTTTCAGAAACCAATTTGTTTCTCCTTTTAAAGTTTTCAAGCCACTCTTTACTCGCGCGGAAGTCCTCATGGCCTAATCATTTTGCAAACGATTCGGCTTTTTCCTTCATCAGCTGTTCACCAAGATTTGCATTGTTCTTCCTAGTTTGTTGAAACCACGTCAATAAGTTTGCTTCAATATCTGGAAACTCAGCTTTTCGTTGTCTTTTCGTGGCTACTCCAGATGAGTCTGCCATAATGATTGCTCCTTGTTTCATGATTGTTGACAAAGAGCTGGTAGCAATCCCGTACACCACCGTGATGTATTTCTTCTTTTTTAATCCACTTTTCACTTCGTCGATCATCTTCCTCTTCTCCTCAATGGTCAAAGACTTCCGTTGTTGACCATACATGTTTATATCGCACCGGCTCAAATTCACGCTTCCCGATTATTTTGATTTGACGACTGAACTGATGAAATCACGTGTATAGTTGAAGGCTAGAAGTCCGTAGAAGCACAGAGAGGGAAAAGGAACGACAGGAAGGGAGTTCGTTTACCAAATGCTTCGTTATACAGAGGTTTTGTTTACAAAAATTTCTTGTATGGATGTTAAGGGTCCTGAAAATGAATTCATTGTATCTATAGTTTTTCTTCGTTGTATTAAGGTTTCGGATGTCTATCGGAAGGGATAATGGACAAATCTTCGTTATATCGAGGTTCGTCATATCGAGGTTCGACTGTATATTAAAGTAAAATGCAAGTAAGGGGAACTTATTCATTTATTTATTACTAGCTTCCGCCCGCAGCTTCGCCCGCGTGGAATTTGGCCCATAGAAACTTCATTAACACTTACATCCCTTATTAGGGATTGTTTTAAAAAATCCTAAAATATGCCTTTTATTATTTGTTTCGGAGAATATTCATACCGAGTTTCAAGTTGATACACGTAAGGACTGCAATTTTCCATACAAAGTTTTATGTCCCATTTCATCTTCTTAAGAGTGGATTTTCGAAAAATTCTTTCTTAGTATACCTCTACACCTTGTGAGAAACATATCTTCCAAATGTCATGTTTCTATGTTCAACGCTTAAGGCTGTGCGTTATCTATATGTCAGGCAGTCAGTCAGTCACAGAATCGTTTTATCCTTTACCATACTATCCTTTACCATACAAACTGCTATTCCCTATTCCCCTTAAGGATTGAATTGCCAAAAACGTTGAAATTTTATTAATTGTGTCTAGGGGCAGTTATCCAAAGTTTAAAGTAAATTTGACTCGATATTTTTTTCCATACTTAGGAGTTGAATTTCTAAAAACGCTGAAATACGTATTTCATTAATTGTATCAAGAAGCGCAAATACAAAATTTCAAGTAATCTCGACCAAATTTTGAAAAATTTTCATAAAAAATTTGCCACCCCTTTTCTCCCCTTAGGGGTTAAATTTAGAAAAATCATTTCTTAAATGGTGCCTACATAATACAATCAAAATGCCCTCCAAATTTCACGTTTCTACATTTAGCGATTTAGACTAGGCGATGATGAGTCAGTCAGTCAGTCCGGACTTTGCCTTTTGTATACCTGTATATCTTGTAGATAATGTATTTCCTTTTTTTAGTTTCAGTGAGCAAAGTAGCTTTTTTTAGTTTCGGTGACAAATCGTCCTTTCCATCGGAAACTTTGCGGTGGATTAATATTTTTTTTTCTGGATGATTCGTTACCTCCTTTTGCCTCGTAATCTCCGAAAACGCCGACCGGTACAAAGCGCGCGTAAGACAGCTGTAACCTGCGACAGTCACTGCAGTCATGTGTGGCAACGACGTTGCCACAGCTCGTGTCTATTACAATGAGATTTTTAAATATCGAAAAATAATTTTCTGATCATCCTAACTCCTTCGAATAAACCTATCTGTAAATATAAGTATACTTATAATATTATAACTGTAATATAATATAATAACGATTATCTACCGTACACTTGACAATTTTCGCGATATTCATTCGCACATATCATTAATATTTTGCTACAATAATTTGGCATTGATGACGTCACAAAATGTATTACCATAGGAACTTCGTTTCTTCCCCCATCGCTCAAAAATGATTTACCAACAAACTTAATGATTTTTCATCGAATTGACACGTTATTTCTATTTCTATATTTCATTTTATACACACTCTCTCTCTCCATCTTTCTCTCTCTCTCTCTCTCTCTCTCTCTCTCTCTCTCTCTCTCTCTCTCTCTCTCTCTCTCTCTCTCTCTCTCTCTCTCCATTTCTCACCTTTCCATCTTACATCTTTTATATAAATGGTTAAATATTTTTTTCCCGCGCTCTTTGTGCACAAACTGGATGAAAGGGAGCGAGAACTATGGAGAAAAAAACACTCAAAAAATAAATAGCGTTCAAAGGGTAAGTGCCAGGATGGCTTGTATTAGAGTAGATTTCTATATATATCTCACAGAACAAACCCCCGGGAAGGGGGGGGGGGGGTGGTGGTGCTGCAAACACCAAGAGTTTACCGAAAGATACGACACCTTTATTCTCGAGAGGATTTACAACGACGTGCGATCGCATAAAACTCAATTATCAGATCTCTACTCGCTAGCAGCAATTCTCCGTATATATATATATATGCGCATGTGCATTTTGTACATGGTGACCCGTTTGAAGTGCTCCTGCTATCGCAGAACGCATTGTAATAAAAAAAGGTATTTCGAACAAAAGTCGTTTGGTTTTATGAGTGTCATGTCAATAGCCAAAGTCATGCAGCGGTCAACTTTGCAATTTCGAAGGAGAGGCCCCATTTTTTATTTTATATTCTTGTAGCTTATTTCGGGAGCTTTTAATGAGTGCTATTTCCATTCGGTACATTTTGGGCGCGAGACTTTTGAAGGTGATAGAGTACCGCGGGCATTGCGAGAAGCTCTATGTAGTAATGTCTTGGATAATGCTGGTATCGTAGCGATCAGAATGGCCACGGTCTTGTGATTGTCAAAATGTCCGCAGTATTGTGATTTTCGAAATGGCCGCGGTATTGTGACTGTCAAAATGGCCGCAATATTGTGATTGTCAGAATGGCCGCGTTGTTGCAACTTTCCAAATGGCCACGGCGTTAAAACTTTCAAAATGGCCGTGGCGTTGCAACTCTCAAAATGGCCGTACTGTTGTGACTGTTAAAATGGCCGCGGTATTACAATTGCCAAGTCGCATGGCTTTTGAAGTACCGAACAAAAAACAAACACTTCCGCAGCGTTTTGAAAAGATCTTGAGAAAAGTTGTAAAGAATTGCTATGAAAAATGTGGTTTCTCGTCTGAATTTCGACAGTTTACCTTCACGTGACGCCGTTACTTCCAAAGTCGAACCAACAGTGCTATAGTTTTCTTCCCTCGGAACCGAACAATTTTTATTCGAGACGTTTTTCACCTTATCGAGATAGCGACACCTCAAATGGGACCCCCGGTATATACGTGTACACGGCTATACGGACACAGGAACTTTCGCGGCGGCCCATAGACGCCAAAAGGCCCTGACCCGGCCATCTCGCACTCGTTACACAGCACAAGTTGCGTCCTTACGCCTTTGAGTACACAATACATACAATTGTACTCTTGTTTCCCAAATTTATCACTACTGCTCGCGAGGAATCTCTCACTGCAGAGGCTTCGCTCTCCATGAGAAAGCAGAAGGAGAGCAAGAACGAGAGGAATGTGAATAAAAAGAGGGAAAAAAAAGCTCGATAGTGTGTTTGCTAAAGTTTTCCATCTGTTACATATGTAAAGGCACGAGTCCGCGCGAGAACCGAGAATTTTTTTTTCTCTTTCTCGCTCATGGATCCCCGCGTTCACCGGGTACGTTCACGGAGTCGAGGGGGCGCGCGCGGCCAACCCGCTCAAGAAGAATAAAAGTGTAACGAGACTGAGAAATGCTAGTGGCTGTATAATGTATACGGGGGCGTAAAGTTTTCTTAACGAGGGATCCAGGGACAGGCAGAGGAAAGAGAGAAAGGGATAGAGAGGGGGAAGACGAGAGTTCTGTAAAACTTGCTTGAACAATTTTGCGTCTCTCTCTCTCTCTCTCCCTCTCTCTCCCACTCTCCCTCTTCCTCTCTCTCTCTCTCTCGCTCTCTCCCCCCTCTCTCTCCCTTGCGTTTTCTCCATTATCTATGCATCTATCTATCTATCTATGCATCTATTTATTTATCTATGTATCTATCTCTCTATCAATGTATCTATTTATTTATCTATCTATCTATAATATATAATGTATGTATGTATGTATGTATCTATCTATCTATCTATCTATCTATCTATCTATGTACCTATCCATTTATCTATCTATCTATCTATGTACCTACCCATTTATCTATGTATCTATCAATTTATCAATGTATATCTTCTATCTTTGTATCTATATTTGATCTATCTATCTATCAATCTATATTTCTATTTATTTATCTTTTTTTGGTAGGAGGGTAAATCTTCTATATGACGCCCAGGGGTTGCGGGTAGTGTCGGATTTGTACCAGCTGAAATCCCTCCACACCCCCCAACGGTACCGCTTCCGCATAACTTCCATGTGGTGTGTTTTCGTCCTCTCCGGGCCTCCGCTGTTTTGTTAACTTCTCCGTTAGGGTAAACGTGGAATAGATGTCCAACTTTTTGAAAAAAGTTATATTTTTATAACAATAAACGTTATGTAAAGGATTTAAAGGGTTATTGATACAATCGTGTCCTGGATCTTTGAAATGGTAAATAAAAACCAAGCGTTTATTGAACTTACATAAGAAAAAAATATAATTTCTTAACTTCTAAGAGAGAGAATTTTCTTAGAGGTTTCTTACATTAGAGGTTTCTTAGAGGACGAAAGAAAGAAAGAGGAGACTAAGGGCGCATGCAATAGATTATTGATGCATGAATAATTCCCCTAAATCACTAATAATTTTATCGCACTACAGATGATATGAACTGTTGTGTGAGTTTTCTTAACGACAGCTACTCTCTACACTCCTTACTATGGTATGCATACGTACCACGTTTTTCGTTCTAAATCTTACAAATATTTTCATAGCTATTAAAAATTCACAATCACAAATTTTCGGGATAATCTGTATGGGGTTAGGAATCTGTATGGGGCTAGGAGAAATTATTTTATGCTTTTTACTCCGTTTTAAAAACGTAATATATTTAAAAAAAATTAATTTCAATTTTTTGTAGATGCCGTCTTTTTCTATATGGGGGCAGTATCGATCTCCTTATCTATCTCTCTATTTATCTACCTAACTATGTGTCTATCCATCTATCGCTAGTTCTATGTCTCTCCCTTTCTCGTTCTCTTTCACTTCCGTTTCTCCCTCCCTTTTTCTCGGGCTGTTTTTACCACTTTCTCCCTCTCTTCGACACACACCGTCGATCTCGAACCGTGAAATTAAGCCGGGAGCACATTTCCCCAGGCACCACGCGATGTACACCACTCACCCCGCAATGTTCAATTCCATTTACGAGTAGGTCGTACCTAATGCCGCGGGCACACGCGCATCGCAGCTACTCCCAAACAGCCTTTTTTCTCTCTCTCTCTCTCTCCCTTCCTCCCTCCCTCCCTCCCTCCCCCTCCCTCCCCCTCTCTCTCTCTCTCTCTCTCTCTCTCTCTCTCTCTCTCTCTCTCTCTCTCTCTCTCTCTCTCTCTCTCTCTTCTCTCTCTCTGTCTCTCTGCTCCGGCTCCCTTTTCCCGCGAGAGAATCGAAAGGGTTGAAGGGTGTACAGGGCGTGGGATGAGTTCTCGTTTCTCCTGTGCATATCCTGGGTCATGCATGAATTCGTAAACCAGCGGGGTCCGGAACAGCTGCGAAGACTTGGATGGCCCTCGGCCACGAAATGTTAGCGCTACACAATCGCCCATAATTTTTTTCACCTTCGTTTCAGCGATCCTCCTCTCGTATCATGCTACTTTCAATCAAATGCGACCCTTTCATTGGTAATATTGCATATACATGAAACTTTTACCGCGGACGCCTATGGACAGGATGTTATAATTCCAAGTTCAATTTGAGAATGATGGAAAGCCACGTCATACAGACCCTGTCAATCTGATACTGAAATCTCGAATTGGGAAATACCAAGACTCGAGACAGATTCGACTTGTCGGAATTCCATCAACTTTCAAGCTCGTCAAAATTTCTTCTTTCCTCTGAACTGGTCTTCGATCCAACTACTGTCGCGTGTCGTAAGGAAAAGCTCGCGCCCGGAAGTAGACATATAATGATATCCCTTTTGTAACCTTGGGGCATCAACCGGAAAGTTGACGAGATGGCTAACTCGCTAGAAACTCTACATCTTTTGCTGCAAACATTTTTCGATCGAGCGTCTCCTTCTCGATCTATATCGTTATTTCGGTCGAAAATGGAACACTGTATACAGGGTGGTCCACCAAGAATCGAGCACCTCAATGTGTGTCACCACGACTTGAATACCCGTGCGGAAAATTGGCAGGGTATACCTAATACAATTCGGGGCCTTCAATGGATTGTTTGTGGATTCCATAGTAGGCTTTTCCGTAAAAGAGCCGGACCGGGTCCCTATTAGAGAATGGTAGGGTGACTAAAACCATGGTCTAAGTACGGAGACCAAGTAAAGGCCTTTAAGGGGTGTAGTTGCAGATTCCCTAGTAGCGATTTCCCCAATACTACTAGACTTTGCTATTATAGGGGCAAATCAGTATAAACTTCTTGACTAAAGAATACGTGGCATAATAATTAGAAGTATTGCTGTAATGCCTTGAACCAACACGCATGCAGTGCGTTCATTGGAACAATGCGGAATCAATACGTTAAAATATGCGACAGAGTTCTAAGCTTCGAATGTATTGAAATAACATATTGGTTTTTCATAGTGCGCACACACGCACGTACGCATATGGCTGCAATCATTTTTATAAGGCACGGTTGAGGCAATTTTAAAGTCCCCGGTTATTTAGCCTTCCATGGCGCTCGGTAGCAAAGTATGACCGGCCACTGATGGCCCATGTGGGGCTTCCAGACTAGGGCCTTAATGAAGTTAGGGAAAATTTAGATGGGACCCGATCAAAGCCCGAACTCAATTTCCGCACTGGTACACGTAAAAGTCGCCTTAATATACGTGAAAAAATGAGCCACCTTTGGTGCCAGGAAGGTCCCTAGGTTTTGTTCCTCGGCCAAATCCTAGGTATTCTTCATAGGTCTGTTCCTTGGTTTTGTTCCTCGGTCAATTCCTAGGTCTTGTTCATAGGTCTGTTCCTTGGTTTTGTTCCTAGGTCTAATCCTAGGTCTATTTTTTTCGGTCCCCAAAGTCATCAGCATTTTTTTATGGAATAATTTATAAATAAGATACCAACGTGTTATACAATCTGTTTGGCAGAAACGTGTACGGCTACATTTTTTCCTGGAAACCGTTAGAGGGTAGGTTCAAACATGACCAGGTAGCGGAATCCTTTTACCAAGATGTTTTCTATAGGAAGCTTCAGTTGTCGTCCGACCGTAGCCACAGACGGACCACTATTGTCCGAAAAACACATAAAAAAAGACTCACTTCGATGAAAGAAAGTTTGAGTCGCGATTGGGACAACGTAATTTTTTCGGACGAAGCTTTTTTTTGGGCACGTTCTCAGATCAATCCTACCTGGCCTACCCACACCAATATACACTAAAGATTTGGATCATCAAGCAATTATCTCGACAGATTCGGCTCATATGGATGTCTTTGTCACCAGATTATGCCATGAAATTAGTGGAAAGTATGCCTCGGAGATGCTGGGCTATGTGGCTATGTGTATTTTTTGCCAATACCTCTCCCAAATATTATGTGTATGACTTAATTTTTACAGATTTTTTCTTCGAGCTTAAGATTATATTTAAAATAGACATTTTTTCGCGGTCTTTTGTGGTTTTGAAAAGATCGGACGCAAGGTTTCGGAACACCGAACGACAAGTCTAATTGAGTTACATAACCTCTCAGAATAGAGAATTGAGAGTTTACGATGGGAACTGATAAACAGCACATTCGGCACTGCATTTTATACGAATTCCAACAAGGAAAAAATGCTTCTTAAGCACGGGAATCTATTTGTAGTGTTTTTGGTGCTGACAACGTCAACACCAAAAACACTACAAACTACATTGTGTCTTATGAAACGTGTAATTATTCGTACAAACGTTTTAGAAGTGGTGATTTCGATCTTAGTGACCAGCCGCGCCCTGGACAGGATATGAAGGGTGTGTTTTATTACGAACTCCTGGAAACTGGTCAGACGGTGACTGCGGAACGCTACAGCCGACAATTGAACAAACTGAGCGAAGAACTTGATCAGAAAAGGCTATTTACTGGGCAAGGAAGCAGGCAAGTCATACTGCTGTATGACAACGCTCGACCTCACGTTGCTCGCGCGACTCAGACCCAGAAGGCCAGAAGACCCTCTTGAACTTGGGATGGGAAGTTCTCCCGCACGCGGCATATTCACCAGACTTGGCCGCTTCCGACTACCATTTGTTCCGGTCAATACAGCACGCCTTAGTGGATAAACAGTTGAAAACGCTGGACGATGTGCATAATTCGTCGATGACTTTATCGCCTCGAAGCCTGCAAGTTTCTTTCGCGACGGCATTCGTATGATACCTGAGAGATGGCGCAAGGTCATAGAAAACGATGGACAATATTTCCAAGATTAAGTTCGTTATTCTCTATTTTTTTTATATTAAATGAATTTGCTGAAAAATCTGTAAAAATTAAGTCATACACATAATAAATAGTCTTTGAGTTTCGCCATACGCGCTTTTGTCAAACAGACTGTACATCGCTGAATGCGGCTCGATGAGCACTTTCTAGAAACCAAATGAAACAAGACAAGGTTCCATTTTTTCAATCATTGATGATTATATGATAACTTCGGAACGAAACTTTTCCTTGCAATAAATGTGACCTGCAATGGGTTCTTCAACTTTAGTCGAAAATATTTTCTCGTACCGGTACATAAACTGTTGTAGGGATCCAATTGAATTCTCATATTTGTCCCTACTTCCTGATAGGGATCCATTCGGTCAGCGCAGTGGATCAGAGATGGGCAAAACGTAATTAAATTAACAATTAACAATGACAATTGCTACTGTCATTGATAATTTAATTACTTTGTAACAGATTACTTAAGTAATTAGTTACCATAAGTGCATAGTGCAATTAATTACTACATAATTTAATTGAAAGTTAATCTAATTACAAATTTATCGATTATATATTAATTCAAATAAACCGGTTTGCTAACTAATAGCTAAACAATATTTTGATTTTGTAGTTCAAACGAGACATAATTTATCACTTTTTAAATCCAACTTTAGAGGATAAAATGATATCTTCTCCTATATTACATTATAATTAGTAACAAAGTAATTCAATTACAAAGTCTCTGAATACATTGTAATCAGATTACTTTGTATTTAAATACATTATAACAGATTTCTTAATATGCCCTGAATAATTATAATTAAAATGTAATGAAATACAGTTCAATGAGATTATTTTGTAATTTAATTAGTTTGTAACCAGATTAATAATTGAATTATATTTTAATTTAGGTATGCCCATCTCTGCAGTGGATCCCTATACTAAAACGTCACGCTCGTACATTGGATTATTGTCGGGGCTTCCATTGAAATCCAATGTACGAGATGTCGAAGTTTGCATCATTGGAAGGCAATGAAAATTAATTCCTTTTGATTATTCAAATTTTTTTTGGCCGATTTAACCTGAGAAAATCGCTTTAACGTTTTTACGTATTCTTATTAGAATTGTACGACCTCAACTTGCAAAAAATAGGCTTTCGATAATGATGAAAATAAATGAAGAAAAAAGATATCGCTGCGTTCCAACGATGCAAACTTCAACGTCATTGTAGAAGTGCAATTTGAGACCTAGAGGATTGTCACATTATCGAACACAATCCGATACGATTCTTGATTGACGACATCGCATTCTGCACGTTGAACTTTCTAAACACGATATATAGATATGCAAAATGAGTGGGTCTTAAAAAAGTATAAATTTTATTTAAAAAAAAGTATAAACCGCTCACAAAAGTATATCGTAAAAATCGAATTGAATCACATAACTGGAAATTTACTGTAGTTATCGTTCGTTATTCGTTTTACTGTACTTTGGCATAATATCACCACACACGTGCATGCTCACGAAACGTGCAGTTTATGTTTCAACAGGCTGTTTTTTTTTCTCGTTACTTTGCACATATTTTCGATTCGAACGTGTTAAGAATTTTCAATTGGCGTTCATCGAGAAACGGGGCGGAATCCAATTGGTCAAATCCAATCCCTATAGAGATGTGGGTGCACCTCGGGGCTCCCCAACAAATCTGTACACGGGATCACGAAAGTATATTTTTTCGGGAGATTCAACAAATTCCGGTTGAGAGTAGAAAATAAAAAATTCTCAAAAACGTAAATCGGGAAGTAGCGCGAAATCCACTTGAATTCTATTGTGGACGGCCTACGTGCAGTGTCCCTATCAAATCCCTATAGGGATGTGATAGGATCGGGGAATTCCCTAACAGTTTCCCGCACGGGGTATCTTTGAATCTAAACCAGCGGTTTAGGTAGTCGTTTCCGAGTGGACCACCCTGTATACGCGAGCATGCATGTGTTGTAAACAATTATATAAGGGTTGTCTCAAAATGACCTGACATTTTAATTTATTAATAAAACGTATTATTTATTTGAAAGGTACGAATATTTTTATTTTATAATAATATGAGGTAAAAACATGGAGGTTATGTGTGGAACACAATATCCGATAAATGGCCGCCTCGTCCCTGTTTGCAAACGTTCACTCTTTTGATTAAATTTTCAACAACATTTTGGCATAGTCGCGGACTAATTTTATTAATGGTGCGTTCAATAACTTTCTTCAGCTCCGGAATGGTCTGTGGATCATTGGCATACAATTTTTCTTTCAGAAAACCCTAAAGAAAAAAGTCCAATGGAGTCAAATCGCACGATCTTGGTGGCCAATTCACATCGCCGCGACGCGAGATAACACGACCATGAAACTTCGTCTGCAATAACTGTTTTCAGTCAATTGTGAATTTTGACAATTTCTATGCGTTGTTGGATCGTGTAATTCTCCATGACTAAACCTCAATATTTCCTGATGCCAGTTGTCAAAGATTAGGATTCTATGTTCACCACAAAAAAAATGTCGCACAATTTCAAATTTCAGGTCATTTTGAGACGCCCTTTACGTATGTGTATGGTAGGATGCAACCAAAAACGAGAGCACGTTCGCGTGCAATGATCTCGTCAAATATCGAACGCCGCCACACTTCCGATCAATATTATACCAGGATCAAGCTTATCTCGGCGGTCCATTTTTTCCACGTGCCGTTTGACCGTTACGGGAAAACGGTATCCCGCGCACAGACACACAGCTATCGTTTCATCAATCGTAAAGCCTTTTATTGTTAGTGACCTGAACGATTATTATCTTTGCCATGCATAACGTAAGCGCTATCTCTCGCACTTTCAGCCCACGCTTATCAGTGACCTGCTTTGCTGCCCACAATCCTACTTTCCAAATGTGCCAGTGCATCGCATTTGCACAAGAAGGCACGGGGAAACTGGAAAACCTTTTTCGATCCCATAGGCGGTTGAATTTTCAGTGAGTTTCTAATTGCATTGATATGTTAGCAAAACTCGATAAAAGTGCCGAACTGCTTGGTAGTCGCAGGCGGCTGGTCGGCCACTCATCCGAGGACTGGACCGGGACCCGCTGATACGGGAGATCGCTGGGATTCTGTTGGTTAAGGGGTTTGGAAGGTGTGAACACGATCATTCGTGGTTGTGGAGTTGGCTATTTATATACGCCATTGTTGGTTTATCTCTATTTCCCTCCGCCCAACCGCCCGCCCATCCCCTGCTTTGTCCCTCTCTCCTTTTCTCTCCCTTTCTCTCTGTCTGTATTTCTTTTTGGCGCTTTATGTAGTGGAGAGTGGGGCACGATATGTCACGGGGCACTGTGAGCCACATGCAGTTTCTCGGAGGTTTGTAGCTCGTAAATTTCGAAATGTTATGTGTTGGACCGCGATTTATATTTGGTATCGTCAGGTCTAAAAGAAAGTCGATAGCAGCTCACAAAGAATTATTAAAAATTAAAAATTGATTTATTACTTATAATGCACTCAGTGACTTGTGTTTTTCCATTTGTAGTTTGATTAATAATAATTTTCAACAATAATCAAATATTTCATTAGTGGGGTATAATGTGTTACCGAGTGGCGAGGCACAATGGGTCGACTCCCAATGAGGAAACAAAGAAGTGACAACGCTCCGAAGAAGCGCAATGTGTTACGGACCACTGTCAACCACATGGGATTTCTCGGAGTTTTGTAGCTCGTAAAATCCGATTTTTTTGTGTTGGACTGTGATTGATATTAAATTTTGGCTTGCCTAAAAGAAAGTCAATACTAGCTCACAAAGAATTATTAAAAATACAAAATTAGTTTGAGCCTTGAAAAAAAAATTTCGCTTGCCGGGAAAACGTCAAATATTGTGGGGCAATTGTGTGGGGCACAATGTGTCATCGAGCTATTGAGCACAATGAGTCGACTCCCAATGTTATTGGCAAATAATACCCGTTGTGAAATTATCGGTATGTATGAAAATCTGTTATCTATGTCAGGAAAATATAATAGTTTCAACAGGCTCGTTGAACCCTACGTTTCGTAGCACTTGATACACTGTACCCACCTATCTGACACATTGTACCCCACCTGGGATCCAATGAGCCAATCCGCACATTTTTTTCGATCCCATTATTTATGGATTTTCAATCTTTGTGCAAAAAATATGGTAGCTTTACTGTACGCCCATTGATCTATAAAATCGGTCATGACCTTTTTTTTCTAATCAGACTATTTTGGCAAGAGTAAAAATTCGTTAGAAAAAAGTGACACACTGTGCCCCAGATTCCCCTATGCTTCTATTCATCAAAGTCTACACATCTGGTGCAGATTTATCATCCATCGGCAAACGGTCATCCTCCCAATACTGGCCCTTTTCCCACGACGTCTCTCTCTCTCCCCTCTCCCCCTCCCTCTCCGTCCCTCGCCCTCGCCCTCCGTCCCACTCTTTCTCTCTCTCTCTCTCTCTCTGTCTCTCTCTCCTCCCCCTTCTCACTGTTGCCTTCCCTCGCGCAGTCTTTCTTTGTATGGACCTTGATGGGGGGCGATGGTGGCGAACGCCCGCGAGAACGATCCGAGAGGGCCGACGGTAACGAGGCTTCGTCCAGCGGCCGGGAGAAATTGCGAGAATTTACATTAACCCACCGGCGGTGGACGCATTGTTCTCGGATTCCGCGGTGGACCGTACTGGCCCATGCCTGTAACAGTGGCAACGTGGAAATTACAGACGCCCGCAAACTCCATTCTGTCTCTTTCTATTCACCCTCTCTCTCTCTCTCTCTCTCTCTCTCTCTCTCCCCCTCTCTCTTCTTCTTCTCTTTTGAGCTTTTCGAGTGCGAGAATTACCGACTACTCTGGGCAGCTTTCAAATGCCACACGGACATATCTATACACATAGGCAAATACCGCTATACGTTTCCCAGCCACAAGTACTCAACGCCCTCTGGCAGTTTCCCTTTTCTTTCATCATTGCTGTTGCTGGCACAAGCCATTCTCATTTTTTCTACTGTAGACCTCATCGTGCGTTTTTTACGCCGCTTCACGAGTCTTCGAAAGACTGCAAAGTATTTAAAAACTTTTCGTGTATTGGACAACGGCAAAAAGTCGTTGCCATCACGGCTATACAGGGCGTCCTGATATCAGGGATTTGGGGCTGAATCGTTCGGAGGAAAGAATCGTTGTTGCTCGGGTTCGGGCTATCGTTTGCAAAATATTGCGATGTATGTACACGTTGTATATAAATGGATGAGAAAGCGTGATAGGAAAGCGAGAATAGGTTTGTTCGTAGCTGGATTACTCAGCTAGCTGAGCGTTGCTCACTGGTATAGAATTTTTCTATCGCGTATGTGACGAAACGGGTCACGTAGCTTCATGTGCCTTCTCGTGCATATCTCGTATGTCCTTTGTTTCGTGCGATGTGTGATTACCCGCCAAAGACGCCAGACAGTGTCTCCGACAGAACAATCCCGCGGGAAACAGACCGACGCAGAGAGAGAGAGAGAGAGAGAGAGAGAGAGAGAGAGAGATAGGTACATAGATATATAGATAGATAGATAGATACATACATACATGATATAGATAGATAGATAAATAAATAGATACATTCATAGAGAGAAAGATACATAGATAAATGGATAGATGCATAGATAGATAGATAGATGCATAGATAATGGAGAAAACGAAAGAGAGAGAGAGAGAGAGAGAGAGAGAGAGAGAGAGAGAGAGAGAGAGAGAGAGAATGCATGAGAATTTTTCTATTCAGAATTTCACGATCTATACATTGCATTTACAGATCCGTCATGATTTTTGGCCACCCTGTGCATACGTATACGATGAATTCACATATTTGGGAAAACCGGGTCACAACCCGAGACATCTCCATTTGACAAGATGACTCGAGATTAGAATGCATATATGTAATCTCTCTTACGCCTAAATACGTGTGCGACCGCGTTTCCAACATCTCGGGGAGATGCGCGAGACACTTCATGCACCTGACACGTGTCTTCATATCCTGTCGCGTTCTTGGTGTCTTAATACTACGTCCCGCGCAATAACGTCGCGTGTCTCTTGCGTTTCGTGCACCAGACATGTGTGCTAAGAACGAGGCATTGTTATGAATGGGTTCATGCGTTATCGGTGCATCTCGCACAATGTGCAAATTTGATTGAATACCATTTAACCCAATTTAAACCTAGCAATATTTCACGTAACGTTCAAATATCACAATGTCGAAATCTCTCCCGACTTAATTGGCGAAAAATGTGCAAAAATGTAGGTTAAATCAATTTACGAAAAAAATCGTCAGTTATTCAATGTTCTCGAAACGGTGAAATTCCAATAGGTCGGGTGGAAATAATATTGAAATTCCATGAATGTCGATATCCGACAACCAATTTGGGCCAAAATTGAAACAGCATAAAAATAATTAATAATTCCCAATTTTTTTCAAAATAGTAAATACGCGGCAGACTAAATATTTTCTTAAGTAGAAAAAAACTAAATTAAATATAAAACAGACTTGAACATTCATTAAATATACGTAAATAGATTCGTAAATAGGTAATTCGCAGTTCAAAGAAATTTCCGAAATACACTAGGCGGAAAAATTAAAGGATCAAGAAAAAATCCGAAATTTTTTAGTGATTTTCAACAGGTGGTAGTTTGGTGGAAAATGATCGTAGAACAATGAAAAAAAGCCAATAAATGCTCGAAGTCTCTAGTTTCGTGTTCCAGCATTCAAAATGCTAAATAGTAGACAGTTTTTAAGAAATTATAAGAAAATCGGAGGAACAAATTATTTCCAAATTTTTGCTTGATCTTCGAAAGGTCTACGGTCCTAAATTAATTTTTTCTGGCAATACCGTCTCGAAGTTTTTCGAGATTGATTCTTTGCCTCTAATTTGAGTTGTTGCTGCCCTCTGTACGATGATTTGTCTCTGAGTTATCGGTTGTCAAAGCAAAAACGACACTTGTGACTTTGATGATTCATAACTCGTGTACTTATGATCGTATAGAAAATTAAAGCATGGTTCTGGTAATTTAAAAGTATCCTCTATCCGTTCTTTTCATTGTTTTTGGAATTTTTTTAATGCGAGAAACGCAATTTATAAAATGGTAAAAAATAGTGTTTTTTTCGTTTTTTCACATAACTTATGATTACTTTGCAAATAATCGATAGACTAAGGATGTTTTCGACTTTGTTTTCAACGTCAAAGTATACCGAATAAACACTCAAGAGTTCAAACCGCTGCGATTTTTTTTCGTTGTGATCCGAACGGTGTAAATTGTCACTTTTGTGAAAAATCAATGAAAGGATGAATTTTTTTTAGCTATTTGGAGGGATGACATTTTTTTTCGTTCAATATCAAACATTTTTTTTGTCAAAAAAAATTCATTATTGAAAAAAAATAATTATTTAAGCCCGCGGACCTTTCGCAAGTCAAGCAACTGTTCAAAGCTGTTCACTGTTCAGAGTTTTAAATGCTGAGACTCAGAACTAGAGACTTCAAGCTTTAATTTGCTTTTTTTTTCAATGTTCTACGACCATTTTTCGAAAAGATGCAGCCTGTTGAAAATCATTAAAAGAAAATCGGATTCTTTTTTCATCCTTACATTTTTTCGCCTAGTGTATTTCAGATTTTTGAACACCTCCATCTCAAGGGATCTAATGATACGATGAAAATATTTTAAAAGAACATTTTCAAAAAGAGCCTTTCGAAGAGATTCTTTTCCAAGCTGTTTGACACCAGCATGTCGTTTCGTTCTCTGTGTGCAGGTATACGAGATGTTCGTCGCTGGCTATCAGTTCAAAGTTCTGTCGCCGGTATTCACGGGGCACTGGGGCCTTCAGACGCGAAAGGGAAGACCCGCCTGGCGAGAGCGTCAAAACAGCAACAACCGGAAGCACTTTGACTCTTTCAAGAGGGAGATTTTCGCACGGTACCAAAAAGAACCGCCCAAGTTGAAGAAAGGTACGAACTAAGAACCGTAGAGTAAGAGAGGATAGGAACGAAAAAAAAGACTATTAGATACGATTATTTCTGCGACTGAACGATCACCCATTCGAGGATTGGTCGACGCCTTCGTCGATTCTACCACTTGAACCACCATCAACTGACACAACCATCACCGTCCACTTCTGCGCCCTTAAGCTCTCTCGTTATCGAAAAACTTGCGAGTGAAAAAAAAGAGAGACACGCCCCACGGGAACTTCCGCGGAAAAAAACCGACAATTTCTGGTGTCTTTTAACCTTCCCTTGAAAACAAAGACAGCAAAGAAGCTTAGGAGCTCCGTTCGCATCCTACCCGTGTACTTTTCTTTCAGGCTGAAAAGGAGAGGATCTTCACTGCACAAGTTACCGAGACCGCTCAATAAATACCCGCGTTATCCGCTGTCAATAATGATAACAACGACTGCGAGCTTTTGTTCTCAGGATGCGTGCAAAAACCTCTAATCACTTCGCTCACTCATTCACTTTCTGTTTGTACTTCAGAGACACCTCCTGGTTATACGGAATAATTTCACGGCAACCACGGTTAATTTGACTCGATCCATTTTTAAATTGCGCTCAGAACGATGGCATTCCGATCGGCACGAAAAAAAAATTGGAACGTGCTGCGAATATTGTCGAATATCGGCGAATGGAATGGAGGCGACAAATTGAATGACGATGGGTTCAGAGAAAAAGATGTTTTTTTTTTTAATAATTGACTTTGAATTTTTCTATTATTTTTGTTGGTGAAGACTGCAGGCAAAGAGAAGCGAATGACGACACGCTCGAAAAATCGTCGAGCTTTATTACATGGCGTTTCATTAAAATAATGATACAATTCTCAATTTGATGTATTTTTTTATAACACAAGCTCGCACAAAGTCGATGAATCGAATGATAATGCGTTTAAAATAATCGTGGAGCTTAAATTTCCTTCAAGCGGTTTTTTTAATTTTTAATACAATACATTTTTCAGTATTATATTTTTTTTTATAAAACAAGCTTCAACAAACTTGAGAAACCGAATACTAACAAGTTGAAAAAAACGTGAGTACCTAATTTTCAAAAAAGGCTGACAAAGGTTTCTCCACCAACATATCTTTTTATTTTTCTGTTTTTTATGAATCAATTTTATGGGTGATGAAAACAAGTAGGTGCATTTGTAATTACTATCATCGTTATAATTGTTATTACCGTAGTTATTGTTGTTGTTCGTTCGCCGCAAAGTTCGAGCACCAGTACAAAGATATTAATTCAGTTCCGAAGTTGGAACACGAGTCATTTCGAAACGTGATCACCGTGCACTCTTCATTTGCATAACTCGCACTCCCGCGACGCGAGAAAATTTACATTCGTCTCTTTTTCTTTACTAATTACCGTTGATATTCCCACTCTGCACACCGATGTCTCGCCTCCACAGGAATTTCCAGCACTTGTAGTACATCGCGTTCATAACGAGAAAAATAAAACAAATAAAATTGTATCCTGCCGTGTAAACTTTAAGGGGAATTTTAAGAAATGTTAAGAAATACTAATTTGACTGAATCGTCGTCGGGATAGTTTTTGGATTAGTAATGAGCCACATTTTACATGAAAAAATTCATCGAAGCTGAATTTTGATTCGCACGAAATTAAATTGACGTTTAATGTGGCGAATTGATTTTAGATCGCGCAAGTGTGTGTCGTGAAATCGTGAAGATGAAAATGGAGTGGAAACGTCTTTCAGCGTGTTCTTTCGAATTGTATTGAATCGCGGTATACATTTTTTAATATTTTTTTTAAACGAAAGCGATCAATAGCGAGGTAAAAACGGAAATGTATTAAAAAAAAGTTGGCACAATAAATTTGTATAAGTGTGACTACATAAAAAATGTAATGTATTTATTATCGTTGCTAAAAAGCGTAATTTGTAAATGTCTCATTAGTTATTGTGAAAATGGAGCGCATGTAACTCATTTTTTTATTGTGACAATGGAGCGTATGTAAACATTTATTTATGCCGATGTATATATATATATATATATATATATATGTATATATATATTGGGTGAAGTAAAAAGTTCTGAGCGTTTTCCGCTAGATGTCTTTAGTGAGCATATCTCACGATGTATACATCGCATCGGGTCATACTATACGGCGATTTAAAGGTGACATTACGCTTCAAAAAAAGTTCTTTGACAGTTTTGTGTTTGGTGAAGCCAGTTGTGTGTTACAGGGTTCCAAAATGGAGGTAAAAAAAAGAGAAAATTCGATACATTCTTCATTAGAACTATGACCAAGGTGAAAAGGCGGAGCAGGCGGCCAAAAAAATTTGTGCTGTTGTTGGAGCCAATACAGTATCGAATGCAACAGCAAAGCGGTGGTTCCAACGATTCCGTTCTGGTCATATGGACGTCGAAGATGAGGCACGCTCTGGTAGGCCAATCGTCGAAAATGTCGATAAAATCATGGAACTCGTCGAGTCGAATCGGCATGTGAGCACTTATTCTATTGCCCAGGAACTGAAGATTAGCCAGAAAACTGTTTGGAACCATTTGCATAAGCAGGTCTCAAGAAGAAGCTCGATGTTTGGGTGCCACACGAATTGACGCAAAAGAACCTTTTGGACTGAATTGATGCCTGCGATTCTTTGCTGAAACGTAACGAAATCGACCTATATTTGAAGCGGATGTGACTGGCGATGAAAAATGGGTCACATACAAGAACAACAGCCGAAAAAGATCGTGGTCCAATCGCGGTGAGCCGGCCCAAACGATCGCCAAGCCCGGATGAACGGCCAAGAAGGTTTTGCTTTGTGTTTGGTGGGATTGGAAGGGAATCATCCACTATGAGCTGCGGCCATCGGGCCAAACACTCAATCCGGACCTCTACTATCAACAACTGACCAGATTAAAGCAGGAGATCGACCAAAAGCGGCCAGAATTGGCCAATAGGAAGGGTGTTGTGTTCCTTCAAGACAACGCCAGGCCGCACACATTTTTAACGACGCGCCAGAAGCTCCGAGAGCTTGGATGGGAAGTTCTATCGCACCCGCCGTATAGTCCAGACCTGGCACCAAGCGATTATTACCTTTTCAAGCATTTGCAAAGTTTTCTTGATGGTACAAAACTGGCCTCAAGAGAGGCTTGTGAAAATGAGCTGGTCAAGTTTTTTACCAATAGGGACAAAAGTTATGGAACAAAACGGCGCATATTTGATCTAAATCGGATAATCCTAACTATGTTAATTTCATCGTCGAAATAAAGCGAAAAAACGCTCAGAACTTTTTACTTCATCTAATATATATATATATATATATATATATATATATAATTTTATTGCACACACGTGAACAACACACATACTTTTAGTTCCGAGTGAAGTTACGTACGAATTGACATTACAGAGTTACGGGAGAAAGGAATATGGAGAATCCGAATTTATGACGATAATAAAAGATGAATGTTGTAACGAGGTATACATTTTATTCTATTCCCGTCCTCTCCACGTAAACTTAACGAGGCTGCATAAGCTTAGGGTACAAAAAACGGGTCGATTTTCGATATTTTTTTCTCATCAGAGTATCGGAATGGGAAGGCCAGAATTTGACACACAATTGATACATAGTCTTGCCAAGGTTGAGTTTTTTAAATATAGACAAATAATGAGGCTATTGTTATTTAAAGAAAGGGCCACCGTTGCTGCATGGCTAATCGGTTTAGGTGGTTCTAACAACTAGAGTAATCTGAAATAGAAAAGAAAAGAATGTACTTTTCGTATAATAATCGAACTTTCGTAATCGAATACTTATATGAAATTTTGAAAATTACCAAATTAGCTAGCTGTACGAAAAGCTGTTCGATTTTCGACTTAAAAGTTAATCCATTTGTTATTTAAAAATGTTGCAACATAAAGTAATTAAAAATAACTTTACGACTAAAGTTATGACTCGAGAGCTCGGGTAAATTTAGTTAAAATTTCTGTCAACTTCAAATTAAAATAACTTAAAAAAAACAATATGTATTTTAAAAAAATACGTACGTATCAGCAACTGCAAAATTATTATCGGCTCCTTACAAATCCAAAACCGACATTCATATACATTCTGATATGGAAAAACATTGAAATCGGCAAATACATTGAATTATTTTATCAATGTACATGCACAGTAAATGAAGTTAATTTGCCATATATAGAATTACACAATAAATGATTAAATAACAGACCGTCATCTTCTACTAGCCTTGGCCCCCCGTCTCTCTTCCTTTCAACCCTCTTTCAACCCTCATTCATGTCCAATTTTCTCAGACATATCCCGTAAAGAAATTTGAGTCGGGAAAAAGTACTGCCCCTTATCTGCCTTCCTTAGTTAATACCAGGCCATGGTGAGGTCGTCCAATATGGATCAGGTTCGCCATGTAACAGGTCTTAGGCCAGGCCCCGATCCGCCGTACACATTTTTCGGGGACTGATCAGAAACGAGCCGGGAACCGACGAGGAAAGGGATCGGAAAATCGCCGCTAAATGACAGGGTTGGTCATGATATAGGCTCAAAGTGGGAGCAGTGAAAACAGTGGGTAGGGTAGACTGGATACGGTTGTAACAGGCTACGGTTGAAACACGACAAATATTCACGAAAGTATAAGTGGCGTGGAGAGGGGTACAAGGGGAAAGACGCACGTCTTGCAAGCCTTGACACGCTTGGCAGTGCTACGCGCCACTTCCGGAAAAACTGACGCTGGCAGAGGGGCCCATTGAGTTTTTTTGTTGTTCAAAAGTAAGTATTTTTGATCAATTTCTTTTTGATATTCCTTCGTTGATATAACGGTTTGCGTTATGGATGATTTTCTGAATAATTATTGAACTTTAGAGCTTAGCAAACAAGCAACTGTGTCTTTGTGAGTTACGTTTTTTGGTCACTGGGAAAGTTTTATCGGCGAAAGGGGGAGGTGGATACGATTGTAACGTTTTTCTAGAACCGTATAAACGGAGTAGACCAGGAGAAAAATGGGTGAAATGTCACGGAGGTTGTGAACTCTGGCCGCACTTGAAGTGTACTGACGGTAGTCGCCATTATATTTTCCATAATTGCGACTAATCTAATTAAGTTTTCTTGGGAATGCTAATTTGTTTTTACTTTAAATTATTCAAAAAGCGTTTTGTTGATACGATAAAGAATTATCTTCATTAATTGAACGGTTTGTTCCTATTTAACGTAGTTGAAGATAAGAATAATAAATATATATCAATGTTAATCTCATTAATGTTGTGGACTGATTATATAGGACTATACAAACGTTACCTAAATAATAATAAACAGTGCCATACTAGAGTAAAGTTATTTGAAAGTATCTTAATACGTGTTTTTAATTTTAAAAGTGTCTACAATGCATGCACTGTGTGTTATTTGGATGTGTTACAACTGATCTCCTAATATACAGCTATACCCCCCCAATATAAGCTATATTGCGGTATTTGAGCATTGTGTTTGTTAACCTAACAAAAGTAGAAACTTCTCAGTACCCGCTTCAAAAAAAATAAGACGTCAGTACTCAGTGGCTCAATTTACTTAATGTTGATTAACACTTCGTCTGCAAATGTTTTTCTGGTACTTACCGTCTGTAAACCTTGGTATTTCAAGTCCTGCTGTTTTTTCACCCAGTTAATTCGATTTAACCCTTCGTGGTCACACTTCCAAATTCAATTACGGTGGTCACACTGGTTCGCTTTTACTCAGTCAGTTTAAAAAAAAAGTATTGTGACCAAACTATCCGTTCAAATTGGTTTAAAAAATTATAGAAAATGCTTTGAACATTCTAGATGATGTACAAAAAAAATATTTTTAAGAAATAGAATGGCGACATGTTAAAAAAATTGTATAAAGAAGTGAAAACGCAAAAAAGACACTTTTGCGGTCAAAAAATCATAGTTCCGTGAATTTTCAATATTTTTACCTAAAATTTGGACGTAATACTCCTTAGATATGCTACTTTTGGGGAAAAAATGGTAGCACGGTACGCGTTCCAAAAAAGATATTTATTTCAACATGTGAAGAGGGTCGCATTTGGAGTATGAAAAAAACTTCGAATTATCCAAGAAATATGGTTTTTATTCGTAAAAAAGTGAATTGTTGCTATAAATGTAATTTTTTATCATTATTATTATTATCACCATAATTTTTATTATTCTTTCTCAATCAAGCTCATCGCACATTGGCCGTTGGCAAATGCTGCACTGCCGCTTTTTTTTTTATCGTCTTTTGACGAGCACACCATATATCTTGTCGGCTTCGGGAGTGTGAGTCCGACGTTTCACTGCCTTTCGGCATTATACACAAGTGGTCTTCATCTCTAGATGATTACCCACCAAAATTTTCGTCATCTTCGTTGAGCATTTTCGATTGGAACGCGCGATTCCGTAAATTAGATATCATCAGCAGCAGATAAACTCGTTATTTATACATAAATGATCGATAAAAAAAATGTGTGAGTACCACAGGTATACTTACTGTCACAACACTTATTTGGAACCCAAACAAAAAAACAAAAAATACATTTTTTTTCACGAATATTTCTGTTATGGTCACACTGAGTCGAATCTACCTAAACAGCGCGCACGATGTTGCTGTTTCGGCTGTACGGTCAACACAAACGCTTGATTCGAATGATTTACGGTCCCTACGTATGGAGGATACCTCAAACTCCAGGTAGATGGTGAATACAGTCCCTTTCGACGCTGGGAACGCCGAAAGTTGATCGACGGGTCGCTTCTACCCCAGGAGACCACGAAGGGTTAATATATCAATCATAAAATTCTAGGAAAATACATTTTGTCATATATTTTTTTTTAAATAAATAAAGCAACTCCTAACCGAAATCGTTTTGGGTCGGATACGAAATACCCAGGTTTACAGATGAAGTGTTAATACTTAAATGAGAAAAAGTCTTATTACAACTATATTGGTGAAGCTAATAAGAATAATACAAGATAATTAGGTAAGTAATAATATGAATATTTTCGCGTTGTGATTTAGATAGGTACAGGTACTTCCTCCTGAGGTAGGTACTCATTGTTGATTAATATTCAATAAATGATTGTGATTGATCTTATAATATGCTGTTTTTTTAATTAAATTTTTAATTGTTCACTGTACAATACGCCGCATTGTATAGAGAAAAACACTCTTCACATTTTGCTTGATCCACTGTGTAATCAGGCATGTTTCACTGTGTACACCCCCAAGTACACAGTGGATCAAATCCCATTTTTTAAAAATGCTTATTATCTCAGTATCTATTGGGTTAGGCCGTTCAGTATCTTCAAACAAAATGCAACCATTGAACATTCCTCATGTTTAGTCAAGGTTTCATTCAGATTGTGTGAACGGTTAGGCAGCTATAGACCGCTGAAAAAGAAATGAGCCACTGATCCCACTCTGACCCTACTGACAGGGCCGGGCATGAGAAATGAACCAGCGCATGGATAGACTAATGATCAGATACTGGAAAAGGGCTTTAGGGGATAGATATTTAATAAAGTATAATTTAAGGTATTACTGGATGGACCGTCGGGAAAAAAGTTAGTCCAAAATGGGCGAATCGTGGATTTACAAGTCTAGATCTTGTCAAATATTCAGCCATACAAATAGCTAATTTAATAATAAATTAACACTTAGTAATTTAAATTTTCTACTTTTAATAATAATTGAAGGCAAATTCGACGATATTGGCGTGTGCTTGACTGAGGTTTTGTCAATGACTGTACGTCTGTTTCAACTCTCTAACAAAAGAATTTCTCTTTCTTAAATTTAATTAATACATTCAGATCATCTTATTATTATCAATAATTATCCAAAAATTCAATATATATTGAGTTTTCCAATGATTACTTATAATTCGTCGTTAAAAAAGGCGATATTCCTCATTACTTCAATTAATTTCTCGACAATTACTCTGTCGATTTATTTGCATAATCAATCGCTTAATCCCAAATCTTAATGATATAATATTTTCAGAATTTACGGCGATTTACTTCCATTCGTTTTGCAATCATTAACGTCTGCAGAAGCTGTTTTCTCATAAGCGACCATGTTAAATTCATATGTTTCTAACTACTAAATTATTGAGTGAAAAATTCTAAAATAGTTCATGCATTATTATTCTATCATGAACTATCATTGCTCAAATTTTCAAGAATTTCGGTGATTTTTTAATATCCATCCAGTAATACCTTAAATTATTATTAATCCAATAAACAAAGCTCAACAAAATATTTCATGACTGTAATATCTAAATAATATAAAAATAAAGGGCATTTATTATTGTGGGTTATTATAAGTCCAGATTCTCCTTTTTTAACGTTATTTCAAGATTTTTTTTGTTAAGTTTCAAGGAAAAGATTATATTTAAAAAAGCATAGAATTAATCACATTCTTTAGAATGATAAAAATAAGCAACGAAAAAAAGTAGGCTTATACAAGTGTTAGGATAGCTAAGTAGGTAGCGCGCTCAGGTTTAGAATTGGAAGGCTTAGGTTCAAATTCCGCGGTTAGACAAAAACTTTAACGAGGCAGGACATGATTTAATTTAATTCTCATATATGCAGAAATATAAATAAAGCATATGGAAACAAAAAATACTACGATAATTTTTTAATTCATCATTTGTTGATGATTCAATTTTTCATTTCAGGCAAAGATACGAAAGCCAGATCAGGACCTGAAAGAGTGTACTGTCTAGTCAGGTACCTGAGTAAAATAAGTAGTATCTGGTCGCACTAATACTTATTATTTGATACAAGAACGGATCGAAGTTTCTATCGTTGTATGATGGTACCTTGGTTACGCGAAGCGCTTCGCTTGAAGCCACCCGGTGGATTGTTGGCGAAATACATTCAGGTCTTCCTAGCCAGAACGTTGATATTTTCTGACAAGGCGACCTCGATTTTGAAAAACCACGAACCACTTGCATTACTTTTTTGTCTCATTAAATATTTTAGTTATTCATTATGTTCAAATTAATATTGGTTGTAATACGATTATTTATAAAAAGCATTTTTATTCTCTTAGATTATTATTCATCGAAAAAATGCTTATAATGGTGAATAGAATTACAACAGTTGGAGAAAAGTGGAGCACAGTGTGTCACTTTTTTTCTAACGATTTTTTACTTTTACCAAAGTAGTCTGATTAGAACGAAAGGTCATAACCGATTTTATAGACCTTTGGGCGTACAATAAAGCTACCATATTTTTTGCAAGAAGATTAGAGATACCAAAAATAATGGGGTCGAAACAATTTGTGGATTGGTTCATTGTACCCCACGGGTGGGGTACAATGTGTCAGATAGGTGGCTACAATGTGTCAAGTACTGCGAAACGTGGGGTATGTATGACTAAAGAGAATTTTGTTTGACCAAAGTGATAAAAGCGATCATTATTCACATTTTTACCTTTACGTCATGGTCATATTATTTGCCAACAACATTGGGAGTCGACTCATTGTGCTTCTCAACTCGATAACACATTCTGCCCCAAGAATAGAATATTTGGTTATTGATAAAAATAATGACGAATTAAACTACGAATGGAAAAACACAAGCCACCGAGTGCATTATAAATAAAACACTATCGATTAGGACCGAAAACCCGAGTCGCTACAGAAAGTAAGGTTATATTTTACGTTCTCCCGGCAAGCGAAATATTTTTTTTCCAAGCCTCAAATCAATGTTTAATTTTTAATAATTTTTTGTGAGCTGCTATCGACTTTCTTTTGGGCCTGACGAAACCAAATATAAATCGCGATCCAACACAAAAAAAGTCGGAATTTTCGAGCTACAAACCTCCGAGAAATCGCATGTGGCTCACAGTGGCCCGTGACACATTGTGCTCCACTTTTCCCCATTAGTTTTATCCTAATTAATTATGAATATCTCTGATGGGGCGAAAGCCATAGCAGCTTCACACAGTCCTAATGTCGGGCTCTACTTGTCATGAAATATAAATGTTCCATGAACCTTTCTGTTTCATGAAAGGACCCGGTTCGGTGAATCAGACGAGGCAAGCCCGGCCCTACACTAAGTAGGGAATGCCCGGTTACATTTCTGCACGGAAATATGACCGTCGAATCGGAATACATTGAATTATCAGTGACGCCGAGGATGAATTAATCGTGGATGAATTTAGTTCTAGCGGAATTTGCATACGCGAAACAGTCGCAGAGGATGAGCGAGCAGACGTCGCGAATCAATCTTTAGTTTGAGGCCGAGTTTGCCGATGGCACTCGGGATCGGCATATATGTTCATACGTCGTGGCGGTGATACTCGAATTCTGTTTTTCAGAGATCAGTTGCCAAGTCAAGCACCCCCCCCCCCCTCTCTATCCTCTTCCCACTCTGAATAAAACATGATCACTTCCGCCAAAGAGGATTCTCGTCACTGAGAATTTCAATTTGATCGATGCAGCGAAGAGCTCGCTCTCGAGCGAAAATTTCATGGATCGTTGGAAAACCCAAACCGTTCGCCAATTTTCCCATATCGATCCCGAATAATTAAATCGGCGCCCCGGAAATGCCTGGAACTTTATATTCTCTTTAATCCTTTCGTTATTGATACTCATCCATGAATCTTGGGATGAACTCGAGTAAATACGAGCACGCGTATATACATTGTTCGTCGTAAAATTGTCTCCGCGTTGTATGCAAAACTGCAAATTTCGTATGACATGGAGATTCGCGAGAATTTCATAGCTCGCGATGAGCGACGAGAAGGGAAGAAAAATGCCGACTCGTCGACATCCATTCGCGAACGACGAGAGCAAAATACAATCGAGAAATTTCATTGAGTCTCGTAAAATAAAAAAATAAAAAAAAACGTACTTGTTAAGAACATAGGGATTTTTTTGAACCGTCTCTCTCACAGTGTTTTTTTTTGGGGGGGGGATTTCACTAAACTTTTGTCGGGGAACTGAAATAGTGATTTTCATTTTTTTTTTGAGGTGTTGAGGTGACATTTTGAGGTGTTTAAATTAAGTAATGAGACTGATTTTTTTTTCAATTTCGTTTTATTCGAATAGAATTACAACTCGATATTATCTACCTCAAAATAACTTCACTGGGAAGCCACACAGCGCTGGAGACGGTTCTTCCAATCCTCATAGCAGTGCTGGAACTCGGATACTGGAATAGCATTCAGCTGGTCGATTACAGCCGTTTGAATGTCTTCGAGTGTCTCAAAATGACGTCCCTTGAGGTGATTTTTTAATCTCGGAAAGAGGAATAAGTCACAAGGGCTCAAGTCAGATGAATAAGAAGGCTGAGGAGCCACAGGAATTTTTTTACTGACCGAAAACTCGTTTATTGAAATTGCTGCGTGACAAGGTGCATTGTCCTGATGCAAGACCCAATTGTTCTTGATGTTTCGTCTCACACGTATGACCCCTTTTCGAAGTTTTTCAAGAACTTCTCGGTAAAAGTGTTGAATGCCCGTTTGGCCTTGAGGCACAAACTCTTTGTGGACGATTCCCTGGCTATGAATGAAGATGAAGGCCTTCCGCTACATGGTTCGTCTTCAATTGACTCTCTTCTTTCTGAAAATGCCTCAAACCACAGAAAAACCTGGGCCCTTGATAAAACACTGTCTCCGTAGGCCTGCTGAAGTTTTGCATAAGTTTCCGTTGCACTATGCCCAAGTCTGAAGCAAAACCTGATAGCACACCGTTGCTCGAAATTGAAGTCACTCATTTTTACAACGCACTAGAAAAAACTGTTTCACGAAAAAAAATCGCTACGGACAACCAAATTACTCTAGCGACTTTAAACTTGTACTGAAGGCGTATGACATGTTCACTTGCCACCCCTCCAAGTCCCGCGTCCCATGTGTTGCCAGTTCGAACGCTACGTTGCCAGTATCATTACTTAATTTACACACCTCGTAGACTACGCACAACCTAAACCGTAGGGATAGAAACATGAAATCTTAAAGATACGTTCCTCAGAAGGTGTAGAGGTGCACTAAGAAAGGATTTTTCGAAAATCAACTCATCAGGGGGTGAATGGAGTGTAAAAGTTTTTATGGAAAATTGTACTCCGTACGTGTATCAACTTGAATCTTGGTATAAATATTCGGCAGTAGTAGGATATCCGTGTAGTAGTGCATGGTCGGGGCACCGCACCTCCAGGCACCACTATATGCGCGTATCGCTCACCGACGTATGCCAGCTCAGCGGGCGCACCTGATTGGCCCGCCTTGAAAAAATTAATAATAATTCAGGGATTAACCTGAGACCCATACATACTTATATCAATCGACTCAGAATTTCACCCTCAACCCCCCATGTCAGGCTCTACATTCCGTTCTGGGACACCCTGTATACAGTGGCGGACAAATGTTTCGGGCCACCCGATCTTTTTGAGTAAAGTGATAAAATATTTAAGGGGGGAGATACTTTTACGAGGCTAGAAAATCGATGATTTTGTGAAATTTTTTTGGAAGGAAAATAATTATTTCAGATTTTCGAAACTTTAGCATTTATTAGGGTGTATTTTGATCTACCAAAGCGTATTTTTTCAAGTTACAAAAAAATAAAATCTGGCTGAGATATCCCGCTGGCTTTGGAGCAGGTCGACTCGGGACGTCGAAAATGGCATACACTCTGGTGCTCGTTATTTTCATGTGAAAACAATACGAATGAAGATTTTTTTTTGCAAACATGCATACTTCGTCTGTAAGCCGAAAAAAAGTAAAAAATAAAAAATTGGAAGAATTATACGATTTTTAAATAAACATTGCGATTTTTTATGAAATTTTTCATATATTTTGATATGGAAAAGTCCTTTTTTTGGCATTTTTTAAAACAATTAGGCTTACAGACAAGGTAGTGATGGTGTTCAGTCGTGTGCCAAATTTGGTGAGATTGTTTGAATAGTTTTTACGTGAGGTTGTATGCCAATTTGAAAAATGTAGTTTTGAGTAAAACGCGTTTAAAGTTTGGTCACGGAAAAAGTCAATGATAACAATTACTTACCGGCTAATCAGCGATTCCAGGGCCATATACTAAAGCCTTCAGCTTCGTCGAAGGATTGATTCTCTTTGGCCATTCGATTCTTCCGTGCTTTTCGAGCCTCTTTGGTCAATAAGGAGCTCTTGTTGATGCACCCGTCGAGCGTTGGCGCTGTTGGTGCAATTTTTGCACTAAGTTTCGATTATGATATCCAATGCGCGCATGGTTTTCAAAATCGATGTATATTTTTCGTTGAATAGTCCAGCTGCAAGATAGGATACAATTCCGACGATTTTCAATCTAGAATCCAAGTGCTTCGGAGCCAAGATCCAGATCGATGAGTTGAAACTTTCATTGGCATTTAGAGTATTTTGAGCATGCTCAAAAATAACCGTGGACTTATTTGGAAACGGTACAGTATAGAAGGTAGGTAGCCCCGTCGATAAGGCACGACTATGCATGTAGTGCGCTCAAGCGTCCGGAAGCTGTATTTAATGAGGAAAAATATCGATTTTTTAAATGTTGTAAAGGTATCTCCGCCCTTAATTCCTGAACGCGTTAGTCATTTCAAATTTTTAAGAGAGCTATAATATAAATACTAGCGTGATGTATTCTTTTTTTGTATGGCGTATTTTTTGTGTACAGCGTCGAACGAGTTTCCTCGGTGTGCAAAAGTCTCGGGCCGCTATCTCCCCCGGTTTCGTTCGCATAGTTGGTTTACATTTTCTTTCGTACTAGTTTCAAAACATGCATGACAATGAAAAATCAGTATTATTTCTGTCGCGATGGCGAAACACACGAATATTGAGGTCCGTAAAATCGTGTTAAACCTTTCTTCAGAAGGAAAGAGTTCTCGCGATATTGCGACTACTTTATCCATTGGAAAAAGTACGGTCAATCGTATTATTCGTAAATATAAATTAACAAATTCGTTGTGTGACAAAAGTCGAACTGGTAGACTGTGAAAAACTACGGAACACGTTGATAAGATTATAAAAAGGAATTGCTTTAAAGATCCACGAGAAACTGCAGCAGGCATTTCGAGAGAATTACGTAGTGAAAATTTTGCCGACATTATTAGGAGTACAGTATCCCGACGTCTGAAGGCTGTAGGACTGATTGGACGCATTTGTGTAAAAAAAAACCACTTATCAGTAAAAAGCATTAAAAGGCCAGATTGAATTTTGCAAAAAAAAAAAAACGATCAACATTGGACAGCATCAGATTGGCGAAAAGTGTGTTTTTTTCCATGAATCAAAATTGCAATTATTCGAAAGTGATGGTCGGAAGTACGTCAGACGTCCAACAGGTACCAGATTCAACGTACGGTATCAAATTCCTACTGTAAAGCACGGTGGCGGGAACATTAAAGTTTGGGGAGCATTTTCTGACGACGGCGTTGTCCCGCTAGTAGAAATTCAAGGCAATATGGATGCTACAATATACAGAAATATATTGCAAGATCATATGCTCCTATTTGCAATGTGAAAAATGCCGCGTGGTTGGTTTTTTCAACGCGATAACGACCCCAAACATGCTTCACGTCTTGTAAAAGATTTTTTTCAAAGATGTAAAATACGCCTTCCCGACTGGCCATCGCAATCACCGGGCTCAAATCGGATTGAGTATTTGTGGTAAGACCTAAAAGATCATGTTGGACCAAAAAATCACTCTAACAAGACGGAATTGTGGATTCATTTGCAACATGAGTGGAAAAACTTGCTATAAGAACGGATCTCACAATTATGTAATAGCGTCCATGCTTCGATGTGCCTCAGTTATCGCTGCAAAGGGTACAACAAAGTACTGAGTCAAGTAAACAAGATCGAATCTTGTTTTGTTATTTTCAAAAAAATGTTGTCATTTTTTTCACACGCAATAGTATGTGGCCCAATACTTTTGCACACTCGTTAAAAAAAAAAGTAATAGACGATCAAATATGTAAGAACAATATCTATGTGTATAATTATTTGTCGTCAAATAGAAGGTAATACATGTTGTCGTAACTCGTTAATTTTTTCCCCACTGTCGTATTTCAATGCAATATTCTTGAAATATAGGATCGCCCAAAACTGTTGCACGCAACTGTATCTCACAGTAATTTTTCATTTCTTTTTTATCTCATCTTTGTTTTATTATTATTGTTTTGTTTCGTTGACATTACCACTGTTTTAGAAGTAATAAATAATATTATTATTTTCAAGATGTAACGCTTCAGGCATAAGTTATTTCTTATATAAGTCGGTCTCAGCCTCTCTCTCTCCGTCTTCCTTGTGGTAGAGTTTACCTCATGGAGACCTTACAACCGTGGCAATTGGCAAGAAACACACCAGCCGGTATAACCGTTGAGTAATGCGCATTCTCGTTTAACCTTGTGTATACGCGCGTGTCTACTTGCACTTTCTGACCCGAAAGCTCGCTTCAGAATGGTTTAATTTCCTCAGCAGCAGGAAAGCTATGCACATCCCGAGCTTCGCTGTATATCCGGCTTGTTTTATGGCGAGAAGGCAAAGTGGCCGGAGAAAGAGAGGGTATACACCTTCTCATTAAATACACCAAAGGCAAGCAAGCTTTTCATAAATGACCCACGTGATCGTGGGGATCTAAATTCAGTAAGTACAAAAGCATATGTATCGCTTTGGTCAAAAGATCCACGCAATATAATATATATATATATAAAAGGCAAAGTCATGACTGACTGACTGACTGACTCATCATCGCCCAGCCTAAATTGCTCAATATAGAAACGTGAAATTTGTAGGGTATGTTGATTTTATTATGTAGGCACCATTTAAAAAGGGATTTCTTAAAATTCAACTCTTAAAGGGAGAAAAGGGGTAGCTAAGTTTGTATGGAAATTACAAAAAATCTGGTCGGATTTACTTGAAATTTGGTATTCGTGCTTCTTGAGACAATTAAGGGCGGGGTAAAGTTAATTCGGCGAAAAAAAGGCATGTGTTTAAGATTTTTTTTTGGCGTAACGGATAGTGTTCGTTTATTGAAAAATTTACATATAATAAAGTAACATTTGAACAACATTCTCCTAAATTTGCATTGCAAAATATTCAAAATTGAGCGAGTGAAAATTAAACCCCGGAGGCGCCTCGAAAAAAAGTTGGTTTGCGGTGTGCACCATAACTCGCAACAGAATCATCTGAAACAAAAAAATCAAAATGCATTTGTTAAAGGAGTTGTTTCTCGAGGTAATGACGGGAGGATTTTTTTTTCTTTCGATTTTTCGATTTTTCGTAGCACTTGGGAGCCAAAAACCCGATTTTCGCTAAAAAAAATCGTCTAATTTGTTGTTGAAAAATTAGTAATTATTAAAAAAAACAAAAAAGCTCTCGACAATACCTGGTGAATTATGTGAAGAAGTACTGTGCAAAATTTCAAAGCGATTGGTCCAGTAGATTTTGAGTTATCGTGCACACGGACTTCAAATATGACAAGTCTCAGAAAAACGGTTTGAAAAACGCAGAAGAGTTTGGTCGCTTAGCGCTCATTGCACATAAGTTTGAGAACACTTCTCGATTGCATAAAAATCTGAGAAAATTCATGCATATTAAAGGTACTCAAAAGATTAATTTTGCATAATAATAATTCCAAAATGTTATTAACAAAATGATGAAAAAAAAAAATTAGTCAACAAATTTCCCCGCAATCCAATTTTTTTTCGTGATTCGTTCATTTTTCTGAATACGTATGAATTTTTCCAGATTTTTCAATTATCTTTGAATTTCTAGAAATTCAAAATAAAACTCGATAATTTTCTTATACTCACTCAAAGTCGTCGATGCCAGGTCCGTAGAGCAAAAGGCTTCCATCAAGATGATCGAGAGCATCTTTTTGCGTTTGTCTACGCAAAACTGATGTACAGACTAATGTGTATACTAATATACACCATGCCTCGAATATACATAACGGGACCGGAACAGGCCCGTTTATCAAGAAATTTATTCGGGGTCGAAAAATACAATAGCGCGCCGCGCAGCTGCCGCCCAGGTATAAAACCCGGCATGGAGCATTAGACGCTCAAATACTCATAACTTCGTCAATTTTACTCCGATCAACTTGAAATTTTAACACAATATTCTTGAGATATTATGCATTCATTAAAAAAAAAAAATTTAATGAAAAAAAAAAATTTTAATACTTTACCCCGCCCTTAATGAAATACGTATTTCAGCATTTTTAGAAATTCAACCCTATACCTCGAAGGAAATCATCTTGCCACAAACTCAACTTTTTCATTTATTGCTCGGTAACATAAACTATAAGTGCTTCACTGTTACCACGCCAACCAAAAAAAAACCAAATTGAGCATATTATAAAACCACAAACACAACAATAATTGCAACGGGCAGTATACAATAAAAGTTCCCTAAACTTAAAGTCAATCCCGAGTAAAAATCCTGCTCCGGCTACAAGAAAGACCTGATCAGGCATCCTGATTTCTTTTTCATGCCTTGATCAGGATTTTTGATCAAGCCCTGATAAATTTTGTGACACTTTCCCTGACTTCGGTCTGATCAGGGTAAAAAATCAAGGCTTGATCAATGAAAAAGATCAAGGGCTGATCAGGATAGAACATCAAGGCTTGATCAGTGAAAAAAATCAAGGCCTGACCAGGATAGAACATCAAGGCTTGATTACAGTACAAAATAAAGGTCTAATCAGTGCAAAAAATCTAAGCCTGATCAGGGCTTAATTTTTCAAGGATTAATTGAATTGAAACATCATCGCCTAGTCAGGATGATGGAATGAACCTCTGCTGTGGATGTCCTATTTATTCTGAAATAAAAAATACCACGCAAACCCAAAATAGAAAAAGACACAAATTACAAATAACGTTGATACTTTATTTTATAAACTAAATAGGAATCTTATTTATCACAAATTTTTCTTATTACTCTACTTTATCACATGTTTTTTATGTGTAAAATAAATAAAACTTTGTTATATATTTTTTATATAGCAAAAACGCGAAATAGACTTTGATATTTTTTACAAAAAACTGCAGGAACTTGGAAAACAAACAAAAAAAAACTTAGAAATGAAGTGAAACTTAGAAATTAAGGTTATACAATTTTTATGGAGCGGCGTTTTTAGGGAACGTCACACGTTGGTTCTTCCCTCGACATTTGTCCCAGTCTTTTGCAGAATTAAACACTGTCCCAACGACTTGTCCGATTTGTTTTGAAAGAACGTCGATTCCATGATCTCTATATTTCGAGATAACCGCCGCTGAAAAATTCGAAAATATTATATGTATCCCACTTAAGATTCACTTAAGATTCGAAATGCACTGGGAATGGGCATTACACTGAAATATAATGCCCATTATGTCCGCAGTGCATTTCGAATTCGAAATGCACTGCGAATGGGCATTTCATTCACATTACCAATATTTGGTTTGTCTACGCTGACCGGGCTAACCTGCACCAATGGCATCACATTCTTAGATACAGGTTAGCCCGGACAGCGTATCCCAACCAAATAATGTTAAGTTCCCAGTGTAGTTCAATCCAGTAAATGTGATTCCATCGGTGCAGTTTACAGGACAGCGTAGACAAACCAAATAATGGTAAGTTGACAGCGGGGTACAATTCAATGAATGTAATGACCATTCGCAGTGCATTTCGAATCGACTAACCTGCACCAATAGTATTACGTTCACTGAATTGAACTACGCTGTGAACTTATCATTATTTGTTTGACCTACGCTGTCCTGTAACCTGCAGCCATGGAATCATATTTACTGGATTGAACTACACTGGGAACTTACCATTATTTGTTTAGCCTACGCTGTCCTGTAACCTGTACCAATGGAATCACATTTACTGGATTGAACTACACTGGGAACTTAACATTATTTGGTTGGCCTACGCGTTCCGGGCTAATCTGTATAGAAGAATGTGATGCCATCGGTGCAGGTTAGCCCGGTCAGCTTAGACAAACCAAATATTGGTAATGTGAATGTAATGCCCATTATGTCCGCAGTGCATTTCGAATTCGAAATTAGGTTATGTTTCACCGAAATGAATGGCTACACGTGGGCAACAGAAAAAATGCAAATAAACGCATGCAAGGAAATTTTTATTTTACTTACTTGAAAACGTAAGTATGGAATATAACAAAACGGTATATACAGTTATCTTACCTCAAATAAATATCGCAATGACAACAATCGAGAACACGTCAATACGGAATGAAACGCACGAGATTACTGCCGCACTTTCGTCCGGTTACCCGAGTAGAAATATTGTCAGACTTGCTTGATATTTGATACGAGCCTGATCACGTTGTAGTCCGGAGGCCTTACTTAAGGTATACCTCAATTTGCCTGATTCGGTCGGTGTCAGGTGATAGTCAGGCAACTGCATGTAATGTTTCCTCCAGTTGCCTGATCCAGCTAGCTTCAGGCTATGGTCAAGTAAGTGGACTTACGGCTTGCTTCAATTCGCCTGATCCGACTACTTAAGTAGTCGGGTCAGGCGAATTGAAGTGAGCCGTAAGTTCAGTTGCTTGACCATCGCTTGAAGCTAGCTGGATCAGGCGAATTGAAGCAAGCCGTAAGTCCACTTACTTGATCATAGCCGGACGCTAGCTGGATCAGGCAACTGGAGGAAACACTACATCCAGTTGCCTGACTATCACCTGACACCGACCGGATCAGGCAAATTGAGGCATACCTTAAGTAAGGCCTCCGTACTACAACGTGATCAGGCCCGGATCAAATATCAAACCAGCCTGACAATATTTCTACTCGGATGTTACTTTCATGAATTGACTAACCCGCGGGGTGGGGGGGGGGGGGGGGGGGGCTGGGCGCTACGTTTTACCAAAGAATATCACTAGATAGCGTTAATAGTTTCGTCGCAATTGAAAATGATCATCTTACCCCAAGGGATCAACTCGTACACCTTTCCCCTAGACAACGCACAGCCTAAACCGCTGAAGATAAAAACATGAAATTTGGGAGATGTGTTCTAGAGGTTTAAAAGAGAATTTTTCAAAAGTGAACTGAGGGGGTGAAATGGGGGTGTAAAAGTTTGTACGGAAAATTGTATTCCTTGCGTATACGGATGCCACGTCAATTTTCCGCACGGACATTGACGTGGCATCCGTAATACAATTTGGGGCCTACAAGGGCTTATTTATGGATTCCCTAGTACGGTTTTCGATAAAAGAGCCAGACCGGGTCCCTATTAGGGAATGACCTAGTACGGAGACCAAGTAAGGGCTCTCAATGCTAATAGTTATAGATTCCCTAGTATGGATTTCCCCCAATACTACGAGACTTCGTCATTATAGGGGCAAACCAGTATAGATAGCTTGACTAAATAATTTACGGCATAATATTATAATTATCACAATCCTCTACCACCCCCTTCCTATTTCACGTATAAAATCCTTCGATGATCTTTTTACTACCATATACACTAGTGCAATTAATTCTGGATACTTTCGAAAATTTTGCATATTCGTACTTCGTAATTCGTACTTTACAATTTTTCGTTTAAAACATCAAGGCCATGATGCCGTAAACCAACACGCATGCAATTTGCTCATTTTAACAATGCGGGATCTAACGTGTTAAAATATTCGAAAGAATTACAAGCCTAAAGCTTTTTGAAACAACACATTTCTTTTGAACAGTGCACAGACACATATGTGTCTGTGCACTGTTCAAATCCGGAGTTACGGATTTTTTGTTTGGCAACAGTGCCGCCCGCTAAACTGGTGTTTTTGTTAGTCTTTGGCCTCAATTAAACAAAATTTATATAGTTTTATATGCAAAGTTGTACTCCTTAAGGAGTACCACTTTGTGATGGCTCAAAAAATAAGCAATTTTTAATAATTTTTTTTTCGAAAACTGTTGCATGTATCAGTACAAACTTTTATCGCTTAAAGGTACACTCTTACATAATAGAAAACAATTTTTTCGTCGCATATAAATGTATATTTTTTTAACAATTGATAATTGTGTAAAGGCATGAAAAAAAAGTATGTCGCTGGCGTTGATGATTTGTGCTCTCCAGGTAATCTGAAACGAGAAATTGAACAAGATTCTTAATCTGTATGAGCGTCGCTATCGCCCAAACTATAATTATTATTTTATATTGCAAAATAACAAAATGGCGTCGCTTTTGGCAAAAGTGTTCGAAAAACACGTTTTTTTCATCATAATTCGGGCGAAAGTATAAGTAAAAATGAATTTTTTAAAATTATTCTAGTTCGGGAAATAATCACACTGCCTCATCATTCCATCTATCAACGCACATAAAATCCTATATCCTACATGGAATTTTTTATTCAGCAGCATATTATGATGGAAGTTTTGACGTTTTTGAAAAGTGTTCTGGACTGTGACGAAAAAAAAAGAAACGTTACGCAACTGGATGTGTGTTAGAAGATTCCGCTGAATTTCGAAATCGCAAAACATAGTACAAAATGTGTCATCGTCGTGCGAATAAGATGTGTATAACCTCAAAATATAGATGGACGTTTAAGGGGGGAGATACCTTTATAAGGCTAAAAAATCGATGATTTTGTGGAATTTTTTTTAGAAGGGAAATAGTTATTTCAGATTCTTGAAACTTTAGCATTTATTAGAGTGTACTTTTATCTATCAAAGCGTATTTTTTAAGTTAACAAAATTAAAAATGGCTGAGATATTCCGCTGGTCTTGGAGCTGGTCGACTCGGGACTTCAAAAATGGCATACACTCTGGTGTTCGTTGTTTTCATCTGAAACCAATAGGGTTGAAGATTTTGATTGAAAACATTCATAGTTCGTCTGTAAGCCTAAAAAAGTAAAAAAATTAAAAAAGTGGAAGAATTATACCATTTTTAAATCGACATTGCGTTTTGTGATGAAATTTTTCTTTTATTTTGATACGGAAAAGTACTTTTCTTGGCCGATTTTTTAACACATTTAGGCTTACAGACTAGGTAGTGATGTTGTTCAGTCATGTACCAAATTTGATTGAGATTGTTTGAATAGTTTTTACGTGAGGATGTATGCCAATTTGAAAAATGTAGTTTTGAGTTAAACGCGTTTAAAGTTTGGTCACGGACAAAGTCAATGATAACCATTACTTACTTGCTAATCAGCGATTTCAGGACCATATACTAAGCCTTTAGCTTCTTCGAAGAATTGATTTTCTTTCGCCATTTGATTTTTCCGTACTTTTCGAGCCTCTTTGGTTGATAAGGAGCTGCGCCGCTCCTGTCGATGCACCCGTCGAGCGTCGGCGCTGTTGGCGTACTTTTTGCACTGAGTTCCAATTATGATATCCAATGCGAGCAAGGTTTTCAAAATCGATGTATATGCTTCGTTGAATAGTCCAGTCGCAAGGTAGGATGCAATTTCAACGATTTTCAGACCATAATTCAAGTGCTTCGGAGCCAAAATCCAGATCGATGAGTTGAAACTTTCATTGGCATTTTGAGTATTTTGAGCATGCTCAAAAATAACCGTGGACGCATTTGGAAACGCTACAGTATAAAAGGTAGATAGCCCCTTCGGTAAAGCACGACTATGCATGCAGTGCCTTCAAGCGTCGGGTAGGTGTGTCATGTTTGTGGCCATAACTTATAAACGGCTTCGAATTTTGGTTTAAACTTTTGGTACCATAGTTTTAAGACATTGGACTAATGTTTTATTGAAAAAAATCCATTTTTGAAATTTGTAAAGGTATCTTAACCCTCCCTTAATACGTTATTAATGCTTAAAATTCTAAAAAAAATTGTTTTCACAAAGTTTATGTACGAAAAGCAGGAATTTAATAAATTACGAGGTATTTGAATTGAACGAGCGGATATTTTCCTTTATTTTCCATCAAAAGATTTTGAACAAGCCGTGGGAAAAGTCTAAGGATTGGGGAAGTAACCGCACGGTTTGGAACAAAAACAATTCAACATAAAACATGAATGGAATATTATTTATAATGATGTCTATACTATTTTCGACTAATGAATTATAATTTTTATGTAACTTTCCTGAATAAAAAATATATTGACAAATCTATTCTAGGCCTTGTCTACATTTATCGTAGAGTAGGTATGTGTACGAGCATGTATATGTATTAGCTACGTATTATTATGACCTGATCAAGCAACATTATAATGATCACCTGTCCACTGAGCATTATAAACACCTGGTCAGGCAACCCGATAACGGGCTGATAATGCAATCAGATAAGGCCCATATGTGACAGAACGTTACACTTTCTAGCAGGGCGCTATCGGGTTCCCTTATTAAGTGCCCTGCCAGGACAGTCGGCAACCTGAAAGCGTCCTGAATCGGACCCCATCGAAATTTCTACGTGGGATGTAACATGTCTGTTACCCTCCCTTTATTGCTCTATAACGAGCCCCCTGATTACATTTTTCAGAAACTAAATAATACCTTTTTTATTTATTAGAACCTACCATAAAATCGATTATTATTAAATTTTGACGTTGTTGCGTTATGAAGGGTTAATAAACGAATAACTATAAATCGAAAAATAAACAAACTAATCAACCAATGGAAAGTATTGGGCAATTTAGATCTTCAACATGTTCTTTAAAATAAACAAATAGAGCCGAACCTTATAACGAATCTCTAGTTTTCGTTATATTGAGGTTTCGTTATATCAAGGTCACGTTCCAAAAAATTCGTTAAATTGAGGTTTTAATAAAAAGGCATTTGTAGAATAATGCAGTTTCATCTGCATTAAGAGTATCGCAAGGTTCATAACCCTTCAAAATATCCGATAATTCAGCCTTCCACTCTTTAAACACACTATCACTCACACTGGCTCTTTCACCACACACTTTTCGGAAACAAATATTGTGTTTTCTTTTAAAGTTTTCAAGCCACCCGTTACTCGCGCCGAAGTCGTCATGGCCTAACAATTTAGCAAACGATTAGGCATTTTCCTTCATGGGCTGTCCACCAAGATTTACATTATTCTTCCTAGTCTGTTGAAACCACGCCAATAAGTTTGCTTCAATATCTGGAAACTCAGCTTTTCGTTGTCTTTTCGTGGCTACTCCAGATGAGTCCGCCAAAATAATTGCTTCTTGTTTCATGATTGTTGACAAAGAGCTGGATGGAATCCAATACTCCACTGTGATGTCTTTCTTCTTTTTTAAATCTACTTTTCACTTTGTCGATTATCTTCCTTTTCTCCCCATTGGTCAAAGACTTCCGTTGTTTACAATCCATGTTTATGTTGTACCGGCTCATAATCAGGCTTCCCGATTCGTTTTGATTTGACGACTGGACTGATGAAATCACGTCTACAGTTGAAGGCTAGAAGTCTCGACAGGCTCCGTAGAAGCAGCGAAAGGGAGAATGGAATGAAAGGAAGGGAGTTCGTTTATCGAACGCTATAACGAAGCGTTTTGTTCACAAGAGATTTTGTTCACAAAAATCCCTTGTATAGAGGTTAAAGGCCCTGAAAATGAATTCGTTATATATATAGTTTTTCTTCATTGTATCAAGGTTTCGGGTGTCTAACGGAAGGGAATGGACAAATCTTCGTTATATCGAGGATTTCGTTACATAGAAGTTCGTTATATCGAGATTCGACTCTATAAGATATATCGGGAATACAGAAATAGGTAAATGAATAAGTAAAATTACTAAACAAATAATCGCAAAAGTTTATTGCACCGAAAAAAACAGTCTCGCTGATGTTACCGCTGGCGCTTCATCTTGTATTGCTGCATCCCGTCAAATTTTTATTCTTTCCTCGCCACCGATCACCGCGGCTTTTGCCAGGATATACCCGCTTGTTACATTCTTGACTTGATTTGCGTCGTATAATTCACCGTAAAAGGCGAGAAAAAATAAATAAAATAAAATACGAGCGGAGATATTGGTCGAAAGCAAAACATCTTTTCTCGCGTAAATCTGCATGGAAAGTGTACAAGCGTAGGGTACAGATTATTTTTTTTTGTCGGTACGATCAACGAAGAATTAAGCTCGCGCTCTCGCTTGCACCCCGTAGAGCTTGCTCGTTGAAGTTTGGCTCTTCCTGGTAATGCGGGAGCAAAGGAAAAAGAGGCAGAGAGAGAGAGAGAAAAGGAAAGAAATTGATTAGTTGATCAATAATGTACATTATGCCCTGGTAAACTTTCGGTAAATATAACGATAAAAATGAAAATAAGAACAAAATGATCAGAAATTAAAGAAACATATATGATATTAAACAAAATTGAATATTGTATAAGCTGTGATGAGGGAGAATAAAAAAATCTAACAAATTAAAAAAACAAAATAAATACTTGACGTGAAACCGAAATTAAATTTCACATTGAAGGAGGTTGGAGCGGTCCAGTTAAGTCAAATTACGGTTTATGAGTTTTTCTTTTCAATAAACCTCAAAAAATGCATACGAGGTATAGATTTATTCTATAGATGCTAAGTTTTCATAAAATATATAATTAAAGGGAAATATTATGTATTTTTATACTTTTATTACGTGAAAAAGAAAAAAATGTTGTGTTACTATCAATTTGAAAAAGTATAACATTATTGATTATTATGAAAGAGTCATAATCTTTTATTAGATAAAAAGGATTAAAAATTAAATTAAACATAAAGATCAAAATAAAAAAAAGATTAAAAAGATTGGAAATCTTTTATGAAACCTTGATGGTTCAATATTGAATATATATGATTTTCGATGGGCAAGATGGGTTTTTATTTATTTTTTAATGTTTACAAAGGCTTAGAAATGGTTTATCTTTACAAAGGCTTTTAATGTTTACAAAGGCTGTTAGAAATGGTTTATCTTGGTGCTAAATAGCCAAAAAAATTACCCACTCGCAGCGTAAACGTCTTGCCAATATAACCGCACGTAAAATTACATACTTAACATTTTTTTTTGCTCTAGTGTTTTGTATTGAAAAAAATTCAAAAAAAAAATCGTAAACATTCAGTATAGTCTGGACAATAATATATATATGTATTTAGAATCTTGGATTGTGGGTGACGCTCCAATCTCCTTAATTCTAGAACTCATGTATCATTTTTCCTACCTTCTAATTCATGACTGGAGCATGTTACCAACTCCACGCGTTTCTTGAGCAGTGAAGAAAAAACATCAGGACATGAATCTCTTTGTTTTTCGATGAGGAAGAGAATGGTGTAACGCAAATTCGGTTTGATTGCAATTTAAGGTAGTACTAGCGGATTGACTAGTCAACAGAATATCTATCAATTTTCGAATCTGAAATATGCAAAATATAATACATTTAGGTATAATAATAAACATGATACGGAAAATAATTATTTGAGAAGTGTATGTGATAACTGTGTGTATTATATTATGAAAAGTGAAGTATTAAAATAGCAATCAGATTTGACTTGAGTTGTCTCACCATCCGCTATTTCATAATTCTGACAATATCCGTGGCAACGCTGTCCTCAGCCGCTTCCGATAAATGTCAAAAGTGTGTTTTTTGCTGTGTGTGTGTGTGTGAGCATGTGTTGTAGTGTGTGTGCAATGTGCGTATTATAACTTCGATCTTACATACAATACGGAGTACAAAAAACGCCCCGCAAAGATAAAAAAGAATGATAAAAACTTCATTGTTTAATATTCAATCCAGAATTATTTATCATTAATGAGCAAATTTCTCGCGTGAAAAACCTACAACTTTTGTCGTTGCATTCAAATTGACCGGCTCGATTCGGCCTCCCGGATACGAACACAGCTGACGGCATGCGGTTTTGCCAAATCTACGCCATCTCTCTCGCCATGGCAGATACGGCTAGCGACCGCAAAAATTAGTCGATTTAATCGATAATATCTGCTCGAAATATCCCGTAACCTATATTTTGTATGCAACATACGTGATCGCGATAGTTTTCTTGTTATTTATCGCTTTTCGCGTAGCTCGTATCTATTCGCGAACTACTATTATCTTCGTCTCAAAGTTTGATCCGCCCGAATTCCCTATATGGTATGTGTTAAATGCATTGATTTCGTGAATTAATTACTATTGTATTTAGCCGGTAAGGCATGCTAAGTTTTCGCGGATGTCATTCTGTATGTTTATACTACAGCATACAAAAAAATCAATTTTTTTTTTATGAGGTGGTTCGTGCACATATTACCTTAATTGGTGAAAAACTCGTTTAAGGGGGGTTAACCTTTACGAGGCTAAAAAATCGATGATTTTGTCGATTTTTTTTTTGGAAGGGAAATAATTATTTCAGAATTTTAAACTTTAGTTTTCATTAGGGTGTACTTTGATCTGATAAAGCGTATTTTTTGGTTACAAAAAAATAAAAAATGGCTGAGATATTCCGCTGGCTTTGGAGCAGGTCGACTCGGGACTTAGAAAATGGCATACATCCTGGTGCTCGTTATTTTCATCTAAAACCAATACGTTTGAAGATTTTTATTTAAAACATTCATAGTTTGTCTGTAAGCCCAAAAAAAGTAAAAAATGAAAAATTGGAATAATTATACAATTTTTTAAGTTTGGTCTCGGAAAAAGTCAATGATAATAAGTACTTACCGGCTAATCAGCGATTCCAGGGCCATATATTATACTAAGCCTTCAGCTCTGTCGAAGAATTGATTTTCTTTGGCCATCCGATTTTTCCGTGCTTTTCGAGCCTCTTTGGTCGATAAGGAGCTGCGCCGCTCCTGTCGATGCACCCGTCGAGGGCGGCGCTGTTGGGGTAATTTTTGCATTCAGTCAGTGGCGGCGTAGCATGGGTTGGCACCCGAGGCGGTTTTCTATCGAGCACCCCCCAAAATCAAAAGAAATAATACTAAACGTGCTTACGCGACTTTATTTTGCTAAAATATTCAATTACGTTATCAAAGTTTACTTTTCTTTCTCATTGTGGATCTTAAGTACGATTTTATTAACTTTAATTTTGAAAAGCTTCTTTCACATGAAGCCACCGAAACGCAAATAGTTAAGAAAAATCTTAAACACAGCATTAGACTTGGAACAGACTCAGAATAACCCCATTTTACAATGAATCTCAGAAGCTCCAAGGTAGTCCACTGGACCGCCACTTCGGAAGAAACGCTGGCGGCTTCCATATGGCGCCGCAATCGTAAAATCTCCAACATAATGTCCTCTCCAGAAAATTCATCATAGATTTTTGTCAGATTTGGAACTATACCACGAAGTTCTTCTTCTGTTGGCGTAAGCAGAGTTTTAGGTTGCACAACACCAAATGTTATGAGGATGTCATTCATTGCTTTGTAACGATGATCTAGTTCTTCGTAAAATCTATCAAGGCATTCTAACATTGCTCTCTGCAGCTCTTCTGGCAGTGATAGTCCAGCGTCTCTGGCCTTTTCTCCTGGCATACGTTTTCGGCATCTCCTCCTTCCTCTTCGTTCAATTGAAATGTCCAAGTCCTCACATTTTTTAGTTGCGTAGGAACTAGATCTTTCCACTATTTGAATACGTTGTCTTTGAAGAAAAATTTTGAGGGCTTTGATTTTTATCACACGCGCCTCCAGCGAGAGCCCAGATGTCTGTATATACTTTTGTGTCTGGTTGACTTCTTCTAAGAATTCACACCAAAAGGAAAAGTAGCATAAAAAACTAAAGTCACACAAAGCTGGTAAGAGTGTCGATGCTGCTTCTCTTGTCTCGACGTTTTCGCTGCTGCTGCTGGGATCACAGATCTCTTCGAGTGTGGATATAAGTTTCTCAAAATTATTCTTCAATGGTTTAACAGCGTCGTGATGAGCACTCCATCTTGTCTGTACTAATCTTTTGACCGATACGCATACACTTTTCATTAGAATTTCCCATCGATGTGTAGATGATGAAAGGAACGTGTAGACTCTTTCTACTGTTCCAAAAAAAGTGACACTTGAACTAACGTCCCCAAAAGGATGCACTCCACATAGATTTAGTGAATGATTAGCGCATGGCATAAACAACGCTTTAGGATTGAGTTCTTTGATTTTTGCGTGTACACCACCATGAACCCCTGCCATGTTTGCAGCGTTATCATATCCTTGAGCCCGACACAGATGTATATCCAAGTTATCACTCTCCAGCTGCGTAAGGATATTTTCAGTAAGTTCAACTGCAGTTTTTTCAGGTATAGGGAAGAAATCTAGAAATGACTTCTTCACGTCAACTTGATCGCCTTCAATCTGAACATATCTAATCACGTGACTCATCTGATCAACATATGATATGTCTGGAGTGCTATCGAAAATAATTCCGAAATATTTAGCTTTTTTTATGTCCTCCACAATGTTATTTTTCACCTCTTTCCCTAAAAGGCTGATGAATTCATTTTGAATGTCTTTGGACAGATAAGAATCTACCCGTTTCTGCTTTGTACAGGCGATAGCATGTTCAATTCTTAGTATATGCTCTTTTAGCACTGGGTCATATTTCGACAATAGACTAACTAATTCCAAAAAATGACCTCTATTATCTGATAAAACCCCCTCTCTATGCCCTCTAAGAGGAAGATTTTGGCGTGGCAGGAAAAGAATAACATCTAAAAGGCGACTTAAAATATTACGCCACTTCTTTTTTTCTTGGTCAAAAACTATTTGATGTTCATGGTCGATGGTTTTTTGCAGCTTCAATCCATTCTTCAAGATTTTCCATTTTTCAAAACAGGAGAGGTGGTGCTCAGAATTCTCGTGTTCCGATACTTTAGGATCTAGTTTCCACCATGAATTAAACCCGTTGACAAAGTTTTGACATTTTTTTTTCATTGTGAGCAAACAGTTTGCAGCAAAAACAGTATAAACTGTTTTTTGTTTGAGAGTATACCATCCATGTTCTAAGTACTTTTTCTCCATTTGGTAACGCTTTATAAAACCATTCTGGATTGAAATGTCGGCTCTTTCCTTTTATGTTATCTCCTGATCTTTGAACTGTATCTAAAAATGGACCATCTTTATTTTGATAGCATTCACTTCCCATTTTAACGATTTCCACTCTCAAATCATCAGACATTGGTTTTGGCCAAGAAGCAACATCGGAACGAGTTAAATAAGATAAATTTGTTTTGTTATTATCACGTGACTCCTCTTCATCGTATCCAGTTTGCTCTGACTCTTCTTCATTTCCACTATTTCGTCCTTTTTATTTGTCACATTCCTCTCGATCTTCGCCGCCTTGTCTTTCGTCTTGACTGTCAAGCTCTCGTCCCAGCATCTCTCCATCCAATACATTTTTGCACTGTCTTTCTACATCATCTGTTTCACCAAGAAGGACATTTTCAACACTTTGCTGTGTTGTATTTGATGTCGAAGGTGTTACATACTTCACAATGGATCCAGATAATGGTTCGAGCGCAAGTTCTTTTAATTTCTTTATCTGTCGTTGTTGGAAGCCGCTTGGTCTATTTCGCTTCATATTAAAGTCTTATTTTGTAAAGATCGATAAATACTCGTTAACTTTGACACTTTTTTTCCCACTCAATTTTGCATTGTACAATTAAAAATTTCGACCGCAAGATAAATTATCGGTTTGGACATATCAGTGGTAGGTAAATAATTACACAACCAAATCAGTCAGTTTAAAGGTTTAAGTAAAAGAAAAGATGACAAAAATTACGAAGCGTCAACTTGAACAAAAGTTAAATCATAACTTACAATAGGTAGTTCAAATCAAACTCACCTTTACTATCCGCGGATACGCTTTTATTTAGTACCTATTTACTTTCGACTACCGTAAATTATTCTTCACTTTTAATTTTCTCGCAAGTAAGTCTTTAAGCGATAAATTAGAAAAGACGGTCCACGATTCCGAAGAACAACAGTGACTGATTGACCGACGCTGCCGACACATGCAGGCAACAGGCAACGTATATTCCCTCCGCCCGCGCTGTCGAGCCGCGGGTACATAAGCTACGTTCGCCTGCGTTTCGCGCACGCCACCGCGGCGCGAGTACGGACGAAAACATGACAGCTATATATAAAAAACATTCATCTGATAACATCGAGTTGTTGAGAAAGGAAGTTTGAGTGTACTCAGTGGCTTGCTTTCTCGAGCCGCCCGAGTGACAACATTGTTGCCGCTCGGCAACATCGTTATGTCTTGAATATGTCAAGACACTGTCTGTCACTGACTGTATCCCGAGCAGAAATCTAATCAGGCTGCCTGAGGATCCATCAGGGCCGGATCGGGGATCAATAAGGCGCCCTGATCAGGCACGCCTGATTTGCGCCGGACAGGGGCCTGAGCAGGGATCAATAAGGCGCCCTGATCAGGCACGCCTGATTTGCGCCGGATAGAAGCCTTATCAGGTATCAATAAGGCGCCCTGATCAGGCACGCATGATTTCCGCCGGACAGGGGCCTGAGCAGGGATCAATAAGGCGCTCTGATCAGGCACGCCTGATTTGTGCCAGACAGGGGCCTGAGCAGGGATCAATAAGGCGCCCTGATCAGGCACGCCTGATTTGCGCCGGATAGAAGCCTTATCACGTATCAATAAGGCGCCCTGATCAGGCACGCATGACTTGCGCCGGACAGGGGCCTGAGCAGGGATCAATAAGGCGCCCTGATCAGGCACGCCTGATTTTCGCCAGACAGGGGCCTGAGCAAGGATCAATAAGGCGCCCTGATCAGGCACGCCTGATTTGCGCCGGATAGAAGCCTTATCAGGTATCAATAAGGCGCCCTGATCAGGCACGCCTGATTTGCGCCGGATAGAAGCCTTATCAGGTATCAATAAGGCGCCCTGATCAGGCACGCATGATTTGCGCCGGACAGATTGGGCCGGAAAGATTGGGACGGTCATCGCCAAAACCGGAACAAAAACTAAACGATCAAGTCAAGTAAAATAAAAACTTAAACTTAAAAAAAATGTTTTCATATGTTTCATATTTTTAATAACGTTAGTAAACTTGATGACGTGTAAATGCGATAATAATTTAATAAATATTGATCTATTTTTAAACAAAAAATTAATCAAATGATTGAGCCAGATGACACGCATGTCTCAGGCAGGATGAGGCACCTGATCCGGGCCAGATAAGTTGCTTATTCCGAGCCAGATATAGTGCCTAATCCGAGGCTGGTAAGGTGCCTGATCCGAGCCTGATAAAGCGCCTGATCAGAGCCTGATAAGGTGCCTGATCCGGACCTGAATTTGCAAAAGCGTTACATCCCTGATCCGGGCCGGACTAAATTTGCCTGATCCGGCCCGGATTTGCTATTGTGGCAGCCTGATCCGGTCCGGATTTCACCCTGAACAAATTTCTGCTCGGGATGTCAAGCACTGTCACCCCTTAGTGCTTGGCACCCGGGGCGGAACGCCCCCATCGCCCCCCCCCCTTACGCCGCCACTGCACTCAGTTCCAATTATGGTATCCAATGCGAGCATGGTTTTCAAAATCGATGTATATCCTTCGTCGAATATTCTAGCCGCAAGATAGGATGCAATTTCGACGATTTTCAGACCAGGATTCAAGCGCTTCAGAGCTAAGATCCAGATGGTTGAGATGAAACTTTCATTGGCGTTTTGAGTATTTTGAGCATGCTCAAAAATAACCGTGGACGCATTTGGAAACAGTAGAGTATAAAAGGTAGGTAGCCCCGTCGGTTCCAAACTTACTTACGGTAACTTCCAAACGGCTTCGAACTTTTGTACGATATTTTTAAGACATGCACTGACGTTTTATGGGGGGGGGGGGGGGTCGATTTTTTAAAGTTGTAAAAGTATCTCGCTTATAAAAAAAAATAATAATTTGAATTATATTCCATTCGAAAAGTATATTTATTTTGGGATATGAAAATGGGGAAAATACGGAATTTGTAAATACGCTAAAAGTCATTGGAAATGCAATAATAAAAACGTTTGCAGAGTTTATCCGTACATTTTTCATTTCGTTTATTGCGAAAACAGTATATTATTATAACTGATGATAAAAATGAGAATATAAAAAATATAATGAAATCGCACATTCAGCTCATTCTACAGTCGCGCAAATGCAACAACGCACCATTCTGTGCTTCTCTCAGACGGCCGTTTAGCATCGTTGACGAAAAACCTGAAACTTGTAAACTTTTCCTCTTAGCCAGAATGTACATTTCGTCGCTTTTTTAGCCCGACCCTTAGGTATTTCTGCTTGGAAGATGGTACCTAATGTAAATTTGCCAGTCGCACCGGAGATTCAGAATGGGTAGCGTTGCTCGCAGAAAAGGCTCGATGAGAGACTTGACCAGACTTTTTATGAAGGTCCGGCGATTCATAGCAGTTATGCACTCTTTACCGTACTGGAAGATTTCCGCGCTCGACACGACCGTTGCGCGGACGCCTGGTAAATTCCTTTATTAAGGGTACATTGGTGTGCAGATATGTGGGTGCTTAAAAATAGTCAGGTATAAAAATAGTCAGGCTTAAAAATGAAAAAACTTGCATCTGCGAGCCAAATATTGAATTGCCCTGCACGTGGCCCGTCGAGCAAGCGAGTCGTCGAGCAAACCCGTGCATGGACATATCCACTCTTTTTTTTATGGGACCCAGGTAAGCAAGAGATGCTCTTACCTGGAGTGTCTTGGGACGATATGGATATTTATAATTATATATAAAATTTCTACATTAGCTGAATTTTATCATTCTTGCATAAAATGAATAGTTAACTCGCTCGTTCCGTATGCGACGGAACATACGAAACGAGAAATCACCCCTCTCGAGTGTTCAAGAATTATTCAAATTTGCTAGGTGGCAGCAACATAGAAGAGCTCGCCAGCGAGTCTATGCACGATACTTGACCCGAGAGTAACGATCTCGATCTGTTAAAAAAATCCTCCTGTATAAACTGTCTCAATTATCTCAGTCGACGATATGTATTGACTTGAAAAATCCGCATTTTTGTTTAATTATTGTATAATTAGTTGTGTAAAGCTTGCCAAGCGTGTGAGTGTGATCCCGAGCGGAAACTATTTGTCAAAGCGGATCTAACTACCACGAAGCCTGCATTGTCATATATTTGAACGAATTATAAAAGCGGAAAGGAAAGACGTCTGTATCATATTATTTCGAAGGACATAATAAAGGAAAGTTTGTTAACCGTCAACATGAACGTAAGTCGTTTTATTACTTTTTTATTCTACTCTGCCAGATCCTCGTTATATCTTTGACCTTGTCATATTTGGTCCCGCCAACTGGACCCATTTTTCTTCCTCTCGCTAGCCTCTAAAGTTTTGTTAGCGTTAATGCTAACAGGCGCCCAAATCGTGCAGTCCATTAGTAATTGTAATATAGAGCCCGTTCAGCCGAACGGACCTCGTCCGTGGCAGGTGAGGAGTAAAGATGGTATCGAAGTTGCACTTTTCTCACTATGGCTTTAAATAATGTATGTGATCATTCTCACTTAAATTACGTAATAATATTGGGAGTAGAAATAAGTCTGCGCTGTTTTTTTTTTTATCAAAAATTGGGCATTTATTGTAAAAAAAACGGTACTTTATGTTTTATTCAAAGTATTGTCCATCGCTAGCCACTACTTTTTGCCATCTTTCTGGCAGCATATGGATACCGTGTCGGAAGAATGCTTCATCTTTTGAGGCTATCCACAAATAGACCCAATTTTTGGTATCTTCATATGATGTGAAGTGCTGCTCAGACAGGCCGTGCGTCATCGATCGAAATAAATGAGAGTCAGAGGGAGTAATGTCTGGTGAATACGGCGGGTAGGGTAAAACTTCCCAATTGAGTGTTTCCAAGTAGGTTTTGACCGGCGCCGCAATATGTAAACCAGCATTATTATGCAGGAGAATAATTTTGTCGCGTCTGGAGTAGTAGTAGCCGTGTTTTTTCGAATATTCCGGACAGCCGAATATTCGGCTTGGCTGTCGATGTTGAAGCATGGCTAGGTGGTCCCCATGATTTCCTTTTCATCACCAGTGACTATACGATGCAAAAAACCCTTTCGCTTATGCCTGGCAAGCAGCATTTCACATGTGCAAAATCGGCGTTCAACGTTTCTCGGCTTCAGTTCATATGGAACCCAATTTCCTTGCTTTTCAATCATTCCCAACGATTTTAAACGATGTGAAATTGCTTGTTGAGTCACTCCTAATGTAAGTGCAAGTTCTTCTTGCGTTTGGCACGAATCTCCCTCCAATAATGCTTCCAATTCCGCGTCTTTGTACACTTTCGGCCTTCCGCTAAGTTCTTTATCTTCGACGTCAAACTCACCGTTCTTAAACTTTTGAAACCACTCGCGACAACTTCTCTCACTTAAGGTAGTATGTGCACGAACCTCCTTATTAGGAAAAAAATTGATTTTTTTTGTATGCTGTAGTATAGACATACAGAATGACGTCCGCGAAAACTCAGCATGCCTTACCGGCTAGATACAATAGTAATTAATTCACGAAATCAATGCATTTAACCCATACCATAAAGGGAATCTGTGCGGATCGAGCTTTGAGACGAAAATAATAGTAGTTCGCGAATAGATATGAGCTATGCGAAAAGCGATAAATAACAAGAAAACTGTCGCGGTTACGTATGTTACATACAAAATATAGGTTACGGGATATTTCGAGCAGATATTATCGATTGAATCGACTAATTTTTGCGTTCGCTAGCCGTGTCTGTCATGGCGGGAGAGATGGCGTAGATTTGGCAAAACCGCATGCCGTGTTCGTATCCGGGAGGCCGAATCGAGCCGGTCAATTTGAATGCAACGACAAAAGTTGTAGATTCTTTACGCGAGAAATTTGCTCATTAATGATAAATAATTATGGATTGAATATTATATAATGAAGTTTTTATCATTCTTTTTTATCTTCGCGGGCGTTTTTTGTACTCCATATTGTATGTAAGACCGAAGTTACATACGCACATTGCACACACACTACACACATGCTTACACACACGGACGGCATAAACAAACTTTTGACATTGATCGGAAGCGGCTGAGGACAGCGTTGCCACGAATATTGCCAGAATTATGAAATAGCGGACGGTGAGACAACTCAAGTCGAATCTGATTGCTGTTTTAATACTTTACTTTTCATAATATAATACACACAGTTATCACATACACTTCTCAAATAATTATTTTCCGTATCATACTTGTTATTGTACCTAAATGTATTATATTTTGCATTTTTCAGATTCGAAAATTGATAGATATTCTGTTAACTAGTCAATCCGCTAGTACTACCTTAAAGCAGCCTCACCATATGCTTCTACAAGCAATCGATGCGCCTCAGCTGCAGATTTTTTCCAATTAAAGAAGTAAATCAAAAGTTCCTGCAAATGACGCTTATTCGGCTCAAAACTCGACATTTTCACACGAAAAAAATTATTTGATGCTGATACAAAATCGCTAATATTTTAAGGTTATGGTCTTGGCAGATGTCCATCCTTACGATATGACGTTTTACATCTTACAATTTCAACCATAACCTCCTGGTGGGGCCATCTTTTGTCAAACGGCGGAGACTTATTTGTACTCCCAATACATAAAATATATTTCTTCTGGTAATAAAAAGTAAAATTTACTTACCGCCACGAAACATCAACGGCAACTTAAGACTAGGGTAGATGCCCACCCTGGACGCTCTTGAGAACCGTTTTACCTGAGAAGCAGCGCGAAACTAGTCGACCGCGGTCGACTCTGTAAAACGGTCTGTAAAACTAGTGTATAAATTTCTCATTGAATAAATATTTTTGGGTTTGTTTGGGTTTAAACGAACCCAACTTTTGTTTGTTTGTTTGTTGCCAGTGGTAGACCGCCAGGGATATTTTGAATCGCAATGTCGACTGTATACTTTAAAAGTCTGGCCACCCCTGATTTATAGCTTATGAGCGCACTTCAAAAGTCGACTGGGGTGGATTTCCACCTCGTCCACGAGTTCTAGGATTAAGATAGCAAGCTAATCTTGAATAACATGAGATGAGGTGCAATGGAGAAAAATCTAAATATGCAGAAATTTAAAAAGAGAGCAGCGACTCCATAAACCTCACAATTATGAAATGATAAACCTGAAAACGATTTAATAGAAGGAGCGAGGGAGGGAAAGAGAGAGAGAGAGAGAGGGAGGGAGAGAGAGAGAGGGAGGGAGGGAGAGACAAGACATGAACGAAAAAGAAAGTGGTATTCACGATAACGGTCCCGCGAACCTTGAGAACATCGAAATTCTCGCGCACGTCTCAGACGAAAGGGAACAGATGTCTCGGTTTCGGTGTCTGACACTACACGAACCGTTTCCACTATCTCTTAGCTCGCGGGTGTCTGAGATAGTATATAAGGATATAAGGGAATGAATGTCATGAATATATATATATGTACACCTAATATTGCGTCGTCTTTTAGCTGATTCAACGTATTTGAACTTCGCTCCAAGAGTACTCGAATGTTAAATTTTACGGAGGTACGTGTATGTATAATAAAATGGATTGGACTTTGCATGTCAAAAGTAGTAAAGAACCGTGAGAGTCAGACGCCAGAGAGAATTCACCCGCGCTCGCACACTGTGTTTTTGCTGTATAATCTTGCACACATTGGGTAGGCAGTAACGTTGCAACGAGAGACGCGCAATTCGAGAATCATCGTCTGGCAGAGACAACGGGAGATATCCCGACGGCGAAGCTGTAACAAGGTTCGAGCGTGGCAAGGACGAGAGCGGGACGCCAAGAAAGAGAGAGAGAATGACAAAGACAGAGCGAGAAAGAGAGAAGGAGGTAGCAAGTGAGAGACAGAGAGAGAAGGAGAGAGAGAGAGAGAGAGAGAGAGAGAGAACTCTCTTTAGAGTTCTCATCCACATCAAATCCAACACGATCCTGCTCTTTCCTGTTTCCACTAATAGGAACAACCAGAGACTGATTTCGCGCTGTAATCTCGGATAATCTCGTAGGGAATTCGAAACGGAGAAATTTCTTCAGGATTGCGCATACGCAGGTCTTCAAAAAGCTTATATATATATATATACACACATATATATATATATCATTAGAGATGAAACTTATTCGTTCCCCTGGTACACCAATATTTCAATTAGACCCGAGGATATATCAAGGCTGATGAGTCGCGCACCACTCCGTGTATCACATCTTCTTCAATTATACGAATGGCCACGCAGCTGCCTACATCTTCCAGTTCAAGTATAAGCCCTCCCATAATTCCTCATGATAAATGATATTTTCCTTTCTGCTTTCTGCCCACAAGAGGAGCTTTGCTTCCGTGCGGTTGTTGGTTTTTTTTTTCGATCGGGGCCTTGTCTATGAAAATATGTTCGAAATGCTTGGGGAACGTCGGAAAATTGCGTTTTGGAAAAATGGTGAACTTAAAGAATATATACACTACCGGCCAGAAGTTTGGATATACACTAGTCGAAATTTCTTACCGCACTAAAAGCTAGATAGCGGACTCAAAAATAAAGATAATTGAATTCCCCAAGTGGCGTTTTAAAGAGGACAAGTTTATCTTTATTCTTCTTTTTTAGAAAATTCTCTACAATTTTTTTCGCCCCAGTATGCACTTTTGAACGTGGCCATTTTTCGCCTATTTTTTGGCCGTCGAAAATTAACGGCAAAGTTTGTGGAAAATTTGTTCCGCCATTTTTTCCATGGTAAACTTGAAAAGGATATCAAAACCTACATTTTTGTTTTTTTTAGACAGTTCGTACAATTTTTTTCGCCTCAGTATTGCATTTTTAGCTAAAAAAGAGATGTTTTAGAATAAAAGGCGTCATCGAAGAACTATAAGGTTTCAGAGGAAGTCACGAGGGTAAAAAGTTGCATGGGTTCACACGGAAGGAGCTAGAATTTTTTTGGACATTTTTTTTTACCATTTTTGATTGGACCTTTGATGAGTGGAGAGGCTCCACTTAGAAATGATGGGGTCTAGGACAATATATTAAGAAAGGAAATTTATTTACATTTTTATTTTCAAATAACTACAATTTTTTTAGATGTTCTTTTAATTTTAGAAAATTAAAATTAATTTTTTTTTATTTAAAAAAATTGTAGTTAAGTAAAAATAACAATTTAAGCAAATTCCCTATCTTAATATATTGTCCTAGACAATATATTAAGAAAGGAAATTTATTTACATTTTTATTTTCAAATAACTACAATTCCCAAGTGGAGCCTCTCCACTTATCAAAGTTCCAACCAAAAATGTTTTTAAAAAAATTGTGAAAAAATTCTAGCCACTCCAGTGTGAACCCATGCAACTTTTTACCCACGTGACATTTCTTCTGAAACCCTATAGTTCTTCGATGATGCCTTTTTTTAACATGTATTTTTAGCTAAAAATGCAATACTGGGGCGAAAAAAATCGTACGAGACTTTCTAAAAAATAAAAATGTAGGTTTTGATATCCTTTCTGAGTTTACCATGGGAAAACCGAGGCAAAAAAATTCCACTATCTTTGCAGTTAATTTTCGACGGCCCAAAAATAGCCGAAAAATGGTCACTTTCAAAAGTGCATACCGGAGCGAAAAATAATCGTAGACAATTTTCTAAAAAAAGCTAAATAAAGATAAGCTTGTCCTCGTTAAGACACCACTTGGGAAATTTAATTATCTTTATTTTTGAGTCCGCTATCTAACTTTTAGTGCAGTGAGAAATTTTAACTAGTGTATCCAAACTTTTGGCTGGCAGTGTATATATAAAGGGTGTCTCAAAATGACCTGACATTTTTTTGTTGCGAACATAGAGTACCAATCTTTGACAACTGGCATCAGGAAGTATTGAGGTTTAGTCATGGAGAATTACACGATCGAGCAACACATAGAAATTGGGAAAATTCACTGCGAAACAATGTAGTTATTACAGACGAACTTTCATGGTATTGTTATCTCGCGCCACGACGATGTGAATTGGCCACCAAGATCGTGCGATTTGAAATCATTGGACTTCGTTCTTTGGGGTTTTCTGAAAGGAAAAGTGTATGCCAATGATCCACAGACCATTCCGGGGTTCAAGGAAGCAATTGGACGAACCATTAATGAAATTATTCTGCAATTATGCTAAAGAGCTATTGAAAATTTCGTCAAAAGAGTGAACGTTTGCAAACAGGGAGGCGGCCATTTATCGGATATTGTGTTCCATACATAACCTCCATGTTTGTACTGTATATGAAAATAAAAATATTCGTATTTTTCAAATAAATAATACGTTTTATTGATAAATTAAAATGTCAGGTCATTTTGAGACACTCTTTATATATATATATATGTGTGAAGATTTGTTGAAAGGTTTTGATTTTCTTTGGATCTAGTAAAATATATATATATATACAATTAATCCAATTTAATTCAAGGCGTTACACCACTTTGATGCTCTGAAAAAAGGTATACAATAAAATTTGACCTATTAAATATATAAAATAAGTTTTAGTTTTCACAAATTTGTCATAGTCCCACACGACTCTTATTCTCAAATCCAGTCTCACGCTAACATCCGATACTTCATAACCACCATCAACCGTTTCCCACAGCAAAACCCCAATGCTCATCTCTTTTCCTAGTAATCCCCGTTTGCAACTTCTTTATCGCTTCGTCCTTTTGTCTTTGGTGCGACGGGCTTCGCTACGCTCGGTCGTGACATACCCTTCACCTTCTTAGGCCCCTCCGATTCAATCATATTTCTTCCCTCTGGACCCAACGAAGTCAATCCATCTCCAAACCTCAAACATTCCCAACGTGCAATCCCCGACAGTTAGTCACTCACCATTAAACTCTGTTCTCTTCTCACTTCAATAATCTGGGTACTTTCCTACAGGAGGTACATTCCTTACCTGCATTATATTTATGACATTATAGTTCTATGGACAAACGAAGAAAAAAACGAATCAAAATTTTTTAAATTACGGAGATATGAGTCCTCCTGTAGGAACCTCTTTCAAAAATACTTGCCGATAGTGGAATTCTTTTCTCTGTCAAGCATCGCCTGAAAAATAAAAAAATAAGAATTCCTTGTGAAGAAAGGTAAAAGCTAGAGTGTAGCATAGGGAAAAATATATCAAAAGTTCATTGTAGAAATGATAATGGTTGAAAAAAACTCTGATCTTTACCAAAATTTTGAGTTTTGAAAGTCAATAAAAAAATGCACGCGGCATCCAAATGAAAAAAAATCGTATGCTACATCTTAGATAATATTCTAAAGAATATATGATTTCATCATAATCGGTTGAGTAGGTCTCGAGATATTTTGTGCACCAGTTCGAAAAGAGGCACCTACTCATCACTCAGGCACCTATTCATCATCATAAATTTCATCAAAATCAGTTGAGTAGGTCTCGAGATATTTTGTGCACCAGTTCGAAAAGAGGCACCTACAGGACCCCGTGCGGAACATTGGCAGGGTATACCCAATATAATTCGTGGCCTTCAATGAATTATTTGTGGATTCTATAGTAGGGTTTTCAGAAAACGAGCCGAACCGAGCCCCTATTAGGGAATGGGAGGGTAGGTAGCTTGACTAAAACTATGGTCTAGGTACGGAGACCAAGGAAAGGCCTTTAAGGGGTGTAGTTATAGATTCCTTAGTAGCGATTTCCCCAATACTACTAGACTTTGCTGTTATAGGGGCAAATCAGTATAAATTGCTTGACTAAAGAATTTGTGGCATAGTAATTATTGAGATCGATTCAATGTAATAATTGAACTATGCGTTTAGTAGACGAGCTGTCAAGCCTTGAACCAACACGCATGCAGTGCGTTTATTGGAACAACGCGGGATCAAACGTGTCAAAATATGCGACAGAATTCTAAGCCTCAAATGTTATTGAAATAACACATTTCTTTTTCACAGTGCACAAACACGTACGTTCGCATATGGCTGCAATAATTTTTATGAGGCACCGTTGAGGCAATTTAACATTTTCCGATTACAGGGAGCCTTTGCGATATTTTTTTTTCTATTTGTCATAATTTGATCAGGTGGCCCGCAAAGAAATGAAAAACAAGGTAAAAAGTGGGCCACCCTAATATACAATATATATATACAGGGTGGACTATTTAACGTGACCACCCCAAATATCTCCGTTGCCTTTAGAGTAACGAAGAAAATGTCAGAAGTTAATTTGATTGATTTCGAAGGGCTGATACAGTAGTGCAAAATTCATTTTTGTCAAGGTCATAGTTTTTGCGTTCTCAAAGTCATCAATGGTTTTTCAAATGGGAACATATTTCTTTTTTTATTAAGACATTGTAGCTGATATTCAGACAAATCCAACGACCTATGATATCATGACCTTGAAATGATTTTTCACCAAAACACACGTGTAAAAACGGGAAATCGTGATGGTATTGACAATAAGAATATCCGAATAATGTAATTGAATTTTTTGGGCAGAAAATTTATTGTAACAAATGTTCAAAGTGATGGCCATTAACCTTGACACATTTTTGAAGACGTCGGACGAATGATTCTCTTGACCTTGGAACAGTTTCTGGTGTGATAGCGGCGCAGGTTATCCAACGGCTACAATAATGTCAATAGTCGAAGTTGTTTCTAATGTTTGTAAATACTGGCATTGTAACGTAGTAAAACTGTAGTAGAGTGAAGAATGTTTACCATCTATCAATATTAGAAGCAGAAGACAAGTGTATCCATCCAAAGTAACATGTAATAAGCGTATCGAAAATGGTATGGTACAGTCGAGCAGAGAAAGTGGACCTGCGCCGCTATCACACCAGAAACTATTCGAAGGTCAAGAGAATCATTCATCCGACGTCTTCAAAAATGTGTTGAGATTAATGGCCATCACTCCGAACATTTGTTACAATAAATTTTCTGCACAAAAAATTCAATTACATTATTCGGATATTCTTATTGTTAATACCATCACGATTACCCGTTTTTACATGTGTATTTTGGTGAAAAATCATTTCAAGGTCATGATATCTAGGTCGTTGGATTCGTCTGAGTATCAGGTACAACGTCTTAATAAAAAAAAACATCATCCCATTTGAAAAACCATTGATGACCTTGAGAACGCAAAAACTATGACCTTGCAAAAAATTAATTTTTCACCACTGTATCAGCCCTTCGAAATCAATCAAATTACCACCTGACATTTTTTTCGTCACTCTAAAGGCAACGGAGATATTTGGGGTGGTCACGTTAAATGGTCCACCCTGTATATACAGGGTGTCCCTCTTATCTCTGGCACCCGAAATAACTCGGTCATTATCGACGTCACAAAAAAATGTTCCAGACAAAAGTTGTACGGTGTGAAGGGGGCCATCAAATGCGACCGATTTTTTTTTATTTCGGTGGAGGCGCTGACGCACAGTGAAGGTCACCTCCACTTTTTTAAATGGAATGGTACATTTTTTTTTCAACCATCATGTGTAGCACCTCAAGCTGCATAAAAAACGTCAAAGTCGTTCAAAGTCGTTCAAGGTCATTTAAGATCAGTATCGATGGATCTGGAAATTGCTCAGCATACAACAAACGCGCTCTTGTGGAATTTTTAATAACTGAAATAGTGCAAATAATAACTGAAAAGGTTAGCATCTTATAGAGAAAAAAAAAGACACACAATCACACACAAGGAGTCACGTTTGTTCGAGAGCTCATCCAATTCGCTAAAAAGCTTTGAACCCTGGAATTCTTTTTTCTCTCTTCGTCGAGGATCGATTCTAGTTTTTCGTGCGTTCTCGGTTATCGAGAAAAAATTAACAGGCGCTCTAAAAAGTTCAGCCAGCGTTCGCAATCAAAGGCCGAAGATCTTGGCCTCGAAATTTTCAATTCGATACCCGCCCTTTTAAGGCTATCGAGCACGAGAGCTTATACTTGTTTACTTTTTTAATTTTCGTTCTTTTTTTATTCGCGTTCATTTTGTCCGGCGCACGCGGGGCCTCGTGTCCCATTTATGGCGGCTATTGAAGTGTTTGTATTGCGCCAGTCCAGTCAGCCAGACGCGCGCCATCTGCCCTTTCAATTTTAATCTGCCGAGTGCTTTTTCGAACTCTCGCGCTAATATAAACTATTGTTCATTCGTGTGTGCTTCTCTACACGTGTGCATATTTATGTGTTTATATGTGTGCACGTGTGTATACACCGGGTGAGTTGCCGGAAATGAGACACCGAAAAACTCATAAAAAATCTTATCTTAGAAAAATAAAGGTCGAGGACAAAATTTGAAGGGTTTATCAAGATATAATAGATATCGATCGACACACATTTTTTTTGTGTGGAGAAGTTAAGATATTCCTGCCGCGAAGAGCTGTATTTTGTAGGCGCATAAGCCGGAGCCCGTTTGAATCATTAGTAGAATGGCACTTAATAAAAATATGTTACAATAAGTATTATACCCAACGATGAAAGGGATTGAAAAATTTCGCATAAATTTTCTACATTTAGACATTTTAACATGTTCTCTGAGAAGTCGCGGTTATGAAAATTCTTCTGCTAGTCACATTTTTCTAAGTTTAATCATAAATATTTTCTTTAATCATTTGGTGACCCCCTATTTTTATTTTCGTTACGGAATCTTCAAAATTTTCACATGCTTAGAGCAGTTTATAACGGACATGTAGAGTTATTTAGTATATAAATTAGCAGATAGAAATGTCAGCATGTCATCTCCATAAAGTGCTGCATAAATTAGACTATTTTTAAAGTCTCAATTTTTTTTTACACGTTCGGTAATGTGGCTTGAAATTTCAGCAGTATACCGGGAAGTATTGTTACTTAATTGCAGTAAAGAATAAGTTAATTGTTAAATATTCGGATTGGTGACAGATATACGTTAAACGATTTTTTTAAGTGTGATTTCCTAGTTCTCAACTCCATTGTCCACTTCTCGCTTCAAAACGAGAAGTGAATCAGTGATTCTCAAAAATCCTTGAAGTGAACCAAGAACAAATGATCTATCGTGATCTTGGGATAACTTTGATGTACGAGGAAATTAATAAAATAGGAATAAGCTCGGAGCGTATAATGGACGTGGTATTTCTGGAAGCCAATTTTTACAAAAATCATTTTTTTTAAATAGGAATTTATTAAATAACTTCTTAAAACGTAATTTATTAAATAATTTATTAGAATCGTAATTTATTAAATAACTTATTAAAATAATAATTTATAAGATAACTTATACAAATAGTAACGTATTAAATAACTTATGAAATTCATAACTTATTAAAATAACGTATAAAAATAAATGTATTCAATTATTTATTGAAAAAATTTAATTATTTTTGTTAACTAAAGCGATCAAAATCTTTTCGATTGATCGATCGATCGCTCCACGATCGAATCCACGAATCGATATCTCATCGATGCGTGGATTTTTTGCAACGTTCACTTTTCGAGTGGCCAATTTTCAGTGACTCACCCTATGTACACGCACGTACGCGTGTGTAGGTACTGGAGACTTGTATGTGGCATTCATGAGTCATTCAAATGAGCTCGTAGTAGAGCAGGCCTCGATTCGTGAAAGAACACCCGGCTGTTCCCGTTTGCTCGGTTTTTATCTTTTCCTTTTTTGTAAAAAAAAAAAATCTTTTTCAGCCCTTTTCAACCCTTCTCTTTCATGTTTCTAAATTTTACCGGTAGCAATTCGGAGAAGCAAGCGAACGTAAGCGGGTAACTGCAGGGACATAGGGTCGTAATGTTTCGCATACGTGTACGCGACGAAAGAAAAACATCCGTCGTGTGTTGGACACTGCAGCCGCTTCCTGTTTTTCATTTCTTTTTCTTTTCCTCCTCCCTCCACCATTCTTTTATACTTTTGTCCCCTTTTTTGAGCTCTCCGAGAATCAAAAGAACGTCTTCGTTTTCTGCACCCTCTTACCTTCGCCTACATACGTGCGAGGTAAGCGTGTCAAGGTTGCCCCTTCGAAACAGGGACCCAGGACTGCACATTGTGCCCTAAGAGACGATGAATTTTGCGTAATAAAAGTAGCACTCACGAAATTAGCCTTCACAATTAACATTTTTCTTTCGTCACTTTTTTAAAGTGTGCTATACAACGAAATAGAAATATGGAAATAGAATATGGAAACAGAAATAATAATAATATTAATAATAAAAATTTCATGTGGTCATATAGTTTTTCAAAATTTTGAAAATTACGAAAATGGCAAGCCGTAAAAAACAAAATTCGATTTTCTACGAAGAAACAACAACTTCGATCATTTCTTAATAGATGAAGAAACTTATCAAATAATTATCAGCTCTTACGATCGAGAATTTTATAAACTATGCTCCCTCCGAATTTGAAGTGAACCCGAGGAATAGATTTTGCAAAAGAAAATGCAAAAGAAAACAAAGAGTAAATCACAGCAGGCTGGTTCGCCGTAGCGTAGTGGCCGATCCGACCCTTCAGAAAAATCGTTATAATTCGATGACTTTTTGAATTTTTAGAAAATCTTTATTGCAAATTGAAATTAAGATCATCGTCTATGAAACTATGTAATGAAAAAATCGTATTTTTAAAAGGTCCTGAAAAAATATGCTTTTTGCAATGCCTGCACCGAAAGTGCGATTTTCGATTGGTGTTTAGCGTGCGGAAAGTGGCGTATTTCTCAACGATGCTTACTTTCCCGCACTAGTGCGGGAATGTGAGACTTTCCCGCACTAGTGCGGAAAAAATCTATTTATAGCTCACTTTACCGCATTGATTCACGAAAAAACGGTTTTTTTCACGGTTGATAGTTTTTTGTTCTACGATTTTGGGCCGATTGAACAAACTTGAATGTAGCGAAATTCATGTGATATGAAACGTCAACTTATCACAGTTGACGTTTGAAATGTGAAAAAAGAAGAATTGGTTATGGTTATTGGTTATTGGTTTTGTTGAATCTTTGAGATTCAACAAAGGCTGTCTCCCACTTTCGAGACAGTCATTGCAAAAAATAATGTATGGGACATGTGCGAAAAAAAACGAATTACATCGCGCGTAAGTTGCCGAATTCGCCTCGACTTATGGTGCATTTCTCACTCGTACTCGTGTGAAATGCACCATAAGCCTTCGGCTCGTGTGGCAACTTCACGCGCGATGGAATTCGTTGTTTCCCGCACTTGTAGCATAAATTACTATTCTCCATATACAGTACTGGACAAAAAAAGTACGCACTAGTCGAAATTTCTTACCGCACTAAAATTTACATAGCGGACTCAAAAACGAAGGTAATTCAATTTTTTCAGTGACGTTTTAAAGAGGACAAGTTTACCTTTATTTTGCTTTTTTTTAGAAAATTCTCTAAGATGTTTTTTCGCCCCGGTGCGCACTTTTGAACGTGGCCATTTTTCGGCTATTTTTTAGCGGTCGAAAATTAACTGCAAAGTTTGTGGAAAATTTTTTCCTGGGTTTTTTCCATGGAAAACTTAAAAAGAATATCAAAACCGACATTTTTATATTTTATAAAGTCTCGTACGATTTTTTTCGCCCTAGTATTGCATTTTTAGCTAAAAAATACATGTTCTAGAAAAAAGGCGTCATCGAACAAATATAGGGTTTCAGGGGAAATGTCGAGAGGGTAAAAAGTTGCATGGGTTCACACTGGAGTGGTTAGAATTTTTTCAGAATTTTTCTTGGACATTTTTTTTACCATTTTTGGTTGGAACTTTGATGATCGGCTCCACTTGGGAATTATGGGGTCTAGGACAATTAAAAAAAGAAATTTGTTTACATTTTCATTTTTAATTAACTACAATTATTCTAGATGTTTTTTTTATTTTTGAAAATTAAAATAAAAAAAAGAAAATGAAAAGAATGAAAAAAATTCGAAAAAAATTGTTCTTAATTAAAAATGAATATGTAAACAAATTTTCTTTCTCAATATATTGTCCTAGACCCCATAATTCCCAAGTGGAGCCTCTCTACTCATCAAAGTTCCAACCAAAAATGGTAAAAAAAATTCAAAAAAAAATTCTGAAACAATTTTAGCCCCTCCAGTGTGAACCCATGCAACTTTTTACCCTCTTGGCATTTCCTCTGAAACCCTATAGTTCTTCGGTGACGCGTTTTTTTTTTGAAACATGTCTTTTTTAGCTAAAAATGCAATACTGGGGCGAAAAAATCCTACGAGACTTTCTAAAAAACAAAAATGTCGGTTTTGATATTCTTTTTAAGTTTCCCATGGAAAAAACCGAGGAAAAATTTTTCTACAAACTTTGCAGTTAATTTTCAACGGCTAAAAAATAGCCGAAAAATGGCCCCGTTCAAAAGTGGGCACCAGAGCGAAAAAAAATCGTAGAGAATTTTCTAATAAAGCAAAATAAAGGTTAACGTGTCCTCTTTAAAACACCACTTGGGAAATTCAATTTCCTTTATTTTTGAGTCCGCCATGTAAATTTTAGTGCGGTAAGAAATTTCGACTAGTGCGTACATTTTTTTTGTCCAGTACTGTATATATATGAAGCATTCCGCGCTATTTCACCTAGCCCGTGATCCCGACGAGTTTTTATTTTTTCTGATTTTTTTGTAAAATTGTATCCCCATGAAAGGAATATCCGCACCAATTCCTAGATTTTTATGTTTTTTCTTTTAAGAGTTATAAATTTCCAAAAATATCGATTTAGGAAGTTTCGGAAACCTTTAAACGCTGATAACTCTTGAACTAATTTTCATTTTGAAGCATACTTTCATGAAAAAAATTATCATTTATACTGGACCACGAATTTTTTGCTTCGAAAGTGGAAACTATTTTTTTCAAAGATGATTGCTATTTTTTTCAAACAATTCTTCAAAATAGCTATGATGACCCATTCTATGATTTTTAAGACTGGTCTCATCGTGGGTCCACTTTTCCTTCTATTTGTTTCCAATTATTAAAAGAAAAATTAATAATTTCTCATTTAATAATTTTTTAATTTATTATTTAATTTTGAATTATTAAAAGAGAAAATTATTTCTAAATTAAAATGATAAAAATCTTCTACAAAAATATGAAAAATTTTTCTCAAAAAATACGTGGTCCAGTATAAATGATAATTTTTTTCATATTTTTTCATGAAGGTATGCTTCAAAATGATAAAAAAATATATATTGACATTTGTCGATATCTCAATTACTTCAGGAGGTATCGGCGTTTAGACGTTTCTAAAACTTCCAAAATCGACATTTTTTGGAAAATTATAACTCTTAAAAGAGAAGAGATACAAATCTAAAAATTGGTGTGGATATTCCTTTCATGGGGTACCATTTTAAAAAAATCAGAAAAATTAAAAATGGTCGGAGTCACGGGCTAGGTGAAATGGCGTGGAATGCCTCATATATATACGCACACACATACTTTATATCCACACACACACACACACACGCACACACACACACACACACCCACCCACACGCACATGGTAAGTAGTTTTATTTTAAATAAATTCTTTTGGACAGCTGGGAACCGATTTTTCAAAAAATATTGAAAAAAAATATAACTTTAGTATAGTTTAGACACGGACTAAACTGTATATAACCTTTGTGGTTGGAAATGATCTTGGCTACCTCCTCACTTCGTTTGATCCACGACTTTTGGGCGACCCTGTACCTCTAAGTCTCTGTTCCGCTTCCATCGTCGGTTCTTGCGAGAAATTGCGCCACGTCGTATACCAAGGGGGATACGGGTAATCAAAAGTTTCACCCGCCGCGGCAGGGGCGAATCGTAGCGAAGAGATTTTCGAGAGATCGAGAGCTTCGAAGCGCCCATATCGTGTTCGGCTTGCGGAAAATGAAGAGGGCCATTGAGAAACGCGATGTTGAAATCGTTTTGTAATTGATAGAGAGAGGCTGTTTATTCGCGTTTGTAAATACCATTACATTAGCAGGAGGGTACAGTGGCGCGGAAAGGAGAGGCCGATGGAGAACGACCGAAGTTAACTCCTCGGCGAAGGAGTAGCGCAAAGTTCTCAATTTTGTCTGTAATAAGATCTGTCGTTTCACGCTCCTCCGCAAAGTTCATCTCGAGTCGGGATACTCCGGCATGCATGCCGCTTGCACATTTCGTTACCATTATCTGTTGAGGTACCATTAATACGTAAATTCCTTTTGATTTATCGTATCGGAAGTATGCGAGGAACACCACTTACTCACGCATTGGGACGATTCTATGCCAGTGTCGGATTTGTTTGGGTTGTGATGATTTAATGACGAATTTTCGACGAATTAATATTTTAAATTGATTAATCAAATTGGAATTTAATACTGATTAGTCGAATAAAAATTTAATATTGATTGGACGAATTAATATTTAATATTGATTAAAGCAACCATGTAATATTATGTAGTATTAATTGGATCAGTCTGTGAAATCAAATTACTGTTTGAAGTTTACTCCGCATCAGCTCGTCGTCGTCACACTTACCTGGAGAGACATCTCGAGTAGAAATTGTGCTAGCCTGTCTGAGTTACGTGCTAGTAACTGGCTCGTCCAATTGAGCTCATACGAACTGAGTAATGGCTGCCTCATCATGAGCTAGTAATATTCTAAATATATTGTTATCCAGCCCTTGTCTATTCACTGGCCAATCGATTTTCACTATAGATGTCGCTGCGTTGCAATAAAAATGCCACCTAGTAACTAGGCCGTACTGGACTAGTCAACCATGGCTACGAACAACAAAGTGAGGTTATGTGACTACACGTACGTATCATCTAGCGAATGACGCATGGCTGCCTAGCCAACTTGAGTTTTAGATGGCGTTGCGAATGAACAAAACTGTCAAGTGGGTACCTCGCGATGATCTAGCCAACACTAGCTAACTGCGGTTATGCACCCCTGGGCTAGTCACTGCCTCGCCGAACTTGATTACAGATGTCGCTGCCCTACGATGAAAATACCACCTAATGACTAAGTCGTACCTGGCGAGCCAATGATCGTCACATATGACAAAGTGAAGTTATGCGGCTGCATGTAGTTCCATTGAGTGATTGGCTCATAGCTGGCTAAGCAATTTGAATTAAAGATGGCGTTGCGAATGAAGAGAAAAATCCTCAAGTAGGTATCACGCGATGACCTAGCCAACACTAGCCAACTGGGGCTATGTGTTCTTTGATTAGGCGCTACCCAGTCGATCGTGATTAGTTTATATCATGTTTATATCGTTATTAGGAATTTATATAATGGATTGTCTTCGTTGCAGTAACATTGTGCTCATTAATTCGTCACTAGACAGAATAAATGCTTGAATAAATACAATTTGAGATTATTTAATTCTATGCGAATATAACTCTCAATGCAAATAAAGCAATCAATCCGATAATGTTATTTAAATTTGTTAATCCACCCATTTCTTAATAACGCAACTTTTTGCATGTGTAGACGCTCCGAAATTTCACTCGAAACGATACGGTTGTTACACATGGGTCTATCTGACTCACTTTTTTGCACGCTGTGGCTCTGATTGCTGCCACGGGAATACTAACGCTTAAATTCATACACCCACGGGCTCCGCCTATAGGAGACATTCTAAGGTAAAGTTACATTGTAGGGCGAGCTCCATCGTAAACAAAATAAAGATCTATATTCGACGCTAAAGTTAAACGCTGGGTCCTTTAGGCCTACAGTGACAACGAAGAGTTACTGCCGAAAAAAAAAATTAATTTATATATGGTCTATTTAAATCAAATAGGTTTTCTCCTTGTCTCACGGCCTACTACGAACTATTCGTTTCAATTTTTTTTATTTGTTCAAGCTATTCTCTTTAAATATTAAATATATTCAAATTAAATAAATAAAGATTAGATTTCAATTAAATAAATAAGGATATAACACGATACATCACATGAAAACGAGAAAGGTTCATATAGGTTCAATATAGGTTCATGGCGTAAAAGTGCGATGAAAAAAAGTTATACTATTTTTCTTTTTTTTTCACTAACGAGGCTGTTATTTGAAACAAAAAAAAAGGTATATCGTCGTGCCTTTTATTAACAGGCGCGATTATTTATGCATGGAAAGAATTATCCTCAACTGCAGAATGTTACAACAGTCTTCTAATAAAAACAAAGCCATGAGATTTTTGAGACTGATTCGTGTACCATTATTCCGTTTATCTCTTTTGTCTTATACTACCAGATGAAACCAAATCACAGATTTATTAGGGATGAATAAAATATTTAGTTGTTAGACGATATTAAATAGATCTTGATTTGAATAAATAAATATATTTAAAATAAATAATTTTAATAATGGAATGCAATAGGAACAATTTGATTTCACGAAAATTCTAGTTAATTCAAATAATAAAAAAAATCAAATAGACGCATCTAGTTAATATCAAAATAATTTTTCTGCCAGCGTAATATTTTAATCCAAAAGAACTAAAACCAAAACGCTGTCGTGAAAGAAATTCCTTGTTTGATGTAAAATATTGTTTAGAGTTTTAAATAGCTTTTAGGCATATTTGTTGATATTTGCTGAACCTATTCGGTATACTATTGTTTTGAACTACTCGAAGAGGAGTAGTGGGATTTTAATTTAGATAACGGGATTGCAAAAAAAAATGAAAAAATATTTCTTTATTGAGTTTATGTCATTATCCTCGATATGTTCTTATTTATTCTTCATTAAATTAGCGATTTATTAAATTACTCGTTATTTAAATTTATTTATCTGAGTTTATAACGTTTTCTATCGTATGGCCCGATGATTTTTCATATGTTGATCCATTTGTTAATAACACATGTTAACCTTTGTTTTTCCGTCGAAAATCGAACTCTTCATCTACAGCTTGCCATGTTCGTGATATTCAAAATTTCAAAAGACTATCCGGTCATAAGAAAGTTTGTTTTAATACGCTAAACGTGCATTTTTTTTATTTATCATTTCAGATGACCCTAGTTTCAAGAACCACTTACACCGATTGGCCATGCAGCAACGGTGGCCCTTTCTATAAATAATAATCACGCCATTGGTTATCAATATTTATCAATTTAAAAAACTGGAACTCGGCAAGACTATGTATTAAATATATAAAAAATCCCGACCTCGTTAACCCACCGCTCTCAACAGAAAAAAATATGGAAACCCGACCTGTTTTTCGGGCACTGCACTGACAGAAAATTTCGTTTGATAGTAACTAGATGCGTCCATTTGATTTTAAAAAAATTGAATTAACTAGACTTCTCGTGAAATCAAATTTTTCCCATTGCATTCCATTATTAAAATTATTTACTTTAAATATATTTATTTTTTAAAATAACTAAATATTTTATTTATTCCTGATACATCTGTGATTTGGTTTCATCTGGTAGGATAAGATAAAAGAGACAGGCGGAAAAATGGTACACGATTCAGTCTGTCAAAAACCTCATGGCTTTGTTTTCATTAGAAGACCAGTGTAATATTCTGCAGTTAAGGAAAATGGTTACTCTTTCTATACAAAAATAGTCGCGCCTGTTAATAAAAGGCACTACGATACCTTTCTTTTTTTTCAAATAAAAAAAAGAAAAATAAAACTTTTTTTCACCGCACTTTTATGTCATGAACCTATATTCCTTTCTCATATTCGTGCGATATATCGTGTTTTATCTTTATGTATTTAATTTGAGTCTAATCTTTATTTATTCAATTTAATATTTAATATTGAAAAGAAAAGCTTGAACAAAAAAAAAAAAAAGATTTGAAACAAAACGGTCGTAGTAGGCCGCAAGACAAGAAAAACACATCTTTGATTTAAATAGATGCTATTAAAAAAAATATATTTTTTTTTGGCAGTGTAATCTTATGCAGACCCGTTAATCACCTATTTACCTAGTTTATTTGTTTGTATTGTTATGTAATGCTTTTGAAAATTTTGCTCAAAATCATGATGTGACAACCAATTAAATCTTTCTTCACCGACTTAACGAAAAATGTTTAGTTGACGACTAAAATTACTGATCGTTAAATCAAAACATCCGCGTTTGTTTTTGCACGATATAGATTCTTTGTAAAGTTCTCCTCTCGAGGGAGCATCGGCGACTTGTAATTCCCCATTGTTTCTGATAATATTAGGAATCTGCGAAGTCCTTGGCACTCGAGGCATAAGCGGATTTGAACGGGAAGCGGAAAAGCGGGACTTCCGTGAGTCTCGATTATATTGCGGACCGTGCAGTCTCAAGGAAACTTCTCTCTAGACGCAATCTTCCTCCCTCCAAAGAGAGGCAAATACTCTCCGCATGAAATAATATTTCTATATACTTTTTTTTTTAATACACGAGATTTCGACCCGAAGTCTGTACAATTTCCTCGACAACGTTATACAGGGTGTCCCTAGAGAGGCACCAGTCTATTACCACAAGTTCCCATTAATTTTGTGCCGTAACTCCGAGAATTTTCAAGCTAGAGACGATTTTTTTTATCTTACTTGTTTTCGATCTAATTACTATCGTGTATCATGAAAAATGTGAACTAGCTTCTGAAAAACTGAAGGTTTTTCCTTCGTTCGTCCCTTTCTTAAGTTTATTTCGAGATTTTTTTTTAGTTGATTCAAAGAAAATAAATTATAAGTGAAAGAGAATACATTTAATGACATTCGTTAGAATGATAAAAATAAGCAACGGAAAAAGCACGTTTACACAAGTGTTAGGATGGCTGAATAGGTAACAAGCTCACCTTTAGAATTAGATAGCGTAGGTTCAAATCCTGCGGTTCAACGAAAACCCTAACGAGGCAGGAGACGATTTAATCCAATTCTCATATATGCAGGGACATATGTGCAGCAACCCCAGTAGAAATCTGGCTCCGGCTACAAAAAAAACCTGATCAGGCATCCTGATTTCTTTTTCCGGCTTTGATCAGGATTTTTTATCAAGCCCTGATCATTTGTGAAACACAATCCCTGACTTCGGTCTGATCAGCGTAAAAAATCAAGGCTTGATCAGAGCTTGATTTTTCAAGGCTTCATCAAATTGAAAAATCATGGCCTAGACAGGATGATGAAATGAAGCCCTGCTCAGGATGTCCTATTTATTCTTGAAATAAAAAGTACCACGCATATTCAAAATAGAAAAAGGTACGAAATTATAAATAACGGATTTAATAAAATAAAATTTAAATTAGATAACAATTATATTAATTAAAATATATTTGGTTGGCCTACGCTGTCCGGGCTAACCCGCACCGATGAATGTGATGCCATCGGTGCAGGTTAGCCCGGACAGCGAAGGCCAACCAAATCGGTCTGATCAGCGTAAAAAATCAAGGCTTGATGAGAGCTTGATTTTTCAAGGCTTCATCAAATTGAAAAATCATGGCCTAGACAGAATGATGAAATGAAGCCCTGCTCAGGATGTCCTATTTATTCTTAAAATAAAAAGTACCACGCATATTCAAAATAGAAAAAGGTACGAAATTATAAATAACGCATTTAATAAAATAAAATTTAAATTAGATAAAAATTAAATTAATTAAAATATATTTGGTTGGCCTACGCTGTCCGGGCTAACCCGCACCGATGAATTTAATGCCATCGGTGCAGGTTAGCCTGGACAGCGAAAGCCAACCAAATAGTGGCAAGTTGACAGCGTAGTACAGTTCAGTGAATGTTATGCCCATTCAAAGTGTATTTCGAATGGACAAACCTGCACCGATGGCATTACATTCAGTGAACTGAACTAGGCTGTCAACTCACCATTATTTGTTTGGCCTACGCTGTCCAGATTAACGTGCATCGATGGCATCACATTCACCATACCGAACTACTTTTCAACTTACCATTATATGGTTGGCCTACGCTGTACATGCTAACCGAACAATGGTAAATTGACTGCATAGATAGTTCCGTGAATGTAATGTCCATTCGAGGTGCATTTCGAATGAACTAATCTTCACCGATGGCATTACGTTCACTGAACTGAACTAGGCTGTCAACTTACCATTATTTGTTTGGCCTACGCTGTCCGTGTTCATCTACACATGATTATTTTGTGGTCATAGATTACTAACCTGCTGCTGTATCATTCCTTATTTACGGTCCACCATCTTCCATCTCATTTACAACGTATGTTGTCATTTACAAAATGTGTAATGTGATGAGTATGTCTCGTGCTTCTCTCGTGTCTATCTAACATTTGACAAGATGAGGTTAGGCATGTCTTTAGCGCCAAACTGTATAAGTCTAGTTGCTTGACCATCGCCTGAAGCTAGCCGGATGAGACAACTGAAGGAGACCGTACATCCAGTTGCCTGATTAGCGTCTGACACCAGCTCGATTAGGCAAATGGAGAAGACCGTACATCCAGTTGCTTGTCTACCGCCTGACACCAGCCCGCTCAGGCAGCTGGAGGAGACCGTACATCCAGTTGCCTGACTACCGCCTAACTCCAGCCGGATTAGGCAACGTAAAGCATACCTTAAGTAAGGCCTCCGTACTACAACGTGATCAGGCGCGGATCAAATATCAGGCCAGCGTAACAATATTTCTACTCGGGAAGTATATGGAAACAAAAAATACTACGATAATTTTTTTTATTTCTACTTTGTTGATTATTTAATATTTCATTTCTGCCATAGGTACGGCAGCTTGATCTGGACCTGGAAGAGTGTACTGATCACGTCCGTAACCGGTATTCGTTTCAAGGCCAGCCTGCCAAAAAGCGTTTCACGCCTAGTAAAGTCCTGATTTGGCAGTCGGTACAGTGCCGTAGTAAAGGATGCGACATGCCGGATCCGGCCGTGGTCTGCCCCGTAGCTGAACTTCTAGCCAGGATGCGATGCGATCTATCAAGAATCGTATCGGATTCTGTTCGATAATGTGTTAATCCTTTAGGATTCAAATTGGATTCGTACATTGGATTCCAATGGGGTATCTCGATTAAAATCCAATAATCGAGCGTGACGTTTCAGTATAGGGACCCAATGCGATGACCCGTTGGATCCCTATCAGGAAGTAGGGACAAATATGGGAATCCAATGAGATACTTAAGAGAATTTCTGCACGGGTATCGAGATATTTAACCGTTTGACTTGAAACACCCTGCTGTATATTGGTCGTACTTCGGACGGCTTATGCGTATTGTACCTCCATCAATTTGCAAGCTGGAAACAAAAAATTTTCTTCGTTCGATTCGTCTTGATTCAGACTACAATCCTGTGCATGTTAGAGGACACCTTATATACACGGCGAGCTCATTTCGAGCCAAGTCGTATAGTCCTTTGAAGATTCGTTTTCACGAAAACAAATGGGCCTTCGTTTTCCTCCCTCTTGTACGTTCATCCCGTTCAGGATGAATAAACGAGATGCGCTCACTCCCTTTCCACGATTAAATATGCGCGTGCTCTCGGAAGCGTTTCCCCATCTCGCATGAATATTTTCAATCCTCGCAGATTGTGAGCAACCCCCATCCTCGCTCAAGTAATACAAGCTTACGTTGGACATCCGGGGCCATCGCATATATGATTTTGCTCGCTGATTTTGGTCTCTCATATAAATTCAGAGTTGCTTTAAGGCAGTACAGGCATGACAGCCCCGTTCAAAAGTAAAGATGATTTGAGATTTTCAAATGGTTTTGATATTTCTAGAAATTCATGAATTAAACTATCCTCAAGGTACATATGGCTCATATCTTATCATTTATAAGTCCAAACATGATATAGTGATTAAATTGAGATGGATTATTAGAACCGTCTTCTTGGCTGCAGTCGAAAACTTTTATCAGCGCTATCCAATGCCGTTAGCAACACTCAAAAAGGTCGTGTATACGGATGAGTCGCACACATACATCAAGCATAGGGTTCATAATCGTGGCAATGCCGCTAGCCAGCTGAACCTATTCTATACCATTCTAATCTTACTTCTAGTCGCTTCGTTTATAGCTCGTGTCTTATGTGCATTGTACGAATTAACAATTTTACAAAATGCATCAACATCTAGACTATTCTAGAGGACGTTTCATAAGAAAAAAAAACATTTAGAAAAACGATTAAAGTTTAGCGAAATGAAAAAAACAAAACAGAAAATGAGACAAAGTGACGACGGTCGCGCTAAACAAAGTGAGCCACCGACTGGGAGACGGATTGTGGAAGTGAACGAACTTGCAAAAAAGTTAATGTGCTAGAACTGCAAAGAAGTTTTGTCCCTAACGAATATTGAGATTGAAGCACAGTACGGATTGACGTTTTTTTTTCACAATTATATAATAATGCGCGAAACACACAGTCGTTCCTACTGGAAAAATGCACACAACTAAAAATAGTGCAAAATGTTATTCCGATACAACAACGATATATATCCTCCGTTCCCTTGAACACGCACTGTTTGCAACGTTGCCTAGTCGGCCGCGACGACTCATTCGGGCGGTCACGTTTCATCATGCATTTTAGAGTTTGAACATTTATAACTTGGGAAGTTTGTGGTAAAAAGTGGTGTTTTTTTTTAAATCATCGTCCAGTACTTGTTTATAATTTCTCAGTTTTTTATCGTTTTCTGTGTCGGCGTTCTTTGATTATCAGTTGATATGTGACAAATTATATCACGTGCTCTATACAAAGCGTGTTAAAAATGCCATTTTCAATTGCGAATATCTCGGCAACAGGATGGTCAATACGGTTGAAACTTTACCAACTTGTTCTGGATATCCTGAACAATATTAGTTTCAAAAATGAAAACTTTCTGCCTGAGACCATTTTAGCGAAGTAGGGGAAGGTGGGGCACAGTGTGTCACTTTTTTTCTAACGAATTTTTACTCCTAGCAAAATAGTCTGATTAGAAAAAAAAGGTCATAACCGATTTTATAGACCTTTGGGCATACAATAAAGCTACCATATTTCTTGCAAAAAGATAAAAAGTCCTAAAATAATGGGATTGAAAAAAATTTACTGATTGGCTCATTGTACCCCACGGGTGGGGTACAATGTGTCAGATAGATGGGTACAGTGTATCAAGTGCTGCGAAACGTAGGGTACAATGAGCCGGTTGAAACTCTTATATTTTCCTAACATAGATAACAGATTTTCATACATACCGATAATTTCAGAAAGGGTATTATTTGCCAATAACATTGGGAGTCGACTCATTGTGCTCATCAACTCGATGACAGATTGTGCCCCACACAATGGCCCCACAATATTTGACGTTTTTCCGGCAAGCGAAATATTTTCTTGTCGAGGCTCCAATTAACTTTGGATTTTTAATAATTCTTCGTGAGCTGCTATTGAGTTTCTTTTAGGCCAGCCGAAACTCATTGAATCGGATTCTGTTCGATAATATGGGAATCCTTTAGGATTCAAATTGGATTCGTACATTCCAATGGGGAATCCCGATAAGAATCCAAAGTACGAGCGTGACGCTTTAGTATAAGAATCCGATGCAATGAACCATTGGATCCCTATCGGGAAGTAGGGACAAGTATGGGAATCTAATTGGATCTCTACAACAATTTCTGCACGGGTTGCTCGAACGTGTGTGTTAGTCACATCGGTTTGTACTTTTCGAACAGACATTCGTAGATCCTATCGGGAATAAAGTGCGAATGGTTTGAGCAATAAAAAAAGTGTCTGTCTACCATGAACGATCAGACACGAAAGCTCGGTTTATATTGAAATAATGTGTAGGAGGTAATAAATTATATATATAGACTAGCTTTTACCCGCGACTTCGTCCGCGTAGATTTCCGATATAAACTTTGATTTTAAATGGAAAAGGCTAAGGTGATGAATTTAATTTTCGAATATACATATATGAAGTTTCAGAGATTTTTTTCAGAGAATTTCCTTATAAACAATTTTTTTTTCCATTGGGCGGCCCCAATATCACCCGGCCCGTGGACGAACTTACGCGTGACCAAGCTACCTAAAATTGACCGTGGTAAATTCTTTCTTAGTGCACCTCTACACCCTCTAAAGAACATATCTTCCAAATTTCATGTTTCTATATTCAATGGTTTAGGCTGTGCGTTGTCTGTCAGTCAGGAAGTCACGGAACAGTTATATATATATATATACAGGGTGTCCCAGGACGGAATGTCATCCCTGAAATGGGGGGTTGGGGGTGAAATTCTGAGTTGATTGATATAAGCATGTATGGTTCCCAGATCAACCCCTGAATTATTATTAATTGTTAAAGACGGGCCAATCAGGTGCGCCCGATGAGCGGGCTCACGTCGGTGAGCGATATGCCCGTGTAGTGGTGCCTGGCGGAGCGGTGCTCGGCCAGGCACCACTAATCCTAAACTCCTAAAGGCACCAGTCTTTAAAAATTAATAATAATTCAGGGGTTGATCTGGGAACCATACATGCTTATATCAATCGACTCAGAATTTCAGCTCCCCCCCCCCCCCATTTCAGGGATGACATTCCGTCCTGGGACACCCTGTATACAGGGTGCCCCTCTTATCTCTACCACCCGAAATAACTCGGTAATTATCGACGTCACAAAAAAATGTTTTAGACAAAAGTTGTACGGTGTGAAGGGGGCCATCAAATGCGACCAATTTTTTAATTTTCGGTGGAGGCGCTGACGCACAGTCAAGGTCACCTTCACTTTTTTTAATGGAATGGTACTTTTTTTTTCAACCATCTTATGGAGCACTTCAAGCCGCATAAAAAACAGGGGGTCAAAGTCGTTCAAGGTCATTCAAGGTCAGTATCGATGAAAATCGGATCGATGAAAACCCAAAAAAAACCCAAACAGAAGGTATTCGAAGTGTTCTCGATGACTATGATCTCCGATATCTCTCATTTCAAGCTAATTTCGAACACCTATGAAAATGAAATACAAATCTAAATATCTCGGATCACTACCAAATATTTGGTAGTGATCCGAGATATTTAGATTTGTATCATCGATACTGACCTTGAATGACCTTGAACGACTTTGACCCCTTAATGTTTTTTATGCGGCTTGAGTTGTTCCACAAGATGGTTGAAAAAAATGTACCATTCCATTTGAAAAAGTGGACGTGACCTTCACTGTGTGTCAGCGCCTCCACCGAAATAAAAAAAATTGGTCGCATTTGATGGCCGCCTTCACACCGTACAACTTTTGTCTGGAACATTTTTTGTGACGTCGATAATTACCGAGTTATTGCGGGTGGCAGAGATAAGAGGGACACCCTGTACTACGATGCATTTCATTTCCGTTCGAATCTAATTTTACTTTAATTAAAACATTCGGTACACTTAAAATTTGTTTGTCTCGAATAAAGTTTATTTGATTCACGTTAATCAAGTTTTCTCGGGGAGGGGGCGTTGGCGGATTATCAAACGTAGCGCCGACTGTGTCTATAACAGAAACAAAGTAGCAAATATATATATATATATATATTTATATATAGATGTATAGAAAAAGACCAAGCGGGAAGATGGAATCGGGTAGTTGCATTCAAAACCAATTTATACTTGCCGAGGTAATAAACTTAGTAACGATTCGACGTATATAAACGTACAGACATATATACATGTATAAATATATATGTATAGTGTTTTGATTTTCTCCAACACTTGTGTAAATTAACTCGAGTTTTCATTGTGCAATACCCGCCGTGTTTCATGAGACTGAAAATAGAGGAGGGTCGTATATAGAGGGTAAAAGCACGGCTTTGAGTGTCCGCGCATGTAAAAACTTTTGGCATTACTTAGGAGCCGTAATTAGCACGGTGCTTATTGTCTCGTCGAGGCGCCAAGGCAATGTTGGCCGAGGGTGTTCGGGGGTGGTCACGAGGGTGGCCGAGGCGACCCTCATGCAGCCTAGGGCACCAGAGTGCCTGGCGGAACGTCACCCTCATCTTCGTACCAAAGTATGCATACGCTCCGACATCAAAGGGCAATTCGCGGAAATTCTAAAAAACTTGTTTGTCGGCAAACGAACGAAAAAAAAAGATTGTGTACACTCGGACCATTCATTAATTCGAGGAAAATTGAGTTTCGGGCCTCGGGCTGGAGCGAAAAAATGTTTCGAGGCATTATGCGGACTCGGGTTTATTCGGCTTAGTTTTGAAGCTTGAAAAATCGATCGGTTTAACCATTGGAAATTTCAGAGAAAAAGGGCAAACTAAAATATACGAAATTAAAGACAATAAAAGCGAATGGTCACTATGACATTTCGAAATTAATAAAAATAAAGACGAGTTCGTAAAATTGAATTAAAAAAGAAACCGAGACAACTTTGACAACAAGATTTTTATCTCGATTTTTATCTCAAAACTGTATATTCTTCATTTTCAAAATATTCTCGAATCGGGCACAGTTGGAATAATGTTTGTGCATATGAGACCGGGACACCTTGTGCCTTCACGACGGTATAGAAGAATTTTGCGAATCAATACTCGGATTTGTTGGAAAGGTGATAATGTTAGGAGGTTTTCGTGTCTCTAAATGGTAAAGCAACGATTTGGTGCTCCGAATTTAGAAAAAAGAGGCAACCCGGTAAAATTAACCAGCGCTGAGTCCTCTCCATCAGGTTAGTAGGCACTTGACATTTAAATGGTATCCGAATGGAGGACTGAAATAGAAGGTTATTTCATCAGCGAATCTTGCGGTCGCGGGTTTCCGACCAAATTTACAATTGAGCCGACAATATTTATAGTATTGTAGCAATGCATGATTCATGTGTAAGTCGAAAATGAATTGCTGGCCCATATACAATTAAGGTTTAGATGGTTTTTTTTTAAATATGTTTATCGGTTTGTTAATAACAAATGATTAAAGTTTTTTTTTCCAGAAATCGAACTCCTTTTCCTGCAGTATGGCATTTCCCGTATAGAAATTGCCGTAGGTATCCAATTGGACTCCCATACCTGTCCCAGCTTTCTGACAGGCATTCAATGGATCCTTATACTAAAACGTTTTGCAGTATGGTATTTCCCGTATAGAAATTGTCGTAGGTATCCAATTGGATTCCCATACATGTGCAGGCTTTCTGACAGGGATTCAATGGATCATCGCATTGGATCCTTATACTAAAACGTCATGCTCGTACATTGGATTCTTATCGGGATTCCCCATTGAAATCCAATTTAAATCCTAAAGAATTTCCGCATTAGCGAACAGAATCGAATACGATTTTTTATGAATCCCATCACATTCTGTACATTGCATTTTCTAATGAAAATTTATAAACATACAAAATAATTTGATCTTGGAATCGTATAAATCTTACGAAAAAAAATAAATCGCTTAAGGTAGTAGTCTCGCTAGAGCGTTTTTTTTATAGATTTTTATTTTTATTTTGAGGACCCATTCAGGACACTATTAAGTAATTACCTTCAGAATTTCAAAAGGATTTACCGTTTTGTATTCGAGATATTGGCAATCAAAGATTGTACGGTTTTACACGTGTTTTTATGGGAAACAGTGGAAAATTTCACATATCACGCAAGAACTTCGAAACTTTTCTACAGATTTTTTTTTAGTCTCATGTACAGAGGAACATATAACGAAGTGGGTAAAAAAAAATCTTGAATTTTGACCGTCCAGTTGTAGAGATATAGCGATTTAAATTGAGCAATGTCTAGTGACGCCAGCGCAACGAAGCGACTGGAACAGACTAAAATTAGATTACAGTAGTGTGTGCGTATCCATATACGCAGAGTATCTACGCATTAGTAGTCGGAATGGATAGTCTGATACGAAAGTGAGGGTTAGGTAAACATTATATTAGGCGCTTTCATCATTACTTTATAAGTTTTTACATCCCGATAAGATGTACAACCTACATTATAATGATATTTTGCAATATTTCGAAGCTTTCATCGATTGAGCGGAGAATAAACTTTTCAACGTGACTGTGACGAGACTACTACCTTAAAAAGTATATCTTAAAAATCTATTTGAATCACATCACTGAAAATACACGGTAGCTATCCTTTTTTTTATTTTACTACACTTTGTCATAATATTGCCACACACGTATCACGAAACGTGCAGGTTATCTTTCAACACGTTGAATTTTTTCTCGTGACTTTTCACTAATTTTGATTCGAATGTGGCAATTGAATCCTCAAACGGCATTCATCGAGGAACAGTACTGAATCCAATTGGATCCCAATAAGGACTTCCCATATGCGCTTTCCCCAAAAAATCCCTATAAAGATGTGTTCATCTTGGGACTCCCCAACAAATTTGTGCACGGGATCACGAAAGGGTTTTTTTTTGAAGTTCCAAAAAATTCGTGATGTTGAAGATTGCATCATTGGGATGCAACAAAAACGAATTATTTTTAATTGTTACAATTTTTTTGTTTGCCGATCTAGCTTGTGAAGATCGCTTAAACGTATTTACGTATTCTTATTAGCAGAGATGTACAACCTCAATTTGCAAAAACAAAAGGTTTTGGATAATAATAAAAATAAAAGAAAGAAAAATGAAGAAACAACATCGTTATATTCCAACGATACAAACTTCAATGTCATTCAAATACCGGTTGAGAATTTCAAATAAAAAATTCTTCGCCAATGTTAATTCGGGAAATAGCGCGGTATCCACTTGGTTTCCAAAGTGGACTCCCTACGTGTTGCATCCCTATGAAATCCTTATAGGAATGTGGTAGGATCTTGGGACTCCCCAACAAATTTTTGCACAGATTTCGTAATTTTAAAAACTTCCACAAAGTATCCGGTCGTACAAAAGTTTTATGATTCAACTAAAAGTACATTTTTTAATTTGAAACGACCCTAGTAGCCGGAACCACCTAGATCGATTGGCCATGCAGCAACGCCGGTACTTCGTTTGAATAATAATAACTTCATTATTGATGCATTTTTTTTTCAATAAAAAAATAACTCAAACTTGGCAAGGCAAACAATATATGAACTATGTGTAAGGGGACGTCTATTAATTACGTGAGCTCCAAATGGAGGGGGGGGGGGTCTGGCAGAATCTCATCAAATCTCATTTAGGGGGAATGAGGGGTCAATGAAAATCTCACGGCAACTTTGTAATTGAGAAAATATACTATTATAACATTTTGTAGGGTACAGGGTGCAAATATGGACATCTTAAGGCTTAAATTATTCTAGAAGGGAAAATAGTTTAAGAAAACGAGAATGATAACACCATTGCAATTGCTTTATAACATTTGCCAACAATCAGACTTATTAAGTATATATATATACATCGATGGTCCCGAGCGGCTCTATCTTATCTCGCTCAGACCTTCGAGCAGTAGCGTAATTGAAAGGGTCTCATATGTACTAGCGTAATTCTCGCGCCCTGCGCGAAGTATCGTATCTCGGCAGACCCTGTTCATTCTGACGCATCTCCGGGCGCGCGTGAGATCCATCGTATCTCCCGCAGCCTTAGAACCGAGTATCGTAACTCGCCGACTGCGGTATGCTCTATCGTATCTCAGATGCACCAAAACGTTTCATCGTATCTACGAATCGCAAGTTTTCAGTAAACGCGGTTTGAAAGTTTTGCGTTCTCAAAAATAAAATGTTACTGAATCGTCACAACATTTATGTCTAAATATTGCGCATTATAAGCAGAATATTTTTTAGACATGAAAAGCGTTGTAAAAATAGAAACATAATATACTATTATCATAATATTCATCATATCTTTCGGTCGAAAGGTCTTTGGTAGGCCTTCCCTCCGACAGCCGTCATGCTTCGACGAAAGGTCTTTCATTCAAATTATTAGCACATGCATGTGTGCTAATAATTTGTATGGTACTGTATGAAAAATAGCTGCTTGTAGAGATTTACCTAATGCATATTTTTTTCTAATGAAATTGTTTCATACTATGTAAAGTTTTCGGAATAAAATTTAAACAATAAAATATCTCGTAATTGGTAATCAATTTTTGTTTCAAATAAAATCGCGAAATCTCAGTCAATTTTCAAACGAATAGATATAGTGATAACTGTAATACAATTCTTGTGTCGCCCAACCTCAAAATGTGTTAATAATATCATTACGATTATTATTTTTTATATTTCATGATTAATTAATTATCTGTTTAAATCAATGAATTATTATATTATTTCCATTCACGTCATAATAATAACATACTTATAACTGTTATCGTTACATAACTTATTCTTTTATTATAAGTTGCCGAGATTTTCGACGACTTACGATAGAGTAGAAACTAGAATGGAACTTTCAGAGCGCGGGGGGATACGATATCTTGTTTTACTTTACTTAATTATAGCACAAAAAATTATCAAAATGATTTAAAATTTTGTCTGGGCATTCTTCAAGCTCGAACGAACTTAGTAGTGATGTTTTTCAAAAATCACCAAATTTCGACTTACGATGAAACGTTTTGGTGCATCTGAGATACGATAGAGCATATCGCAGTCGGCGAGTTACGATACTCCGTTCTAAGGCTGCGGGAGATACGACGGATCTCACGCGCGCCCGGAGATGCGTTAGAATGAACAGGGTCTGCCGAGATACGATACTTCGTGCAGGGCGCGAAAGTTACGCTAGTACATCTGGGACCCTTTCAATTACGCTGTGTAAAGGTCCGAGCGAGATAAGATAGAGCCGCTCGGGACCATCGACATATCCTTTGTAATACATTTTTTTAACTCCTGAAATGTCCATATTTTCAGACTGGTCTGAAAACATGGGTAGGCACGTGTCCATATTAGTAGTATGAAATAAAAATAATCAAATGATCTTATTAATCTTCTTATTCTATTCTTAGGCATTAATTAAGTTATTGCTTTATTATCTTCGTTGTTAATTTTAATCGAATATTTTTCTATTAATCTTAATATACACTTTGGAGTCAAGTTGCCTGTGGATCGAGTAGCGAAGATGATTTTGGAGCATTACCCTACTCGACCCTATTTTTTTTAAACTAAATAACGCTAAATTAAAGCCGTTGTAGTGCACCTTAAACGTAGTATCATTTTTCTCTTCTTCTTTCATAAAAAAATGTATTTGATAGACCACTCTATCAGTAAGTCTTTATTAGTGGTGTAAAGCAAAATACATAAACATATCGAACAAATGTAATCATTTAAACATTATAGGGAAAATCTCAGGTGCGGGGGAGGACGGAGTGCCTCCACATTTCACCAAATCTCACCAGGGGCGAGGGGGGTCGGGGGGGGGGGGGGGTCCAAATTATAGAAAAAACACCTCACATTATTAATGGATGTCCCCTAAAATCCCGGAATCGTCATCTCAATACTCTCATTAAAAAAAAAAAAATCTACCTTTTTGTGGGCCCTAAGCTTACGTGGTCTCGTTTATACACACTGTAATGAATGCGATGAATGACGGTATAATGGCGTCGGCGTGCGTATGGAGCGAACCAAAGCAATGGGGATATGAAATTCAGAGGTGTATCTACTCGGGGATTTTTATGCTAATTTCCAATCGGAATGGTAGCATAAAAGGGGGGGTTTGTGAGCGGGGTACGATTGAGCGAAAGGCGAAATTCGAAAGATGAAGAAAGATGTGGACATTCGAGATCGATTATCGATCTTTAGTCAAGCGTGTGCGAGGCGAGGGGCAAATCGGATATCTTCGGACGAGAGGTAAATCTCGTCCGTGTCGAGGTATGATCGCCCTCTTTCTCTCTGGGGACGTCGAGCGGACCGGTCAACGCCATTTCTCCTTACAACACGTGGGAAATTCGGTTGATGCCGAACCCTATCTTGCTGGGCCGGGTGCATCTCTCAACCTGGGATCAAGGCGAAACGTCCTGCCGCAAAAACTGCAAGCCCCAGAGAACGTCGAAAGAGCCATCACGACATCCGAAAGATAAGTCCTCAAAAACCAAACAAAAACTGTCACGCTACGCTTTCTCGTTCTCCGCTCGAGCCTTCCCTGTGGGCCTATGAGCTAACGTTTATAACTCCACATAAATCATCGACGTGTCTTGGACAAGTATCATTAATATAACTTGGTGTATACTGTTCGTAATACGTGAAAGGAAGTAATTCCCCAAATAATAAATAACATGTAAATCTTACAACACACACACACAATCACATCACCAGAGAAGAACCATAAGCAATTGAGTCAGATAATGATTGAAACTTTTTCACCCATTCTTTTCCTAATGGTTATGTATAGTTTTATTCAAAATGCATATCTGTAGAAAGATACAAATGAACTTTATTCCTGAGGTTCGTTATTCAAAATTCAGCTGCACATTTGTTAATTAATGCTATTAATGTTGTTCATTTAAATTCGCCCCGTTTTTTTTATAGGGTGGTGATAAAATCGTCCTTCCGTGGTCTCTTCCGCCTCTCTCTCTCTCTCTCGTGGTTTTTCTCGAGGGAGAGGAAACCAGTTAATTCGGAACTGCGAGCGAGCTTATCGGAACCGGAGGACCGAATGTCCGAGAATATCACCCAGAGAGAGAGAGAGCGCGAAGCAGAGAGAGAGAGAGAGAGAGAGAGAGAGAGAGAGAGCGAGAGAGAGAGAGAGAGAGAGAGAGAGAGAGTGCGAGAAGAGGGAGAGAGAGAGAGAGAGGAAAAGAGGGACCGGAAGCACGAGAATCGAGAGGATGCCGGGTTTTCGCGGCTTTTGCCTGCGTCCGGTCCGAGGCTCGAGCAGAACGGCCAGGCTAGAGACGCGGCCAGGAGTAACCAAGTAAATAACTGTATGGGCTGCAAAGCGGTCATCTTGGTCCCAACGGGCCCTCTCACCAGGCCACGTACCACTGAATAAAGTGGATACGTACATTATATTGTATAAAGTTCCGCAAAACTGTACAACTTCGTGGGCTATCCGAGTTCCGCCCTGCTATCGTCAGGCACATACGTGGCAATCGTATTGATAAACCACAGGTATAATAATGTGTGGGTAACCGCGAAAAGGGAGAGAGAGAGAGAGAGAGTGAGAGAGAGAGAGAGAGAGAGAGAGAGAGAGGAGAGAGAGAGAGAGGGGAGGGGAGAGAGAGAGAGAGAGAGAGAGAGAGAGAGAGAGAGAGAGAGAGAGAGAGAGAGAGAGAGAGAGAGACGGTCTCTCCCGGCCAACCTCGCAATTGTACAATATAAACGGATACGGGCAGTGGGTGCGCAATTTCGCAACTTTCGTAGACCGGAAGTCTCCCGCAAGTTAGCGCAGTTGGGCGTCCGCCAACTCTTGCCGATTTCCTCCCACGGTACGAATGCCTAACGTGTTCACCTTTGTCACTGTTTT